>VXAA01004924.1:176826-288174 GCA_013399115.1 Anseranas semipalmata | reverse complement strand
GGCGCAGGGGGGCCGCTCTGGGGGGCTCTGGGCGGTTGGGCGAGGCGCGGCGCCGGCCGGCGGCTTTCCTGTCAGCGCCCCGGGCGGGAGCGGGGCCGCGCTGGGTGCGGCCGTGCCCGTCAGCGCCAGCAAAGTTCACTGAAGTCATTTGGCATTTCAGTTAAGAATCAATTACATTTAAACGTTCTCCAAGCTTAATGTTAATGCATATTTTCTTCCCGGTATTTTCCGTGGAGATCTGTCTTGTGCAACTTTTTTGACGTGGAAAGGAAAAGCAGAGGTGCATTACCAGTCTTATCTTCAAGATCCCATTTTTACTAGTAATAAGAGTCGAAAATTTAAGCTTGATGAGATGTGTGGTACTGCATCTCGATGAGTGGATTGGCCCTGTGCCGGGTTTTACACTGATGTGCTGAAATTATACTAAATGAGTGTAACAATCCCAAGACTGTGTCCTTTTTGTTTTTGTTTTTGTTTTTAAAGGAATTGGGGTTTTTTGGTTGTTCAGACTTTTTTTTATGTGGTATGTATATGCAAACACAAGTTGATTCTTAAGTACAGACAGTACAATTGCTTACACTGAAGCATTAATCTAAAATTAATTATTTTTCTTTCTGATTTCTGAAGTATGGAGGAGCTCCAGGAGGACCAGCATTCCCCGGACAGGCTCAGGATCCTTTGTATGGTTATTTTGCTGCGGTAGCAGGGCAGGTAAACTGAAATGTTATTTATTTGTTGGAAATATTTTTCTGGAATGTAATTTGTACGTTAGGTTTATAAAGAGTAGTGCCTAATGCTTGCAGTAGCAAGCAAGTAGCAGGCAAGCAGGGAGAGCTCTGTAGTTTGAAGTTTTTGAAAAAAATAGCTGATTGGTCTGTCTTAGCCTGTCTCTGCTTTAAAATGCATCAGCATGGTTGAAGAGCTAGTTAGCATTACTCAAACTGTATAGTTACTGCATAGCTATATACAGCTATGTAGCTATACTACCTATGGTATAGCTGTACTATGTACAGAATAGCTGTATGTACACAGACTATTGTTCTGAAGTATATACAGTGAGTGTGTATTACAGGGAGTGTTGTAACTGCATTGTGGTTCAGCCATTGGTTGGGGAATGCTGTTTCTGGAGAAGGAAGCCAGAAACAATGGGAAACATCAGCTGTGGAGATGTTTGTATTAAGGGCAGGAAATGCTAACACGAAAAATATTATGTGATAAAGTGGCTTAACAGACTCACAAATGGAATAGCAGTCTATTTGTGCCGATATCTGGGTTTGCTTGTAGAATAAAGTGCTTATCCTTTCAGAGGAGAGGGCATTCACAACTTTTATTTCAGACCTCTTTTTTCCCCTTGTCATTCTGCACTGCACTTTTTTTATTTCTTTTCTGTAATTTCATGGCATACATTGTCTTTGTGTAGTTATGCATGTTACTAGAAATATGTTGTTCTTGAAATGGAGTACAAAGGTTAGGAGCAGGTAAGTTAGATTTATTGCTCAAGAAGTTCTGTCTTTGTTGGCAATACATGTAACATAGCTATTTTTTGTGCACACATAGGGTGTGTGGAAATCTGAAACTGCTCCTGGATCTGATATCCACGGGTGTACATGGCCACAACATGGATGTTTAAATGCAGCAGACTTAGTTATGTTTAAATTTCCAGGTTAAGACTAATTTGGGTTATTGCTTTTTGTTCTCTATGTTATTCTTTTGAATTAATAATGCATCCTACAGTCTATACATTACTTCTGTAACATTGCTAATGAAAATACATAGACCATGTGTTTTTGTAATAGGGGTGAACGCTGGAATAACCCATGTAAAATACGGCAGGGCTCTCCTTTAAGGTGGAGCCCAATCTAAATTATGTTGAATATGTGCTGACAATTTTCCTGCCAGCTCAGGTGCTTCTGCATTCAGTTGCCACCAGATAGTGTGCCAGGAGTCAGCGGTGGAGCCTGTCAGTGTTGCTGGAGAAATGAGTAAGCTCCTAGTGTAAAGAGAAGGAGGGAGGGAACAGCAAACAGGATGCAGTGCTGTGGAGGACAGGTGGCAAGGGCTGGACCTCAGCAAAGCATAGACCCCTCCCAGACTACTCAAGTCCGGCATGGTTACCGAAAGCTGGTGAACAGTGAGCTCATGGGTGTGATCAAGTTAGTGCTTAAAGTATTTGAGTTAGTACTCTAAATACCTTTTATTTGCCAGAATAATTCCTTATGGGAATAAACAGGGTAGCATTTGAAATGTTATCCTTGGAATCAGAAGAGTCTGTTTCAGGGATCAGTGATTGTCCAGAAGTAAAAATCTGCAGGGAGGCAGTGAAATCAAACAGATAAGTTATCAGGTGTTCTTATAGCCATCCATGCAAGTCTGTAAAATGCCAAATCTCACAGTTTTCTCTAAGAACTTACTATAATGTAATGTTTCTGTTACATCTGTATGTAGAGTAGATCAGAAGCAATTCTGTTTTTGCACTCCTATTACTGTTACATAGTATCAAAATTTTGTTGCTCTTTTTCTGGACCTTGTCAAATGTCACTTAGTATATTAACTACTATTTTTCCTATAAATGTTACTTCATTTCTGAAAGTTAGCTGGCTGTATCATTTCGACCATGCCATTTAGTAGCATATCTCTGTACTTAAGAAAAAAGCATTTAGTAGATTTAGAAGTGTTAGGAAAATGCCAACGCAAATAAATTTGTTTGAAAAACAAAGCAACTCTTTATTCTCTATTTAATGCTTTACATTAAAGTTGCATTGTTTTTGGTATCTGCAGATGTAACATTCCATCCTTGAATGAGGTTAAATTATGCTCAAAACCCTCTGTGAACTGAACTTCATGTTGGGTGTATGAGGAATGTGGCTTAGAATTCCAGTTCCACTTTTGATGGTTCATTGCTTTCCATGACTTAGCAGTTGTTTTCATTATTTGGCCTTGCAAGGGATGTTTTGGAAGGGAGTCATTTTTCAAATTGCATGGATAGGTGTTTTTTTTTTTTTTTGGTGTCTTTTCCTTTCCAAATTCTTTGCTTTCTGCTTTTGTTTGTTCTGTTTATTATTCCCAAACAACACTTTTCTTTTTTTTAATTTGTAAGTCTTAAGGCTGTCTTGAGAAGAGGGTATGTATGGTCTGGGTTCCAGGTTTCCTACTGTAGCTGTGAGATCACAAATCTCCAATCTAAAGTGAAAGAAACACCCTTTAAGTTTATAGGAAACCTGCCAATCCAGTTCATTTTTTGAGATCACTAGATGTGAAAGCTAATGTGTGTTGCAGAAACATCAGCTAAAGAAACATGATTAGAGAGGTGGGTTATCACAGGCAGTTTCTGTCATATAGCAGACAGAGACAGGTAATCAGTTGTTTCTTGGAAGGGTAAATAATGAAAAGGGAGTGGGTACTGGGAGTAACTAAACTGGGAGAGGGAATGAAAGCAATAGCTGATACATCTTCTGTTATCGAAAGGATGGACAAATAGATGCTGATGAGCTACAGAGATGTCTCACCCAGTCAGGGATTGCAGGAGCGTATAAACGTAAGTTGATTATTTAAACAAACCAAAAAAAAAAAAAAAAAACAATGCTAAAGTGTACTAATTGTTATGCCATCTACTAGCAAACGTTTGTGGTTGTGCTTTCTGCAGCATTTCTTTTATTTGCATGATGAAGGGCTTTCTTGCCATATGGACTACTTTGCAATGGAAATTCTCTGTATTTATTTCTGTGCGGATGGGACTGCCCTTCTCAACAGCCTTAGTTCCCCGCTGCTGAGCTGTGGAGTTGCAGAAGTGGTGTGTTTTGTTTTGTAATGGACAGCCAATTCTTGAAAGGTGTTTGGTTTGGTTTTGAAGCTGAACTTTGATATTGACTAAAACATTCTGTGGCAGAACACCTCTGTCAGGGTGCACAGTGTTGATGCATGCTTTGATTTGTGCATACTTTGATTTACAAAATTGAGATTCTATGAGTAAAATGCCTCGCTGAAGTGGTTTTCTATGGTAAAATGTAAATGACCACTTAGATTGAAACCCAAAACCTTTATGGATTGAGAAAAGAGCAAATTAATTTCATATAGAATTTGAAGTGTCTCCAGATTGCCTGCTGTCAGTGTTTCTAACAAGTAATCATTAAAAGCTCTTACCTGGATCAAAGCATGGTATGGCTGTGTACAGTGGAAGAAATTACATAGTATTTTACACATTATTGTATATTATAAGCAATTTGAAGTTTTATATTTAGATGTTCAAAACTGAAAATCATTCTTTTAATATAACTTATTTTCCTTGTTCTAATTTAAACAGCTTTCAATGTAGAGACTTGCAGGCTCATGATCTCAATGCTGGATGTATCCTTTGTTATGAAATGTAAACATTTTTGCATCATGTAAGCAAAGATTAGAGGGTGCCAAAAATTTGGGAAATGCTTTGTAATTTCCCTTTGGCCCTTACTTGATATATATTATGATCATTATGACTGGGGACAACAAAATGCCATTCTTATTCATTTTACAATAAATTAGCCCGTCAGTGACTGGTCTTTTTATAACAAGTGGTATCTCTCTAAGTCTAGGCGACTGTTTCTCCACTGAATGTATGAAGAGTCAGGTCTGACAGCCCAGAACAGAGGTCTGTGCAAATAGCTCGTTGTGCTTTTGCAATTGGACAGCATCGTAGATGGCCCAATGAATTAAGCATCTGTACTACACAGCCTGAATGTAATCTAAGGCCCCTTAAATCCTGATCCTTGAATTAATCAGATTCAGGTATCTAATGGGAGGGTATATGGCATTCAGCCATACAGCCTATGGAAAATTTAGGTACACTGTGCAAGGTTGGAATCTCTGGAGTTTTGTAGTTAAAACTTAGACTGTCATGTTCAAATGTTTTGCTGTTTAAAAAGGAAAAAAGCAGAAATGAAACTGGAAAGGCTGATAGGTCACCTGGAACAAACCGCTCAGGATACCAGAGATCTGATACTATTCTAACTTAATTTTTTTCATTTGGCATCTACTTTTATTTCAGATATGTATTTTATCAGTAACAATTGCACTGCAGCAGATAAAAGAGGAATTTGTTAATTCAGTTACATTCACAAAGGGCAAATAGTTTTATCAGGCTTCACGGGGAAGTGTGGATGGCAAGTTCTCTGACATATGGTTTTGGTCGGTGGTATTATCTCTGTTGGTGCTGTGGGATGCTCTAGGTAGTTTGCTAGCAGAAGTAGTAATAAATATTGTTAATATTGCCTGTCAAAGAGTTTTCAACTACAAATGATGAAAATAGTAATTTCCATTTAATAGAGGGCTTTGTTTTAATTTTGGAAGTTAAAGAACTTTTTTCTTAGCTTGGAATCAGAGGGATATGTCTGGCACACTGGGATTTAATGAGTTTAAAGAACTGTGGGCTGTGGTCAATGGCTGGAAGCAACACTTCGTAAGTTTTGACAGCGATAGAAGCGGTACAGTGGATCGTGAAGAACTGGAGAAAGCTTTGACAAATATGGGTAAGTAGTGAAATTTCCTTGCTTCTGATGCTGAGTTGCAACATTGCTCAGTACCAGTTATCATCCTGTAATAACTGACATGTGGTATTTCCAATAGAAATGCTGGATTGTGTTAACTTACCTGTCTTCAGTATAGTCTTTCTGTTTTCAAACAGGATTTAGATTGAGCCCCCAGGCAGTGACTGCAATCACAAGGCGATACAGCACTCGTGGAAAGATTACATTTGATGATTACATTGCCTGCTGCGTGAAACTCAGAGCTCTCACTGGTGTGTTGGATTATAGCCTTGTTACTATCATCTCTGTAATATGTTTTTATTTAATAAAATCTGATTACTCGGGTATCTCAAGTTCAGCTTTAACTTTTATGTAACACAAAATATGTTTCTTTCAATGGACTTTACAGGCAGAACTGTAACAATTATAGATTGATTATTTAAGCCCCCATTGAAAAATAGACTAATATAAAGTTTATTCCAGAGACTAGAAAAGTTGTGTTATCAAAATTGGGAAACTGTATTTAATAGAGGAACACAAAGCATTGTATATGGTAAATATGAAGATAATTAAGTCTTGGAATGAATTGCTGGGTTCTTCATGAGTTCTCATTCATGTGACTTGGGGATTTTTGTTTTTTTTCCTTGCCTTTGTTTTGCTCTGCTGTCCTTTCCCATTTTGTTCCATCTTGGAACCTTGAACCTTGTGTTTTGCTTTAGAATAAAATTCAGGAAGGTGAGAAATTTCCATAAAATGGTTTGTAGTATGGTTGTATTATAAGGAGTAGTATAAACTGTGGGCTAGTCTTCCGTCATTACAAACAAGCACTTGCAATTAGGCATGTGGCCAAAATAAAATGTAAGTACAATGCATTTTAAAAAATTTAGTGCTCTTTCTTACTTAATTTTTGTTTTGTTTTAATATTTCTTGCAGAATGCTTTAGAAGAAGGGATGTGTCCCAGCAGGGTTTTGTGAATTTCCAGTATGACGATGTAAGTGAACTTTAACAAATCAGTTAAACTGATGGGGTAAAACTAAGGAAAAACTTAAAACTGAAGATGAACAGTAATAATTTCAGTTTGTGCCTGTCTTCCCTATGCTAGTGGGTAGAGAGTGCAAAGGTTTGGGGGTCTGTTTCATTCAGTTCCTCTTTTGGAGTTCACCTAGGTAAAAGAGTTGGAATTGAGTATTCTATCACAAAGTTTGTACACATTTAGGGAGATTTTTACAATTTCGTTATCCATTTTGTCTGGGTTCCTTACTAGTATGGTTCAAGCAGATCTAAGAGGCTATGTCACTTGCTAACATCACTTTCTTTGACTTTTTGTTTTGTTTTAAGGTTTGGTAGGCATTGTTCCCAGGAAAGGTTGGGGAAGGTGGTGGAATGACACAGAAATCATACCGAGTCAGGCTTGTAGGTTTTGGCTTCCTGACTGTATCTGTGCCAGATAATGAGAACAGTAGATTCAAGTAGTCCTGTGTTGCTGTTAAGGAGATGCTTTGTTTTAATTAACTATTAGCTAGTTTTCATAAGTAATTTCAAAGCTCTGTTGTTCATGGAGTGGATTTGTTTACAGAAAAGAGTAGGAGAAAAACAACAAACTTGTTCTCTGTTATACTTCTAATAAGTGGTTATTCTTTTTTCAGTTCATACAGTGTGTTATGAGCATCTAAACCAAAAAGGAAGTTGTGGATGATCACAATTATCATTCCAGTTTGTGTTTTGCTTTGCCAAATGTTCCCATGATTGTGTATCTGAATATTGGAAATTGAATATTTTATGAAGGTATTGCTTTGCACCCTTTTAGTTTTGATAATATCAACTAATCATGTACTGTCATCTTTAACTTTCAACCTGTGACTATTAAAGATTTTTTTATTTTCATAAATTTGTAAGTCACTATGTATAACTAAGGTTATGTAGACACTACATTTTTCTGTAATGTGTTTACTTTTTTCCTATGATTCACTAAAAAAAAGTTCCTGGAGTGCAACCTACCATTTTCTGCCTTAATGGCATGCAGATGTCATAAGATAATACATACTCTTTTGTCTTTGGCAGTGTGGGACAGATGCAAAAACTGAAAGAGCTTTTGGAATGATCATTTTACTTCTCATCTGTTAGAACATCAGTAAAATTTAAGTTGCGTGTTTTGACAGCTAGGTATTTTCAAGATGAAGTCTGTGACACCATGCAATGAGCATAAGACTGCCTGTTAGAACTTCTCGTAAGCAGGGATGAGACAAAACATAGCAGAGAACTCTTGCAGCATTGTGCTCTTATACAGGGGGCTTTTGTTCCTGTAAGATTCTTGCTCTGTTCATGTCACTATATAAAACATTTTTAAACATATAAGAGCTGTGCTGTGTCAGTTTATACATTAACTTCCCTTCAACTATAAACTTTAAGCTATCAGACTTCAACGACGTCAGTTAATGTTATCTCCTTCTCTTTAAACCCTAACAAGTACCCTTCCTGCCTTTATATGCCAACTAACGTACAAGGGTCAAAACCCTTCCCATCTACCTGTGATGGAGTTTGTTTTTTTTTATAACAGCCCACAGGGTGCTGTGTTAGATTTGTGACTAAAGCAGTGCTGATAGCACACCAGTGTTTCAGCTGTTGCACAGCTTCAGGGCCTTCTCAGTTTCTCACTCCGGGACCCCAGCGAGGAGGCCGGGGGTGAGCAAGAGGTTGGGAAGGGGCACAGCCAGGAATGCTGACCCGAACTGCCCCAGGGGATATGCCATGCCATGTCACCTCATGCTCAGCAGCAAACTGTGATAAGTCTCTGCGAAGTAGCTGTTGCTTGGGCCTTGGTCTGCTGGAGGGAAGTGGTGAGTGATTGCATTTCCCCCACACATACCCCTTTTTCCCCTTCACTTATTAAACTGTTTTACTTTGACCTGCAATGACTTTTTGTTTTTCCTTTCACAATTCTGGGGCAGGGCAGGGCAGGCAGTGAGCTAGGAGCTGATGTGCTCAGCTGCTGCCTGGGTCAACCCACCACAGGCCTGAAACTGCTGATGAAAGAAAACATTAGATAATAATGAATACAGCATTCTTCTTGCAGCTAAATGTAACTTACTAATCAGTGTGAGACGTCCAGAAGCTTCATGATAGGTATGAAGTTACGCCATAAATCATGAGAAATAATGAGGAAATATTATGTTGGAGTAAAATTGCACCTGCAAATAAAAGCTTGGCTTGAAAAATGCATTTAGCTGAACTGCACCATGCAAAAATGGTCCAGTTTATTAAAACAGTTATTGTGAAAACAGACAAGTGATTTGCTTTGGAAAGTACCAAGGTGGGACATGCTTCTCTGGTTTTATTTGTTGTTTTTGAGGGAAGGGTGGGGACGTGTTTTCTGTATTATTTTGGGGGGAGAGGGGATTAATGAGTGGTACAACACCTCTCTGGAGCAATGAAGGAAGAGGACCGATAACAAGACTCCAAGTTTTTTTCCTCACTTTATTTCCTCAGGTTGAGCAAATCGGCTGCTGGGCTGCCAAATGGTGCAAGAACGATGTGAACAAACAGGGTTATCTTCATGGATCTTGTTTTAAGGACAAAACAGAGAAACCTGCAAAACAAGGAGCTCCAGAACCAGGAATAAATTTTAGTTTACCAAAGAAAGGATTGCCTTTTGTTCTCCATAAGCTTTTCAAAAACCCAGTGTGTTCACAGGGACTGGTAGAATAAATTATCTTTCACTTTTAGACACAAACTAAGATAATCAATAAGGTTACTAAGGAGTGACGTGATTTGCTGTCATCTAACTTTAAAAAAAAAATGAAAGCAGCTATGTAAAAATTACTTCTCCATTAAGGTAGATTCAGTAAGCAATTTGAAGATGTAAGTTCTCTGCTTTAGAGAAACACATCTGTAACTCAGAATTAAGGTCTTCTCTTTCCCAGAAGGCATACTGGGAAGGATGCTTATATGATACTAAATAGGGTGATTGCTCTTGATCTCTATGCAAACAATTGGGAATGGTTTAAAATGTAAACATTTTTTCTAGGTTGCTTTCAGACATGCATACCTAAGGAATAGAAATTTTAGGTTTGTGTTGAGAACAGTAGGACATGAAGACAAAGATCAGGAAGCTCACGGGATCATTTTCAAACTTGTAGTTTGAAAAGCAGTGTCTGTACTTCCTTACTAGCCAATAGCCTTTTGTTTCCTAAAACATTCAGCATGTTCGTTTGTTTTTTTTGTTTGTTTGTTTGTTTTTTGCAGAGACCTTTACATTTAGCACATCTACATCCTGTGTTAAGAATTTAAATAGAAGAAGAAAAATACACACCACAGTCCTTGTCATTGAAAGTCACTTTACTGATGTTACAATATGTTAGTAACATTGAAAACCACAGGCATTTGTATTAAATACTCCCATAGAAGTGGATAGTGTGATGTTGTTATTAAAAGTGAGCAGGAATTTAGAACCCAAATTACAATGATTTTATTTTATCAAAAGCAACATTTTTTTTTTAGCTACATGAAAGCCAGATTCATTCACTTCAACAGCCCAATGCCTGTAATGTTGATGACAAAAATATCACACTCAAAGCTAGAAAGTTGTAAATTGCAGTGCTTCATTTTGGTGTTTGTCAAAATCTTATGTTTCTACTACATCGCGTACAATTTTTAAAGGATTTTAACTAGCAAAGACAACAATATGATGTAGATTGGTTGTTTTTGCTAACATTAGCCCAGCCCCGGTGGTGAAACACGTTTCTCCTTGCCTCTCTGAATGTTTTACCAGTAAGGGCTAGCATGAGTGAAAAAATAGATAGCTTTTTCTTACAGCAATGCCGAAGATAAACATTAGCACAAAATGAAGCTGGCAGAGCCGACTGGTATATACCACCCCCAAAGCTTTGCTGAAAGAACATCATACTGTAAATAGTGTTTTCTCCAGCAGATTAAAAATTCTGTAATGCTTTGCTATTCTGAAAAAAATATTTTGCATTTATGCAACAATAAAAATAAGTACTGTATTCTATATAAAACACTACCTATTGTAATACATCTTTACTCTTAAGAAAAGAAAAATCAGGTTATATATTCACAGTTTGAATATGTTCTGGACTGTATTTCCAAGCATAAAATATTTAGATTCTCTACACAGGCAGTGAGCAGGAGTCCTTGTACCAATATTCAAAATAAATCAGCATTTACTGTTATACAGAGCCTTACAATATTGCATGATTAGCTGCTAGCACCACTATACTTGCAAGGTCAGTCAGGCCTATATACAGAATTCCTAATTTGGTTGTAAAAATAGACTCTCCATGCTAAAGTTAGAATATATAAGGTCTTAAGGCCTCAAGTTAAGATTTTTTTAACCAAAACTTTTCATTTTTTTAATCAGAGGAATACATAAACAGAAAATAATTAGCTTGTTGCTTTGACATATTATGCTCCTGTAATTAAAAATAGTATGACACCTGCACTCCTCCCTTTAGAGAATGTGTTTCTTTTCAACTGGTCTGCACTTCTTTTCACCAATCTTCCTCATCTCATGCTGAGTTATATTGCAATTACAGCCTATGTAACCAAAGTTTTCAAACAGTTCAAAGCTGGCTTAGCTTTTTAAACTGGCGTAGACTGGATTTTAGAGAACTAAACCCACCAGACCCAGCTAGGTGAGCCAGTTTTAAAGTCGGGTACAAAGTTTCTCGAGTGTGAGCAACCAAACACATTTCTGTGTTCTGAACTTACTTTTACTGCTTGTTTTGGTTCCTTGTCTGAGATAACATATTTATGTTGATTGTTGTAGTGTGTTTCTAATTAGTTGCAGGAAACTGCTCTGGAATGACAATGTACAACCTGCTGGCTGCAGGAGACGCTGGTTCCATCAGCATCCATACCTGAGGCACCAAAAATATTTTTCATAAGCTGACTTGGAAAATATTTGGGTCAGAGTGTTTAAGTGTCGATGGTAGGACATACTACTTCATTTCCTGTTTCTGGTGAAATCACACTTAAGAGTCGTATCTACATTGCAATTATATCTACGCAAACGACTTCACTCTTTTCCTTCTTTGCTTGCTCTGTTAGAATAATAGCTGGGTGCACACAGGAACTTCACCCCACCGTGCAGTCATGGGATGACAAGCTGTACGAACGTGTGCAATTTACTCATAGTTGTCTTCAGGAAGTCAAATCCCATATTGCTGTTCAATGTCGTATGGTTTGGAAGCCATGCAAACAGTGGGCCATCGGCAGTCTCATCCATTCTGGGCAAAAAGCTGGCTTCAGAGGAGACCAGAATGCTCAAGCTCCTAAAAAATGAGGTAAATCAGCCTTACGTTGTGGTTGATAAAAGTGGCCCAAACAGTCTGCTAATGATGCAGACATTCAGATAACTTAGAGGAAGAAGTGGATAATTTTGAGACTTGGAGCAAGAAATAGCATGCCTTTTAGGTCCACAGTGATAAAAGAGACTTATCCTTCCAAAATGCCAGAGGGTGAGAAAGACACTGGATGACAACCACCAAATGGTTCTACCAGCGCAAATTGCAAGTGAGACATGAGGCTCTTTCACCTATACTGTAGCAAGAGCAAAAGATGTAATCACAGCACAGGAAAGACCTTATCTTGTGTGGCAAGGCAACTAACTTGGCAGCTTTTTGCTCTTAGCCAACCAACCCAGGAGGCTGCTAGTGGATGTAATTACCGTTCATGGGAATGCTCTTCAGTAGGAGCAGAAAGGGGCTGGAAGAGAAGGGAACAGCAGCTTGCTTAGCTTTACACTGGAATTTGGTAAGTTTGGATACAACAGCTTTGTATGGGATTTGACGACAGAGCAAGTGCTAAGAGCTAACCTGTTATCTCATAGGATTATGGAGTCTCATCATTGTTTCACATCACACCCTGATGGCAAAAGCAAACTTTGTGTATTCTCACGTTCCAACAGAGCCTTTATCGTGTTGAGAGTGTCCATGATACTAAGCAATGAAATGACTGCAAATTTGGCCTGAATTTGTAGTATATGCATGCCTGTGATAGTGTATGTAGCTAGTCTTAGCCCTGGTTTTGAAAACAGTTGTCACATTGATGTTGACAAGACCACTCAGTTCATTTAAAACCAGCAACGGTGATTCAGGTAAGAGGACTTCAGTACATTAGCTATCGACACAATTTCTTTCCCTTTTTATTCAGGCTATAGCCCAAAGACCCATTTGTTCATTAGCATAATCAAAATTATCTAATGAGTACATCAGTTTAGCAGGGTCAACGTCTCATAAATCAGGAACAAAACTCATAAACCATTTGGAAGTGGCTGTCTTCAAAGATACATGTCACACTTAAAGCAGGTAACAAAATTATATGTAAATTATCGGTCCCAACCATTTCTGGTATACTGCCTGAGTATTTTCACCAAAAGGCAATTGCATGGATTAATCAAATTCTTAACAAATCCAGAATTACCAGGTAAATTTTTAGTTATTAAATTGCAGCATCACTGTGCAGCATTATTATTTGGATATGGTCTGTAATTCCATCAGTTAGTGATATTATTTTTCTTTTAAATTATACAAGGGTCTTCTCCCACATGTAGAAATATGTAACTCTAACTATAGTTCATCCTGCTGGTTGTATGCTCAGATGGCCAAATACTTGTAAAGTATTGGAGAAAACTGATACCCCCCCCCACTTCAACAGGTTTCTACAGCATAACTGGCAAAAACTAGTTCATTTACTAAAAGAAAAATAAAAGTCTGCATCTGAATGAGTCAAAATGACTGAGTTACCTTACTGACAATACAATTACTCTATTTTAGACTGGATGAGGTATTATGCGGCAATTTATATTGCTATTGCCAGTGTAACCAACTACTATAGATAAAAATATATGCAGTCTTCAAGATTACTCATCTGGCAGCTTTCAATGCATTTTGAAAGTAGGAAACCACAGAATGCAAGCAAGCAACTTCCTCTTTGACCTCCATTGGCTTTAGAGGCTCTCACAGCCCTGCGAGTTCAGGCTTTGTGCCATGACAAGGTCTCCAAGCTACCAACTTGCTGCAAAATTCCCTGCAGAAGAATTTTGCAAAAGTGAAAGCTTTGTGATGTTCTCACTCTAGACCATCAAAGTGAAAGTCAATGTTTATTTAACTTAAACTTAGGGCTCATAACTAGACTTCCAGTCACTACATATCTCCCAATGGGAAAGTGACTGTTAAAGTTACGCTACAGACACAACTGTACCATCATATGCTATGAATGAATTATACCAAAACACGTGAGAAGCTTTAAGTACATAGTACATTGAAAATACAGTCAGGAGAGCCATTTGTTTTCAAAACAAGAAGCTATGAACATTACACAAACAGCCAATATGTTACATCCAGTTCTGTTTGCCAAATCTTGCTGCTTCTTGATAAGGCAAAATGGAAAGGGAAGAGTAAAGGGTGGTAAACATGAAATACGCACAGAAATCTAACAGGGTTATTCAAAATTACATGCTGGTTTGTAACCAAACAAAGTATCATAAAAGGCACATGATGAACAGTCCGGTTACTAGAGACAAGATACTAATAGGGAAGGGGAAAACAGCTTCCAGGCAACAGAGTAACACAGAGGCTATCGGGTTAGCGTAATTTCCTAATTAGGGTGAACTTGAGGGTCCCACTCAAAGTCCAGCAAAATCAACAAAAGACTTCTATTGATTTCAAGTGATCATGGCTCAGGCCCTAATTTCATGAGCTATATACTACCAACTATCTTTACTCCAGTTACCTACACTCAAAGTAAATCTTTGTAAAAAATACTCTTCTGTGCTGACGACTATTTACTCTTCACCAAAGTGCAGAATCATTTCCTAAAGCAATTCCAAGTGACTGGCTCCTTCCAGATGTTCTGTCTGTACTTGTACTCGCTCCGATTTGCCCTTCTCCACAATACTTACCAGAACCTGGCGACTGTGAAGGAAATCATTTGAACTCCAAGGTCACTATTTTGTTATAATCCAACACGCAGCCTAATCATAAAATATAGTGCTTCTAAAAATCTTACATACTTTATAGTTGCTGACATTTCTTAATTTAATCTTACATATATGTGACTTTATTGACTTACTTAAAAGTTAAAAAAATATATTAAAAGGCTGCAGGTGTTGGGTTCACTTTTTAAAGGAAATACATGAAAGAGGTAGAAGATTCAGAAACACTGCAGATGTTCCCATCACAATAATATCTAATTGATCGTTCAGTCGTTGGGAAAGGTATTCAGCTGCACCATACAGAACCGGGTGTGTTATTCTGTAATGGCACTACCTGAAGCTAAGAACTTGTCATTTTTGGAGAGCTGGAGAATTATAAATTGATTTAATATGGTCCAGTTTTCTTACTGAATGAAAATTTCCAGTCAGAGGACCGCATTTGTTTTACAACACCCTTTAGAAGTCTCAGGTACTGGAAATCTAACCATCCATTTATTCTGGAGATCAACATCTCCACGGTAAAGGTGTTGGGGTTTTCTTGCCATTTTTTTAGGCTAAACTCACTTGTACTCAGTTTATGGCCCAAAAAATTGTCAAGGGGACTTCAGGGGCAGCAAGCAGAGCATGCTAGCACATGGTAAAGGAGATTCCAGAAACAAATAAAAAGACAGCAATGAAACTGGCCACTTGCCCAGCATTGTTATTATCTAGTGCAGTGAAATTGTTAGGCTTCTCATAAGTTACACTTTGCCATCCAAAACAGCATCTGAAATGCTCTATCAGAAATACACAGCAAGTCTCACCAGAAGGACTTCACATCACCACATCCTGAAGTGACTACGTAGAAATATTCCCAAATTTTCAGGAAGTTCATACGGCACGTTCATTCAAGACTCCGTCTCTGTTGTCTACAGGCTCACTCTTGATCGCACCGGTGTGAGGATACTCTGGTCATCTTATTGAACCGTGTATTTTGGCTGGTTCCCCTTATGATGATTTAAGACAAAGTGCCACTGTAATGATTTCTGTGTTCCACCATAAAATTGAGATTGTCGGTTACTTATGAGATAGTATAGATTTTGGTCAAACACCAGTTTCTGAGAGACATGGTTTTACAGTACTGTACTTTCTGTATTTCCAAAGTTGTCTGCTCATGATATTAGAAAATTTGAAGTGTGATGATGTTAGTCATGACTGTTGCTTTAGGCATTTGGCAAAATACACTTATGTATAACAGCTATTTTTGACATTATCAAATGTTTACATATGTACAACCTGTATACTGAGATTATAAACACATAAGGTAAAAAAAAAAAAAAAAGATATAATCCTTGTTTGTTTGACATTTAGGTTCAAAGAGTTGCCTTTCAAAGCTTGAAATCCTGTCACAAAAAAATCCTATATTTCTTACTCCTGCATGCTAATTTCTACTACAGTATGTTGTTTATCCCTTACATGTGGAAAGTAAAGAACACAAGGTTCATGCATACAGCATACAAGTTTACATTGGCCGGGTTCTCCTGAATGCACGTTCCCAAGTCCAGTCTGGTCTGACTTGGAACTGCATTAAACCAGAGAAAAACCTCTCTTAGGCGGGACTTGCAACCTGACTGCAGCTGGGATGCTAGGTAAGTGTATCTGTCATCATGCGGAACAGCCTCGTCACGTCCGGTCTAATACTCCCCTGTTAGTTGTTATGATTTTGGTTGTTCTTTACATCAAATCCATAAAATTCTGGTTGAAAAAAAAAAAAAAAAAGACCGCTTTTTCCTTTCCAAATGAGAGGAGGTTCCCATTGTGATCACGAGCATCTGTGTTGATCTTTCAAATTGTCTGAAGAGCAGATGAATGTGCAACGACTCAGCGATGCCGAGTCTCTATAAAATTTGAAGTAAACAGTTCTGACGTCACCCCAGGAAAACAGTGCAGCTAAATGGAAGTCTCCCATAGCTGGAGAGGGGAAGAAGGAACACAAACACAGATTATACACAAAGATGAAGCAGACTGCTACCCAAGTAGTGCCAATTTATTTGGGGAACTGCGTCTACATTGCCCTGGTCACCGCGGCTATGCTGGTTGGTCTCCTCCCAGCCCCTGGTGGTCTGTTCAGACCACACAGCAGACAGTCCAGGACATTTCATCACAACTTGCAGGCAGCACAGTAAAGCTCTATGAGAGCAGACAGTTTGAAGGAATCAGTGTAACATCAAATTTCTACTAGAAAGCTTTTACCTCACAGTTATGGTAATTGATATTGGTGTAGAGATTATTTCCCACTGTCTTTTGCCTAACTCTGCTCAGGGCATCTTTGATTTCTGCTGTGGGTTTCAGCAGGCACCAAGGCAGCTCCAGGGCTAAGGAACACCAGCACAGCCCTGCCTCCCAGCTGCGCTGCTCCAACGCGTCTGGAAGACCCGTGCTGCACCTCTCATGGCCTCCTGCCCAGAGCAGGGCATGGGGCAGCAGCTTTCGGGTCCCCTCAGCAGCGCTCCGCTCCTTTTTTCTTGAATAGAAGGATGGAGAACAGTGATGGGAATCACACCTGCATCAGCAATGCGAACTGAAGCTATCACAAGTATAACACCTACAGTAAATTTTAGGGATTTTTTTTTTTTTTGCTTATTCAAGTATCTGCTATGTCTGAGTTGACACAAAGGAAGCAATGGCTAGCATTGCCTTTTGGCAGCAGCTGGAAATCTCTCATTGCAGAGGTTTCTGCCCACCCTGAGGATCAGGGTGGGCTCAGGGCATGCAGTAGCAAATTCCTCCCCCCTGATACAAGCCCTTCATGTCCTCCTCAACTGTAACTCATTCGCCTTTCCATAATGCCGGAAAGCAGCTATCCCCCAGCCCAAATGAGCACCTCTGACTGTTTCAGACCCCTGGAAGGGATAAGGGAGGAGAGCCAGGCTGCTCTGGGGCTGCCCGTCCTCTTCCACAGCCCAAAGGCTGCCCCACACATGCTTCTAGCTTGAAATAGGAAAAGTAGTGAAATCTGGTCTTCAGGTGTGAGAGCAACCTGAATGGGTTACCTGTAAGCACAGCCACTGAGGCTGCTCTAATCTGTGCCAGAGGCTCCACCTTTAGCAGCTTCTAGAGTTACGGATATGAAGGAAATGCCCGCTCTGCTCTCACTGTTGCTCAAAGATCTGCCACACTTCCCTTTTGCAAAACTACCAGTATATTACCTCACCAACAAAACTGCACAGAGAATAGGGACACGTACCCTGGCACTTTGCCTGTTAGCTTTTTTCTCCTCATCAGGAAGTGGTGGCATCGGGTAAGGGTATTTTCTGCTGGAAGCGATAGATCCAGTGGACGAAGATGGAGACTTTGCAGGAGACAGTGTCCTGAGATGTTGAAACACACAAAATAAATGTCATGTCTTCGGGTCCCAGCACCGCAACAGCAACTGCCATTACTCTGAGGCTTGGTTCAGAACCAAGTATTTTTAGCTCAATATTGGGGGGATAAAGTTGTTTGATCAGTAGTCTAATAATTTCATGACTATAAATAAAGGTATTTACAGCTTTCAGGAACACTGGAGGAAAAAAATAAAATTTCCTACTTATTAGAATTGTATTGCATAACAAAAATGATTTCTTAAACTGATTTATATAGTACTGTAATTAACCATTTTAAAATTAACAAACCAAATCTGCGATTGAATAAATACAAAATTAAACATAGACGTGGCATTATGAAGCCTAAATAGAAACAGTAATAGTATAAATACAAGCTGAACAGTGTCTTCTGCCAGTGTATGAATAAATGGCAATTATCAGTGTCTTTATAATATATATATATATCTTACACATCTCCTACATTGATACAAACAGCAAATAAATCTATTATCTTATAACAACACATTAATTTACACATATGCATGCACTTGGAGGCCAAACTGTTAGTTGTGAAGGAACAAAGGCATTTACAAAGTGCTAATAACGAATTATTAGACATGCAAGCATCATACAGTGCATATTGTTCCAGCCAAAGAAAGAGTCTGATGAGAATATACAAAAATGGACTGATTAGTCAATGGCAATCAGCATTTCTGTACAAGGTGAGTAGAGTAAGCAGGAGCAAGTAAATGTCTGAATCACATGAAAGGCATTCTTTTCAAGTCAATAAGGCAGCAGCACATTATTGACTGAAATTTTATACCCAAGAAAAACTCTTATGCTTCTGTTTTGAGATTCTGCACTTTTCCCACTTGAGAGGTTCCTATCAGGCTCTAGATCTGGGCAGAATAAAAGGAAAAAAAAATCTCAAAGTAGAAAATCTGAGCTACCCTGGCCTTTTTGTTCTGTTTTGCAGACTGAGGGCATTTTTCTAAGGAGGCCTCCCACTAGTGCAGGCACATCACCCAGGGCCTCCCTGAGCACTGTTAGCTATTATTTTCTGAGCTTAACGTGTCCCTGAAGATGGAAGTTTTCCCTCAGTCTCTACAGACAGGTCTTCCAACCCTCTCAAACAGGGCAAGGGCTTGCGTGTTGAGCAGCTGTAGACCCCAGTGATGAGCACCATTAACAACATCATGGATACCAAGAAGCCACAGGGACCAGCCCTGGCAGACAGCCCCACATCCCTAGCTCTGGGATTTGTGGGATCGGGTCCTTTTGTCTAGAGAGGATTGCAGAAAGGTCAGGGACTCTTTTGTGTCTGGAATTGTTTTGTATGTCTATTATTTCAGTGAAATTAATTCACCTTTAAATAATTATTCTTTTATTTTGGACTCGTGCATTGTCTTATTGTGTCTGTAGCTCCCTACATCAGCACACTCTCATGTCTCCCATACAAACAATGATTGATGGTAGCCACGAGCAACGAGGTGTCAATGGAAATTACATGGTGACAGCTCTCCCATCTGGCTCACAATGCTCTAATGCCTCATGCTGTAGCCTCAAAGTTCAAGAGCACTTAAAAAATTGGGGTTGATAAGTTATCCAAACATTGAAAAGTACATCTTCAGCACATGCACTTTGATTACCCATTAAGATGAACTGGACATACACGAACATTTTCAGTAAGAAAATTTTAAACAGCTACTGCAGTGTAAAACAAGGCATTCATATGTCCAGCATCACAGATCTGGGCACCAAAATGCACAAGCGAAAAAACAGGTTATTTTTAAAAGAAATCCAGAGAAAGGTTCTCAACAGTGCCCTGCTCAGTGCTCTGCTGTTCATTACCCCTACGAGTCCTCTCATCTGAGCCCAAACTTGGACAGATAAGGATCGCTAAAAAAATATTAATGGATATAGAATCAAAAAAATAAGGAGAGGAGGAAGGGGGAAAGACAAGGATAGCAGATTTTACAGATTATTAGTAATCTGATTATTCATTAATTTTGCCCAACAACTGCAGTAGGATTTAAAATATTGATGGGTAAATTTATAATGATGCACCTGGAGATTAGAAGCAAAGAACCGAGGGTGTTAGATCTGGCTTTGTAATCCCTATGAGAAAGCTGTTTATCTATGCAGGTACCATGGTTGCCTCCTGCACACCGCTGCCTCTTCCCGTGGGTTATTTTTGGCACTGCAGGAGAAGGCTGTGGTCAGAGGGAAAGCCACAGCCAATCTACCTGGCCATCAACCTAAGCAGGTGACCCTGGAAGGAGCAATGTCCTCCCAAGAATGGGGCATCTTGAACGTTTTCCCTGCTCAGCAGGTCCTCTGAGCAAGAAGACCCCTATCAGCCAGTTATATTCGCACTGTAACTCAAAACCTAAGCAGCAACTTCTGGCTTCAATTTTTCAGAAAAGAGGAGGAAATTGGAATGAGGATCAGAGTTTGAAGGAAGTCTCTGTGGCCAATATACTTAAAAAGACGTTGCACAGAAGAAACCTGGGGGCAGACATCTCACGTGCAATAGACCTATGATTAGCTAACCAGAGATATTAGATAGCTGCTTCTCACCGAACGTGAGGTGTGCAGAGCAACTGGGAGAAGAGTCCCCAGGTGAGCACCAGCAGAGAGCATGGCTGACCGGCTGAATTCATATTGCTGGATTCACCCATGTGTGGTACCTAAAGCATTCCAGTGCAGTCAGCAGAGGCCTCCTCGGTGACCACTTAAACTTGAAACTTTTAGATCAGTATGCTGGTGGTGGGAGAGAAGAATCCTCCTTCTTGATGCAGTAATGGAATTTCATCCTATACTATAGGGAACTATTTTTTTAAAGATTTGGAGGAAAGAGTAAAAATTGTTCCCAATTGAGGTGTTTTTAAAAAAATTAATTCAAATCCCATGCAGACAAAACACTGCCTTTTTGAAAGATTTTGAAGCCCAGACTGCCAATGTAGCTGCCTACATTTCCTACCTCTCAACTCCGCTCCATGTTGCCTGCTTACCTACGGTTTGCACACATAACTGATGTGCACATCGTTGCTCACCTGCACGTGCAAAGCTACAGCCGCTTTGGGATCAGCACGTGCATCCTCCTCGGGTACTGCTAGTTCAAACACATTGAGAATGCAGTTGCACACATAAAGAAATGACCTTGCCCTCCCCTCACAGGCTCTCGCCACTTATTTCTGCTACACAGTTAGGTGCTGGTTTTTGTCATCTTTAGTCCCATCTACTGAGACCATGAAGACATATCACTGCTCAAGTGGATGCTCAGATCTGATGATGCATCTTGTGTGGTAAGCGCAGTTGTTTGGGTTTTTTGATCACTTTTCAGGTTCTGCCCTGCAATTGTGTATGTGCTGTGTATCCCAGATTTACATGTACTTTAAATGAGAAAGAGACAGAAATGACCTTTCTCATTTACAGCATGGAAGAAACAGCATTCAGGGACACTTGCAGATAATGCCAGGGTCAAAGGTAGACAAAAATTTGCAGTTTTGGTCAAGGATGGGATCCATTTAGCTTTCACTGGGGTTTTAGTTCTCCTGCTATCACATCCATTAGCTTTCATGCCAAGTGTTGCTTCCAGCTGAACCTATACAAGATATTAGGAAAGCAGTCTGATCTGCAACAGTTTCAGAGGTTTTACCGCCAACCCCAAATGAAGCCATGCGCCTCAACACATTGTAAGGATTTTCATTTCTGACTAGGAAGCAAGACGTAGTGGCTGCTTTGCATCTGTCTTTCTGTTCTAGAAGCTGAAACTAATGGTGTGGCGAGATCATGCTGGGATCCAGAAGAAGATGCTATGGCAGCTGGAGGATACCGGCGTGCGCTCTATGGCAGACAGACATCTGCCTTCTCTTCTCGCAGACGGGGAGAATCGTGGCCCACGCAAGGCATTGCAAAGTGTGTCCCCTGGTCACACAACTAGATGTCTTGTGATCTCTTCAAGCGTTGTTTTAGCCAAACTCATAGCAGGTGGCCCTGACAGATCTGCACTGTTCATGAGCTTAGTTTCATTCTGTTTTGTAGACTGAAATAACTTACTGAAATTCACTTAAAAGTCAACTCGGTGAAAGCACTTCAAGTGTAGATACTTCAGCCTGACCTGACATTTGCTTCCATGGTTCAGCTCTGTGTAGGATGTTATCAGCATAAATTAGCCTATGTTAGGAAGTTGTGATCTTCTAAAAACACTGATGCGGCTAAGCATTTTAGCATTGTAATGCAGTTCCTTCTCAGAAACAGCCATGGGCACAGGTTTCCTCAAGAGGAGAAGCAGAGTAAGGGGAGGTTTGGTTCTAGGGGAGCTGCAGAAGAGGCGAAGGCTTTGGCTGGAGTCCCTCGCTCCAAGTACTGCCCAGCAATGCTCCAGAAGTGAGCACTCACACACTTCAATGAACTATTTTGCCTAATTCTTGAAATGAAATCCTGACCCTACTGATGTCAATTTTTTTCATTGGCTGCCAACTAGGCCAATATTTTTCTGTGGTGGTAATCAGGAAAACTTCCTCCTGAAGAGGCAGAACTTCCTAAGAGAAAGGGTCTCTCCCCAGTGGCAGAGCAGGGAGGACCTGCTCCTGCTAAGCATCCTGTAGGTACGGTGAGCGAGAGAAGGGCACAAAGTTGTCCTCACCAGGGAGCCAGGGTGCCCCAAGGCCAGGATGAGTCTGAACTGCCTGCTGCCATCACTGCTGAGGGGCTCACACTTACAGAGCTTTCCAGTAACTGCAATTCAATACAGCAACTGGAAGATCAAAGGAGGCCAATTTAAAAATTTTAAAACATTATTGAGAGAAAGAAACAGAGAGAGAGGAGTTTTATTTTTTTGTTTGTTTGTTTGTTTGTTTGTTTTTCCTTTAAACACAGCCAAAAGCTCCCTCAGAAAGAGCTGGGAGATGATGGTCGGTCCTGGCTCTGGCCTCTGCTGCATGCTGACAGCAGAAGGCAATGGACGTGGCAGAGCAGCAGAGCCAGCCCAGGCCTAACCAACAGCTGAGGAGGAGTGGAGACAAATTTGAGGAAGAAGAAAGCAAGAACACCAAAGCACAGAAAAAAATATGGGGGAAATGCCTGTTGTGTCCTGCCCTCCATGCCCCTTGCCAATGCCCTTCTGATTTGGGACCCTGGGGATGCATCCTGGGTCTCCATCTAAATGAATGTTTTCTTTGTACATTTATTTTAAACACTCCCAAAGATTTTAAGCTACTGTAAATATTTGCATGAATTCAAATGTAGGCAGCTCAGTGCTTCAGAGGGCACCTTCCAGTCTCTTTTGTCTACAATTATCTATAGAAATGCTGCATTTGGGGATTCTGACAGTTTATTTTCTGACACTGTCATGGTTCCAGAGTCTTTTAAGATGCAGGGAGGAGTTCTAGTAATCTTTA
Organism: Anseranas semipalmata; assembly: GCA_013399115.1. NCBI lineage: Eukaryota > Metazoa > Chordata > Aves > Anseriformes > Anseranatidae > Anseranas > Anseranas semipalmata. The sequence continues at coordinate 264,973 of VXAA01004924.1, read as the reverse complement.
ACCTTATTTCTTAAGGCCAAACTGTGCAGTAACCACTGTAATAGGCAATAACAAAAATATACAGTAGTATCACACTGGTAAAACAGTGAATTTACCTGAACAATAGCTAATGTCGTGCCTCAACAACATACCCTCTCCCCCTGAACTTCCACAAGAAATATGCATTTCGGGCAAAGCTATTTAACCTTTGCAAAGTAAAAGGAGGAAAAATAGGTCTTTGCTGTTTGTGCATACAGCCCTCGCCGCTCTCACGGGGTGAGGGTGACTGCTGCAGGGCATCCCGGTCACCTGCTTCTGCCCCAGACGCTAACACAGCACTTGCCCCTTGCAGCACTGCTGCAATTGGGAAAAGTTCTCCCACCTGGGTTCACTGCTGGGGCTATGCAGCTACAACCTGGCATGTAAAATTAAAACGTAGCCTAGACTTTGAGCAGGAAAATGAGATTTTTCTTTACAGCTCTTATTTCCCTATAGAAAGGAATCCCACAGCTGGGAGCTTTCTGGCACCAGAGCTACTATTATTATTATTAATAAAAAGTAATTATATGGAGATTCCTGCTAGACCAGAAAACAAATAATAACTATTTAAATTTAATAACTAGGACACCAGGTGTCAGGGAGGCAAATTTAGATTTATACAGATTTTTTTTAAGCTGATGGAGTAAGTCTCTGTGATACCTAATATCTCCATTTTCTGAAAATCTGCAACTTTCCTAGGAATTGTAGGAAGTGCTTTTGTTTTTTCCTGATTCTACTTCAACTCTACATGCAACAGCATCACTCATCAAGATATTATTCCTAAAATTATAGGGAAACAAGCAAAACAGCAATATTACTTTCAGACCTCTTTAAAGGAAAAGACAAATCAAATATTTGCAACAAAAAATACTACTCAGCTAATTATCTGGTGTAAATGCCTTGGACTGTGACTCCTAAAATGAAGTATCAGCTGAACAGTCTGACTTCAGCCTGACTTTCTGGCTTGTTAAACAAGATTTGTTTGGTTTTCTTTGTGAATTACTCCAAAGCTCAAAACCCAGCCGTGTACAGACACACTGCTCTTAGGAACAATAGTTTTCTGCCAATGACAGATTAACCAAAATTGTGCCTGAGTTCTGGGGAGAAACTTGCAGTGTAACCTCTCATAAGCCTATGGCAACTCACCCCAGGAGAAGATTTGAATCTTTGCCTTCCATAATATGCCTGCAGAACAGTTCCCTATGGTTATCTCAGTTAATTAGGACATACAGGTTTCTAAATTTATTCTGATTTCTCTACTGTTTCTAAAGCTAGTGCTGCAGGCAGTCATTAGTAAGCTTCTGTGGAGTGAAATTGGTAATTTAGGTTTCACCTCTGCTGATAGCAAGCCCTAAAAACTCACATGGGTCAGCTTAATCCTCATCTACACACAAAAAATGTTTGGTTTATCTCAAATACAATTAGAAATGTGACTCATTCACTGCAACAGTGAAAATACTCAGGGGTGGGTTATGCTCCCATCAATTTAATCCAGTTACTAAATCAAGATATACTGATGCTAAAAGATGAAAACCACATTAAGAGTATGCACTGAGGAATTTGAACCTGTTTAACTAAACCAATTAAAGTAACATTTTAAATCAGTGCTATCTTCATAGTCCATCAACATCTGTGTTTATTGCAGCCAGAGGGCTTAGGCTACGAACACCCTGAAAAACAGCTGTGAGGTTAGGTCACAGTGGGAGACTGATTGCCTTGCCTGAGCAACAGAGGTCCAGAGGGCATTTTTAGGAAAAGATTTCATTTCTCTTGCTAGTAAAAACATATTCCTAGTGTGAGTTTGCCTGATTTCACCTTCCAGTGAATTTTGGTTGTTATCAGTCTTGGCCTGAAGGACTGCCCATAAAGGTTTTGCTCCATGTGCAGATACATGGATTTTATGATCAGGTAAGCATTTAACTTCTCCATTAAACTGAATAGCTTGAGGTCCTGAAGGCTCTTCTACGGTTTCTCCAGAACATGTGCTTAAACCTCCCTGGTTCTTGAACTGTGCACACCAGAACTGGACCCTGTACCCCAACACTAAAACCACCAATGGTTAAACTACTGAACCCACAATCACCCTGCCCAAATGTCCAAGCACCAACACCAAGACCTGGTTGATACTGATGGGCACAATCACAAAATCCTCCCTTAAACCTGGGATTCCTGGGTCAGGACTGAGGTCAGGGCTGGCAGGCTTAAATTTACCTCATTTGACCTGTTAGCTCTTTGGACTGCTTCTCTGCAACTTCCTCTGCAATTTAAGAACTCTCGAAAGCAAACATAAATGGTATAAAAAAGTAACTATTTTAAGCCCTTACAAGACTTTCACAGACTTTTAGTTCTAAAAATGACTAAATTCCCAAGCTGCTATTTAATATCTTCCAGTGTTACTATCAAAATAAAAGTGTTTCATTAGCATCTTGTGATATAACTCCATCGTGTTTTTTCTCCAAATACACACCGGACATATTTAGTGAACACTTCTGCCCTTTTGCACTATTATTAGGTCTACTACTGTGTCAAAAATATTGTTAAATTTCTATTCATTCATTCTTACCAGCCTTCACTGTTTTGGCTAAGATTCCACTTTGTATTCTTTTTGTTTGTTTATCTACAATTGCTGTTTCAGCTTCATATTTAATATGTCAATTTACAGCTTTATTGATTTCTTTTGCTTTACATTATTTGTCACAAATTGTCTTCCATTCTCCCCTATGCTAGCTGTTTGTTTTTTTTGTTTGTTTGTTTGTTTGTTTGTTGTTTTTTGCTTTTTGTTTTTTTTCCAGCTGATATAAATTTCTCTCTCAGCAACAGGATGGTGTCTTTGGGGAATTTACTAAAATGTTCTCAGACTCATCATTATGTGCAACAGGGAGGCCAGCCTCATGCATGCTTCTTCTCTCTAACTTGGAATGTATCAAATACACACTCTTTCCTTTCAAAAACAAGGGGTTTTTTTTGGTAGAACCCTACACTCACTTGTAACAGATTCATTAGTGGTTTGATAAATAGAGCACAGAGTATATTCTCATACATTTAATTATCCAATTACGATATGTTAATGAAATAAATTACAATATGTTAATCATTTCATTGTATGCTGAGGGTAAAATACCACTACTTTTTTTTTCTTTTTTTCGTTTAAATTTTAGTATGCACTATATAAGACAGTGTGTAGAGTAAATGTGTTATGAAACCACTTGCTTCAGTAAATTACATTCTATTTAAGTTAATACTACTTTATTAGTGATAAATATGTCTCATGCCCATAAACACTACTTGGCATAAAATGATGAGAAAGCTACTACAAGCTATAGATGATGGTGGGAACGCATGCACTACACACACCCTTTTCAATGGCTTCATTAAAACATTCAGTAAAAAAATTGTAAATTGCACATGAAGCCAAAAACAGACATCAAAATGCAGCAAAAGAAGAGGGGCCCTTTGCACCTACAGTAACTTGTATTGATTTATACAAGGTAGGAGTCCCAACATATTTGTATATGCTGGAACAGCTCTTAAAAAGATATAGAATTAATTTACAAAATACCTAAAGTATGGTCCTTCAGTGTTTTTATTCACATCTTCTACCCACTTAGCTACATTATATTCTCTTTTGAACCATGGGTTTAAATACCTGCAGAAAGCAATGGAAGGAACAGAGAAAGCAGAAGAACAAGAATAGAAAATCTGAGAACACACAGCACAAGCTTAGCAAGGATGTCTTCATCCCCAAAATGCAAGTGAATATGGCAAATAAATCAGTATGGATGTTGGGTGAGGACTAGGCAACGTGTACAACTGCATGAGAAAATCTGAACTACAACAAGTCTCGCATGTTTGGTTTATATGGAAATTATTTGGGACACATCATTCAATACATTAAGGGTAAAATTCACTCCTATGCAGAGGGCCAGCATTAAGCTCACGGTCTGAACTCCTCTCATGATCTCAAAATAAGGCTGAAGGGGCATTTTGGCTCCAGTCCTGCAGTTTGCTTGTTGCAGACACAGGTTTGGACTCGTGTAGAATAATTTGCAAGACAATGGCTAAATGAGCACAGAAACCTGGGCTAGGCCCCTTCTACAGGAATGAATTTCGGCCTCAGGGTGTTAAAAGGCTTGAATCGTTTGCCACTGCGGTGGCAATTTTTACACTTACATGCAAATAAACCCCTAATTTTCTACTGATTGTTTCATGTGGCAGAATCACAAGAAGCTTTCAAGGAGGTGGGCTGCAGGGTTATCTCACATTTTACAGAAGCAACCTTGATACCAAAACCACACTTTTTAGGAAAGCAGTCTGAGCTACATATTCGTATTAGTTAAATGAAAACTAGGAAATAAAAATGGTGTTTAATTAGTTGACAGTGATGTTACCAATGAAGGAGAAAATTTTTTTGTAACTGGTTTCTCTTAGCCCCCAGTACCAAGATTAGGTAATTCCTCCCCCTTCATCATTTTAAGAAAAAAAGGGCAGCGTAGAAGTAGCAACCTGTCTGGTCCAACTTAAATCTGGTTTTGCTGTACAAGAATAGCAACAGTTTAACAATTATTTGTAATCGCCACCTTCATATAACAGACTAACACACTCTGAAATAGGAAATAACTTGTAACCAAGGAAAAAGGGAAATAAAATTCCTTTTATAAGTTATTTTCAGTATTTCTGGGCCAGTTCTCACCACCCTTATTTGTGAACGGGACTCCAATAACCTCACACTTGGGAACAGGCCTGGCAAGGGACTGCTCAGGTGAGTAAAGTGGGGCCAGTCCATGTCGTTTAACCCTGACCATATTTCAGACCGTGTCGAAGACAAAAGCAGCAGCACTTTTTCGACTGCTTAGGCCTCCTTTTTTGCTCTGGAACTTCCCCCCGCCCCGCGCAAGCGCAGCCACAGCTTTCGGAAAGTACTCGCCCTCAGCCACAAGTGCTTGCTTCTCAGTAGCTTCCTCAGCTCGCTTACTTATCAGGCATCAGGAGTGCTTTATGCTTTCCAAATTGGGCTCTTAGAGAAAGAAAACGTCAAAAGTGGTAGCGCAGCAACAGAGGAACTGCAAGTGAAGCCATAGGCTGACACCAGCATCACCAGGAACTAATAAACTTATGTTTTAGCATTAATTGTAGGTGCAACTACATATTTTCTTGGAAATCGGACATCGCTGCAGTACTTTTGACTTGCTTTTTTTCATTTCAAAGGGTCTTTTGGTAACCATGAAACACTCCTGCTCTGGCTTCCTGTATTAGAAAACAAAGTGTAACGTGGTATCTAAGCATGCAGCTGTCGCACAACCGCGTGGCCGGGTTTCCTGGGTCTGGCTGTACTACAGACCATCGTTCACCACCCCGTTCCATCTGTTACAGAAAGGCTGAACTCGGGTTACTGCAGACCACTAAGTGATACCATTAGGAAGCTCTCATGCTGATCTTTGTGGCCACATACGTGTTCATTAATGATGGCCAGAATCCACATTTTCTTTGAGTGAGAAATTCCCGTTTAAAACCAAGGTGTCCTTACACACAAGCCTACAGCTCAACCAACGGCTCGATTTGGCTTGCAGCGCGACATGCAACAGTGCGAAAGACCTGGGCTCAAGAGTACTGGTACTCCTCAGGCTGGCGAGGAGGAAGGCTAGCTAGCGCTGCATCAGCAGGAGCACCTCCAAGCAGTCACGGTGTTTCGCCGCAGTGAAACTATGGGATACTGAGGGAAAGGGACTTGTCACGGGATAAAACGGCAGCCCAGAACGCAGGGGCAGGTGAGACTGACCTGTGATCCCGGCTCCCTGTTTGGGGGGGGTCAGAGCCCTCTGGGCTTATGCCTTGGGCCGGGGTTTGGTGGGCGAGAGAAAGCCCAGGCTCAGATGCATGGGTTACCCTGCTGCAAAAACACAATATATAATAGAAAGTCTAAGCCAAAGATGTTCGTATCAGTTACAACAACGAGGAAGATAAATGCTTATAGGAAAAGCAGTGCAAATTAACAAAGATCAGAACTGCTATTTGGCAAAACACATGTTCCCTGGGACCTGTTTTAACACAAGCTCCCAATTAAACTTCAGCTTATTCAGAAAACCCTCATTATCTTTCCCGGATAACTCTAACTGATTTTAAGAGAAAACTTGTTATATCAGGCCATTTCATCAACCCTGTTTGTGAAAAAGCTGCAGAAACGCTGAGCCTGTTGGCATTCCTTCTGTGTGAACTGAACCATCTGCCTTTAATAAAGAAGAATTTTGTTTTAAAACATCCGGAAACAATTCCAAACATCCCAAAAGAGCTCTAGCAGTCTCCATAGAGCGATACTCTCAGCAGACGCCTTGTATCATGAATCTGCTAAGTATGAGGGGTTGCACAAAGGCATGACCAGTACATTTCTAAGGAACTGCCCAGTGCAACCCTCCTGTCAGCGCTGTTCATGAGGGTTGCACAGCTCAAACCTTTCTCAGTGCTTAAGAAGTTTAATTTAAATGATTAACAGCAATATTGTCTATCTGGTGCTTGGCTGTATACAAAAAAAAAAAAAACCTTGTGCATAATGTGCAATTACTGCAGACTAATGAATATATCAGATACTTTTGTAGGCAAATGTATTATTGTGCACCTGCTTGTAAAAAAAAAAAAAAAATTGAAGTCTGCACAAGGTATGGCACAAATGAACGCAGTCTTCTAGTGGGTGATCTGTTACCAACAAGAGACCAACAGTGTTACCCCCTTTTTCTGTCTCAACAAATATTCTTCAGTGGACTTACAGGGGTGACATAGGTTGGCTTTCCATTTCGGAACAGATTTTAAGATTATTTTATATTTCCCAGAGAAAGTAAGAAGGTAAATTTGTCTGGGAAAAGCCTCCATTTATTCTAAGGCATCCTCAAAGCAGCTAGCATTGCTTTTTGTTTTGCATAATAAAGGTTGGCCACGGTTAGACCATTCTCTGCCATTTTCCTCTTCCCTCAGAGCATGTTATCTCACCGAGCAGACCCACTGTGTGCCCTGGGCAATTCTCTCCATTCCCCACTGAATCTCGCAGGATGTGGTTCATGCAGTGAGAGCTCTCTCTCTGCAGGGTAACAGGCTTGCCAAGGAGACTCGGACAAGCCGTGTGGTCCCATGCAACCCAAGACAGGCCCCATCAGGAGAAGGACCATTTTCCAGATAGCAGGCATCTGCCAGGAAAGCACACACTGCGCTTCGTCCTTAGCAGACTGCTGCACAGCCCTCGGGAAGCATGAGCCTTCTCCCACCAGCACCAGGGCTGCTGCTGGGGTGAGAGACCATAACGAGCAGCAAGAAGGAAAGCAGAGAATTAGGTGGAAATTCGGGGGCACCTTTGAAAGAGAAAAATTATATAGGGAAAAAGATTTCTAACTCACATGCTCCCTGTCTACCCACTTATTTAGTACTCTAAACATCCTGGAGCAAATGTATAACAGCTGAGCAGCACAGAGGAAAAAATATGTCCATTAGCAGTTTTTTTTTTGCTTTTATTGAAAACAATACTCTTCCCACGCAATTATGTTCACTCTGGGATAAAAAGAGCTGATCTGGGTTTATTCTTTATGGACCAAATCCAGCCCCAGTTCGCACCTCTGCTGAATGATAGAATAATGATATAATTAATTTAACTATATTGTTTTTATAAATCTTGTTTGAGAAATACAATTAGAAAATGAAGAAAAGCACAGGACAAGTTTCTAAAGGACTTGCGATCTCATTTGTGCTCTTAGTGGTTTGGTCAGACTAATTTTACTTTTATCAAACTGTTTCATGCAAGTAATGTATGCAGGGTCACTTGGCAGATAAACTCCTCTGAGGGATCTGGGGATAATACTTCTGGTTCCACGTTACCATTTTGGCCATGCAATGTTATAATTACTATGTGCATCAAATTATTATTTCTGTAATTTGAAAGAAAGGGTCTTCTCCATATATCTTTCTATGCCTACTTGCCTCAAGACAGTTCACTGCAGGTGGAAGAAAAGTTTCAGAACAAACTTAAATCCCCAAATTGGAGAAAGCAGGGCTCAGAAAGGAGTTAGCATTATTAGTTTCCAGCAGGGTTGATATCAAGCCCACTTGCCCATACAGGTGCAAAGTTAGTACTTATGGTATGGGGAAAGGGCATTGTCATTGCCATCATGGTCAAGGAGGGGTCATTCCTGTGTGGCACAAGTGCTGTAAGAGCAGGCCAGAGCTTGACAAGCCCAGAGATTACATTTCCAGCCATTCCCTATTCATTTATGAAAGGAGCCTGAACCAGCAGGACTAAGTACATCAGAAAGGCTCTTTCGCTATGGGGAGCACTGCACACATGGTCTCTTCAGTAAATGTAATGACCACATCAATATAGAAAGCAAATCTAAGCCATGCTGTAGAGGTCTGGGGATCAGTCACTTGGTAAGGACTGTAATTACCCATTTATTTCAGGGCTTACTCAAGACTGGCTGTTTCAGGCTTTGCTGGCTTACAATGATAAACTTCAGGGTACTCTCAGAGCAGACAGATACCTATCCTAAAACCTCCAGGCAGGCAGCAGAGATACAAATCACTAACTCTGCAATGACCCAACCCAAGGTGAAGACAAGGGTAGGAAATAGGTTATCAGAAACTCAATATTGAACCAGGATACACTCAGCAATGGCAGTTTACTGTAGACAAAAGCCTGTAGTGATGGTGCAGGCTGCCACCATCATTGGGAATTGCTATGGGAACGACTGTGAGGAAGCCTACATAAAAAAAGAAAATTGATAGTTAATTTTTTAAAGAATACATAAAAAGAGGTTGAAATACATTAGCCAAACCATTACCGGATTATCAGTCAGCAATCAGAATGGGCCACAGGGCAAAAATGCAGCTGTCTACTTTTCAGTACTCTTAATCTTGATCTACAAAACATGAGTATGAAAACTGTACTTTTTGGCTTTGCTGTTGTAAATTCAGACTTACTCAGTTGAATTAGACCGTGGCCTAAATCTTTTGCCTCTGACTTTCTTTCTGTTTCCTCCTATATTACCTGAAAGAAATCACAGGATAAAGACAGATGGTAAAACATCGTGAAACTCATCAGCGTTCCACTCCAAACTGTATATTCTCCTTGCATCCCCAGCAAAAGTCACTGGCTATGACTGTTTAAAAGCCATAGGTCAGTCTCCTTTGATTTACCTCAGACCAGGGAAACTTGACACTAAGGTGATCTTTCACTACCTTTTGCAGCAACTGTGCAGAGCAAAAAACTATTTAGTTTCAGCATTCACTTGAGAAAATTGCTGCTTCAAGAAAAACACTAAATACTGCATGGTAAGATCACAAAAGTTGGCAAGAGTGAATGGACTTCTTCTTTCTCATATTGGCTCACATTGGGGGAATAGAAGAAATTAGATCTAATTTCTATGTGATAAAGCATTGTGAAAAAAGGTGCCTGTGTAGGGCACTGCTAAATCCTAATTCCAGGTTAACAGCAGGCACAATTTTAAGGAGTCATGCTGCTCTCCTAAAATCACCTAAACTTTCAGAGAGCAGCAATGACACAGAGGTTGGTTTCCACTGTGACCAGCACAAAGGTTCGCACTTACCTTGCCAAGAATTACTCCTAGGCCTCCCATTTTCACAAATGTCTGAAATATGTTTTGTGTCTGGGATCCTTTCACTCCAGGAATGAGATAATCCATTTGACCTGGAATAGGAGGGCTCAGATGCGGTTATTGTTACGGGTATTGTCTCACATAAATGCTAGCTCAGCTGTTCAGAGACAGTCACATTCCCGAAGTCAGTGCCATAACACAGCCTAAGGTCTGTCTGCACTAGCAAAGCGTCCACTGTTTTTGGTTAATTATGCTTTGCCAGCCTTCCCTGCAGCAGTTCGGTGTGTCCACGTTCAAGAGCCAGGCTTCAGCACCACTTTCTCATGTGTCTGCTGCCGAAAGCACAAACATGAGCGCACACCAGATTTCCTTATGTATTTCCTTATGTAGCTCTGCCCCAGTTCTTAGTTGGAAGATGCTCTTCCAGCTGTGCTTGTGATTTTTTTAGTGGTAATCAAGTGCATCCTGCCTGCAGGCTGCCCATCCCGTCCTTGCGCTGCTGCAGAAAAGCCAGGACAGCTTCCCTCTTCACACTGCTACCAGCCTCAGGAGCCCAGGATTCTGTGATGAGCATCCTCCACCCACAGCTGGTAGCTCCAGCGGAGGGGTAACTCTGTCTCATTTTTGCTAATTTCGATTTTTTATAATATTTTGTCAGCTAGTCACTGCAGTTTATAATTTTAATGCCGTTATATCTAGGTGCTTGGTGCAAACTAAAGTTTTTCCTTCCTCTTGTATTCCCTCTAACAGCCAGAGACATGTGTGGCAATGTCCAACAAAAAGAGGAGTGGGATTTTGCAACAGGCTCCCTCCTGTTGAACTACAGCTGCTGCTCAGCCGTTTGCCATGAAATCCACAATTATTTCCAAAACAAGAGGAAGTTGAAAACTGGTCAGAATAGATAGCTTATTTATTAGAAAGAAGTTTTGCTTAAAAGATGTGTTTCTGTATTTTGTAACAGTCTGAATACTCTTGTGGTTTTCAAACTCCTTGCAGGGCAGGCATCTGACAGATGCTCTTCAGTTTCCAGAAGACCAGGCTAATCACAGCCACACTGAAGTAAGCTGAGGGTTTCATTAATTCAAACTTATTCGAAGTATGAAAAGTCTGAGAACTGACAGATTGACAGATTTTGTAATCATTTTCTCCTCCTATAGTCTATTTTCAGGTTCAAGACTGTCTTGCTATATACTGTCTTTGGTGTTTTCACAATAACAAGAATTATCATAAAGTTATGTTTTAATTTTGGAACATCCTCTGTGAATACTAACACTTCATAGCGTTTTCCAGCAAGGAGAAGCCCAGGTGGCTAATGGCCCAGTCACTTGAATGTCTGCCAAGAGATGCCATCGATATCTGTACCCAGAGCAAATCAAAACCAGCTTGAAAGGTAGGAAATAATGCCCTGGGCATCGAAATGGAAGGACTACGACAGTTCCACCACAATGTTAATGGAATATTTGTCAGACTTACTTTTCCAGACTTGACAGTGGCACAACATAGCTGAACTGGTGGTGGGGCAACAACAAAACTCTCTAGTACAGACAGACCTTAGAAACCATTTGCTTTTTGGAACAAATAATAAACAGAGACTCATGAAAGAAATGAAATGTGAAAAGAAACACAAGTACAGAACAAGAGAAGAAACATATTAAATGACATTCATTTAAAAACAAACATTTTTTCTTGACTGGAATGTGAACCTGCTCACACAAACCCATGAAAACATGCTTCCCCAATACTTTTTTCAAAATTTTATTCAAATGAGAAAAGATTTCTCCAACACAAACACTGCCTCATTTAAGATTAACGTTTCCTCCTGACAACAAATAACTTATCCACCCACAAATCTAAAAAGCCAAATATAAAAATTGGCAATTGTTAATTAATTATATACTACTACAGTTTTCTTAATAAGTTATTTATTAGACCAGATTTAATGAAATTGCTTATAAGATCAAGCTGGTATACAAAATGGCACTACAAATGCATCCCTTCCATATGTTTCTCTTTACTTTCTTCAAAATAACAGCTATAAGGAGAATGGCTTTTTCAACTGCACAGCTACAGACTGCTCAGTGAAACAAGAATTGAGAATTGCAGCTTTGTAACGAAGCAGTTCAGGAGTGTCTACTCCCCGTCCCCCCTGAACACTTACAGCTTCTGGTAAATTGTTTTAAAGCGTTAGCTGAAGATTTTCTTAATTAAAGGATCTGTGACTGCAGAGGGACTTTGATCATCATGACCTAAAGACCTCAGCAATTACGAATTACTCTCAATGTTTTTCAATGAATTTTCCATTTTAAAATGCTGTTGGTTTTGTTTGTTTTTTGTTTTTAAGTAACTGGAGCGATAGCAGAATAAGCGAATTCTGAACAAGGGCAAAATCTAATGCCCTCCTTGTTTACTCATAACAGCAAGCACAAAACTACAGAAAGTCTTTGCAGAATTATTTTCTAAGATAACACTCAGTGACCATTTAGTACACTACTCTAGTAAGTGAAAGTGGAATAAAATGCAAGCACCATCATCTTTACTGTGAGACAGCAAAGAATACTTATCCAGATGTCTAAGTCAACTTAGTGAATTAATGATACTGACAAATAAAGATATAAAAATAATATTTATATTAAACAGTTTATATTTATAATTATTATTGAAGCAAGACAGTGCTCCTTTTCTTTGATTACATGACCATCATAAAAAAAAATGTGGGTTTTTTATTTTTATTTCTATTTTTATTTTATTTTTTGAGCCAGCAATTATTATTACAGTCTACTTGAAAGCAATTCTCAAGCAGGAAAATGATGAAAATTGGATTACCCCAAACTTGGCCTACTATGGAAAACATGTTTATTCTGGCCTGGTTGTAATAATCAGCAGCTCAGGGCATGTGAGAAAAATCAGTAATCAAAGCACAAAGGATGCTAATTGTAACATTCCACAAAGAAAGAAGAAAGGATCAAACCTGCTGCAAAACAATGAAATGTTCTGACTAATGGAATAATGGGTGATGGAACAGGTAGAAATCTGAAAATGCGACAGAAAAGCAGACCTCTTCTTAGAACTAGATGCAGAGTTTGTGCTGACTCCAGGAGGCATGTCGCTATAAAAAGAGTCGGCCTCTCCAGGCTTTTTTACATAATCTCCCTGGGGTATTTGTCTAAAGTATAACAAACATCGTAGAGTCAGAAAACATGGCAGGCAAGAGCACACACACAAACATGAACAAATATTAGTTTTAAAGAAAGAAGCAAGGATGATGATCCTTAAGGAAACCTGTTAAACACACAATAAGCCTATTAGTAAGTAATTCAACCACCCAAGAGAAAACTCCCACATATTTTTGATAGTTCAGGAAAGAGGATTATGTGGGTTTGGTAGGGGAAAACAAGGAACATCTCACTGATAAACTCTGATCACTGTTTTTAAAGTGAATAGTTGGTGGTTCTTGAGATATTTGATAACTGAATTCAGACATTTCAAATGGCTTATCATGCAGGTTGCGAAAAGCATCCCCGGTTGCAGTACAAGTACTGCAGTCTGCGCTGCGTGCATGCCTGGATCAAAAAGGAGTTGAGGAAAAGTGAATGCTTTTTTCCCTCTGGATGATTACTGAGATAGATGCTTTCTGTTCAATTTTTGTGATTGTTACTGAATTCAAATATAACAACCTGCTGAGTTGTTTAAACTTCAGGAGGAGAAAAACCTCCAGTTTATTAACTGTTCTCGCGTGCAGGGGAAGTAACGCCAGCATCAGAGCTTCTCAGTTAATCCTGATCACCACGATAGACTCAGTCTGCCAAGACACATAAAAATAATGCCACCCATATCTGAGAATAGTTTATCCTTTTCTAGTACTAGAAGCGTGGTTTTGGTGCATAAAACTATCTATGCATTAGGAAGTCCTAATCAAGTTATGCCATTTTTGTTCAGGTGGTAAATTCATTGCCAGCAGAAAAACTCCAGTACAAGTATTCCAGTTACAGTTCCACCAAGCCAAAAATTCTCCCTAATACAAATAGCTCACTGGAAAGTTGGCTATATCATAATACCAGCTGTTTAATTATCCATTCAGCCCTGCACTGTCCAAGGCCTTTTGGCTTCAGTTTTCCCCTATTAAGATGCACATTTATCAGAAGGTTAATTCACATTCAGATTATGTCCAACTACAGAGCAGAACTGGGCTCTCTTCATTCCATATTTGAATTTCTTATGCTCCTGCAGTATTTTAAATGTGTAATTACATGACACATAAATCATTAGTGTAGCACAGTACCTCCACACTATTTCTTCTAACAGTCCTCAAGCCTCAGTTCCCATTCCTCAGCCACTACATCGGTATTTTCAGAATCAACTCGGTTTGCGCAGCTCACCTCCTCAGGGCTCCTCAAGCAAACTGCACTCTTGCTACTCAGTCAGAAATGACTTCTCCCATACAGCCATGCCCTCTAAGTCACATTATCCCAGTTGACAGAACCCTTGCTAATTTACTCTTTTTATGACTTTCATTTTACTTGTTTCAGTCACTTAGTATTACCAAATGTCACTCCTTATGTAATGCTTAAAAATATCTCAATGGCTTGTTTCCATCTTTATTTAAGGACTAATCACAAACAATTCACAAAAAAGGACACTGTGGTGGATATTTGTTTTTTCCACTTATGGAGCACTCCTTGTACATATCCAAAATTATTCGATTTAGAAGGCAGTCCATAGAATTTCATTTTCTGCATGAAGGAGATGTAGTTACTAAATATCTCCAGCCTTCCATCATCTTCAAAAGCCTCAGCATACGCTGGTTTCTGCTCTGTCCATGCCCACAGACACAGCTGCAGACTGACCGCATCCTCACATATACTAATTTATGGAGATGAGGCAATTTGAAAAACATTAGATTCTCTAATATTCCAACGCTATTGTGCATGGGGGGGTCTCTTTCTCTGTTTTGAGGTTCTGGCTGCTCTGTCCTCTGCCAGCTCTGATGTGCCCAGAACAGAGGGACTCAATGGCCACGTTTGCCTGTGTTTGTAGAGGCAATATGCACCACTGAGCACCAAAAAAACCCAAAATTCTGCCTTCCCTGTGCCAGGTGACATTTCCTACCCACCAACCTCTCCACAATACTTGACTTCAAGAGCTTTGCCTTCTTCCAGTTACTGTTTCTGTCACCTATCTGACCTCGTTGTGCACAACGTAAATTAACCAGCACTTGGCAGAGCTTTTCTGCTTTTTGCAAGTATTTTGAGCCTGGCAGAGAAAGCACTACACAGGCAGAGGAAATGGAGAACAAGCGCAACAGGTAGCAGCAACACACAAAGCGGCAGCTTGGATGGGGGGCTGGCAATACAGGCAGAAAACAGGAGAATTTGAGAAGTTGCCTTATCTGAGAGTGACTGGGAGAGGAAGGAGACACCTCCTTCCCAGATTGGTCTTCCAGGAGCTGAACCCAAATCAGTAAGAACTGTTTGGTTTCTGGCTACCAGCTTGAAAGTGTGAAAGCTTTCTACCTCTGCTGAAGACGGTACCATAATTTGGCTACAAATAATTCAGCAGGGCGAGTGGAAGAAATGGGCTCTCCATTCACACACCAATTTAACTGCATTGTATTTTTAACTGCAAAGAAGCTCCAGAAATAAATTTGTCTCAGACGGCTCCTGAACATCAAATGAATATTAATTATTCAATTCTCAGCCTCCCAAAGACATTTTCATCTCTAATAGCCAATTTTCAGCCTCTTACTGGAAATATTCTCCTGTTTTCTTAAATAAAACACTCTATCTAAGAAGCAAACATTATTTTTGCTAATGAGTCCAGTGAAATTAGGATTTCAAGCAATGTGTATAGAATAAATATCAATTTTATACATTCAAGCAAATATTCTTTAAAATATGATAATTCATCACCGCTATATTTTCTTTGTAGCATGTTAATGAGCAAGAGAGAAGAAAAGCTATTTTCAGAGTTTTCCAGAGATATATTCCACTACTTTTATCACATACCTCTGTCTTCTGTAGTTTCTTTCCGTAAAAAGAGAAGAGAATGAAATAAGATTAAGTTATCAGTATGCAGGTATAAATGGTCAATAAGAAAAAAAAAAGTAAAACAAACAAACAAAAAAAACCCACAATATATACAGAATGAAATTTTTGCCCAACATTTTTTCTACAAAAAACACTTCTCAAATAAACATATTCATAAAGCTACTAAATCAGAATAAACAAGGAAAACACATTTATGTTGATGGCTGAAGTCAGTGCTCAGCTGGAGGTGCAGTTCATGATGAGTTTAAGTCTATTTACTGTGATGCTGCTAACGAAAGGTGCACTCTTGCCCTCTACCTCCAAAAACTAAACCCTAGGGTTTAGTTCCCCAAACTAGCCCTTCACTTTTGGAGCTGTACTCAAAATAGAAGTCCAGATTTTCAGATACTGCCAGAAGTTGAGGGTGAGCTACCGCGACAGCTTATGTCATTTTACTATCATAATCCTCATGTTTTTTTTCCAAAGGCCTCTTTCATTACGTATTTCTGTGCTGCCCTCAGCCCACCTCAGTGTAATGAAGGGACAGGGGACGTTCCAGTTTGTAATGCCAAACCACAGGGACCGTGTCCTGGCTACAGCACTGCCCGCAGCTGAACCTGCCCCAAGTACCCATGGAAGAAGGACTTTGACAGGCCAGTCTCACCCAAACGCAGGTGACGAAGTGCCTTACGTCTTTTTTTAATATATGCAAGAGAACTAAAACTTTCTGGTTTTAGATGAAATTCACAAAAGGAGAAAAACTGGAAAAGACCAGTCAGAGTAAAACAATCCATTTTGACTTTTAGTGAACAGAACACTTAGAGCTCTACACCAGGCAAGAACTTGCACCTTATTTGCAAATTACAGATCTCTCTCTTTCACCAAAAAAAATGTGCTTGAATTAATTTGGGGTTAAGCTGACTGAATACAAATATCTGTTTAAGGAAACCTGTCGTTAAATGCTTTACAGACTGAAGGCCAATCTTTCTAAATTTACATTGCCAGTAGGAAAGATCTGTAATTGTATCAGACAATACTCTTGCATTTCCTTTGTCAGATACAGGAAAATCGTAATCTAACCAGATACAAAAAAATAAAAGTAACTAAATAAATATATTTCAAACCTGGATCAAGCCCTCCAAAAGCAAAACCACATATACATGTAAGAATAGTTTGAGAAATATTAATAGTATAAAAATGTCACTGTACAAATATAATCGCAGTTTTATTTTTTAGATTGTTTGAATTGTTCCTTTCATAATGTAACCAGCTATCAGATGAAATAAACATACTTTAACTGTATTAAGAAGAACACAATTTACTTACTTGTATCCCCAAGCAGTTATTCCCAAAACGAGAGCCAACACTAAAATGGTGCCAGCAATAGCCCCTATTATTATATTTGTGCTAACAACACCTGGAAACACAAGAAAGGGGAAAAATATACAGTAAATGAACTGTCTTTCAAAGACCTGCTTGGACAACTTGCACTAGACTAATAAAAACCAGTGATACACTCTTGAAGCATAGCATGGACATAAAAAGATGATTTGTATATCAAACTTTGACCTCTGTGTCTGTTTCCCATAACTGAACACTTGCTACTTGGGAAAGTTGTGCTAGGTATACCAATATAATGTTATCAATATTAAACTGTTGTAGCTTACAGCCGTATAACCTGTCTGGTAAATACATGCTTACATTGGAATAAAAGGGACTTTTTGTTTTCGTTTAAATCCTTTCCATAGCTGAATAACCTAAAAAAGACCAAAATGACATTCTGGAAGATGGTAAAACTGCCCCCCACAGGGATTTATAAAGAGTATAGAAAACATTTACACCTTTATTTTTCCACAGTACAGCTTCCTCTTGTATGCAAGCCTGAAGAGGAATAAAAACTTTCACTCGAAAAAATGTAAAAGACTAAAATTTGTGTGTCAACATTCTGCATAGTGGCCATGTAATAAAAAATTGACTCTACAAATAAAAATTAAACATGTCAGTAACTCTACCTTTCCACCTAGATAGGAGAACTAGTAAATTTTTGCTAATCCTAATTTATCAATACACTTAATAAGGCCACTCAAATGACTGACGCAAGCAAGGTACAAACAGATGCACCGGTGCCAGTCCTGAGAGCTATACCAAGCGCTCACGAGTGGCACTGCTCACACGCAGCTTCAGGTCTGAGACCCCATTCACAGACACTGAGTGCTTCTGCTGAGCAAGGAATGAAGGGAATAAGGCTCCCAGCAGTGCACCATGTTGCATGCTAGCTGAAAGAGTAGGTCTAATTTTTGCTTATTGAGCCTTCCTCAAATCCAAGCTTTTCCAATTATTGGTAAAAATTTTAACTACATACCTTTGTTGATGGCATCTTTATCAAAAAATATATCATCTTTGATGCGAGAACTGCAGTCATCTCCTCCCCAGAATCGGTCACAGACGCATTTTATTTCATTGCTACAAACCTGCAGCCAAAAGGGTAGCTCAGAATACAATCATAAAATTAATCTATTCCCATAATTAAACTACAGTATAGGTAGAGTCAGATAGCACTGACTTTAACTACCTGCAAAATTTTGCAAAACATTTTTAATATGTAGCAATTTTTAATTTACATATTAGATATAAATATATTACATGTATTATACTTTTTATATAAATATATGTAATATATTGTAGCATGTAATATATCACATATAATGGGAAACATTAAGTACAATAATATATTTTTAAATGTAATATATATTTAATAGAGCCATTTATAATTGCTTTGGGAGACTCTGAACCTCAACTTTTTTTAAAAAAAAATATGATGAAGTGGTTAATTTCAGATAATAAAGGGAGTTTTCATTCAGCACAGAAGACAAATGATATTATGAGAGAATGATTCCTTTGATCTCAGCTCAGCCTTAGGGACCTGGACACTGTTTCAAACTGTGTGAGGGACAAAGGGACTTGCCAGGGCCACAGCAAAACCATAGGCTGTGCACCGAGCCCAGAAGCTGGCCCTGCTAGCCAGGAACCAGCTCACTGTGCTCTTCACTGGAAGGAAGTAACTCTCTGCCAACAAAATCCAACAACTTTATGAACTTTCCTGGCTGTTGACATAATAGAGAGGGAATTACAAAGAGCATTTGGAAGAACAGAGCCCCAGGTTTCTCAGAAATGGGCAATAAAACCTTTATATGCTCCAGAATGTTGTCCAAGGAAATATCAGTCAAGTTAGCTGAAGCAATGGCAGAAGTAATGGTTGGTAAGATTTTTGTAAAATTAACATGTACTGACTGTGACTCATTGTTTAGGATGCCTGGACTGCAAGGCATTATGTTTACTTACATGCCTCCTCCCCCTTGCTTTTTCATAAGTTTCTCCAGTATAAAGACTTCTAGAGTCACGTTGCTGGCTTCCTGCAAGGTCTAGCTAGTCCACTACAAAACACTGGATACGCAGCAAGAATGGAAAAACAGAGTAAAGAGTATGAGAACATACACCGTGTCCTGAGCAAATTTGGTTGTCTGTGGTGCCTGGACAGGTACTGAAGTTGAAGGACTCGGTGGGGAGGCAGCGATGCTCAAGGCACACCATGTTTGGCCCACACGGCGTCCCGTTCTCCACATAGCCCAGGTCCGTCTCCTCATCGAGCTTCACATGGCCACCACTGCAAGACAAGCAAGAGGACCCCAGAGACTTGTGCTGTTACTACATGGGACTGCTTGAGAAATTGGGCTCTGGGCTGCTACCTTCCTTTCTGCCTGCATTATACAATGCCCAGGACCAGGGAAGAGTAAGCATTGGCTTATTTATCTCACCAGCCCTAATGTGAAACAAACCAAAATGGAGTATATCTACATCAAACAAATATAATGGTGAAAACAAAGACCGTTTTTCTTGTATAAATGCTTATGTTGTATAAAACACTGAGTTTAGTTGTGTAGGGCTTTATTTCATCTTACGGTTGTGAGAAGCTATGAGAACACACCAGGTCTATAATTGAGATTCAGCTAACATATGGCAACGCATTAAGCTGCCAGTTAGCTTTGGCAGTGCAGCATATGTCTAAGTATTTTCAGTACATTAAGTACTCTACAAACATTAAAGAATGTAGTATGAAGAGGCCAGAGAAGAGCATTATGTCTCTACAGAGGGGTCTGCAAAACAGCTGTGCTCCCCATACACAGTCAAGTTCCTGAAGGTTAACAAAGTCTGAGCTGGAATAACGATTATTTGTTAGTAGGAGACTTTTTTTTTTTTAATTGAAACAGTTGTTCTCCACGTAGGAATAAGAAAGCCGCTTTTCCATGCAATATGGATATCGATTGTTCTATTTTCAGGATTTCCAATTACCTGCAATTGTAGACTTTTCCAAACTGCAAGACTGACGATGTGATTTCACCATCAAGTTCTCCAAGTCTGGGCACACTAGATATATTCGAGCACAGAAGGTATCCGCAAAGCACATCCCTGCATTGAGAGAATAAACAGATATTCATTGAAAAGAAAAACTAAAATGCATGATCAAAAAATGTGTTTTTCGTCACTTGCTTTGTAACATGTTTGTTATTCCTTGCTTTTCTCTCACTGACAGTAAGTCCCATAAATAATGTCTTGTTTCCCACAAAAATTATTCTTCTCAGAGCTTATACTGGGGAAGAGGCTTTTTTATGATATATTATCAAAACCACTCTGCAAATGGGGAACTGTCAAGAACAAACCACAACAAACTGATTTAATATCCTACAAAGATACAGCAACTGTCCCACAGAGAAGCAGTAGGTAGTCTTTAGACAAACATATGACATATGTAAGGGAACTAGAGACACAACTGTTGAAGGGACTTTACAACTTGTGTACAGAGAATGGTGCATTGTCAAAATAGAAGGGTCATGCCTTTCCCATATTACTGCATATGTTTTACTCATGAGTTTGTAATGGAACAAAAGTAAGGTTATCAAATCTGTACATAGAGCTGGGAAAGGACATTAGTTCACCTGTAGGCAGGATTAAAATTCAAATGGCATTGACAAAATAGAGAACTGAAAAAACAGGATGCAGTTTGGTGAGGACTAGAAAAAGGTTCACAAGTGGGCAGAAATACAGAACGTGAAATAACGGCTTAGGCAGCAACTTGCAGGAAAAGATGTGGAGGCTCACAATACAATGAAAACTGAACACAGCTCAGCTATGCCATGGCACAGCATAAAAAGTGAACAACCCTATGGGATGAGAAACAACAGGCTACCTCTAAGGCACATGGAGTAACCCCTCTGCTCCCCTCTGCCCTGCTAAGCCTCACCAAGAGTACTAGGACTACTTTTGGTCCAAGTGCTCCCAAAGCTCAGGTGGTGCTCTCTTGCTTCATATCATCTCCTCTTGGCACTCCACTCCCTCAAGACTTTCCTGCACTACGGTTTGCAGAAGATGACCTCAGGCCAGGAGAAGACTGTTCAGTACAGAGGCTTTTTGAACCTCTTCATGACACCTAAAGAACTGGAGCTGGGATAAAAATCCCACACCAGCTGTTTTCTAAATGGATCAACTTACTGTTTATTGCACTGTATCCAAGAGTCCTTGTCTCTTCCACAGTTTCCTTTCTCAGTCCCTTCAATATTCAGCTTCTCATAGCAGTACCTGTCAGCAGCTGTCACTTCTAAAAATAGAAACAAATCTCTTCTGAGATGATGAAGACTTTGAAAAGCCAAGTCCTGGGAAATGGGGATGCACAATGAAAGTGAGCAGAGCTTCCCAATCTGTCAGCGGCAGTATCATGGTCTGCAGGTGGGCTGTGAAACTTTGCACAGTATTCTCAATGAAAAGTGTTATGCTGGCACCACAGGATTGTTTTAAGATTTTGTTCAGATTGACTAGGTTTGTTGGTCCAAAATGTCCAGAAGCCGCTGAAATAAATCAATAAATATGAGCATAGGCTCCCTAGGTGGTTGTTAATGAGAAGTTAAACATAAGATTTCAGAATAATACAAGTTAATCAACGCTAGAGAAAGAGGTGGAAAAGAGGAGGAAAAGATGGAAGGGCAAGAGTAGAGGTATGGGGAGTTATGTGTCTCTTTTCATCAAAGCTAATGAGCAAAGTGCTCTGGAAGCACCACATTTAGCATGACACCCAAATGAGCTAATATCCTTACAGGAGGTGCCAGGTACTCATCAGTGAGTTGCTCGCATGAGACGTCCAGGTTTTGCCATTCAAGTAATCCTGCTGATTTGAATAGGCTTTCAAAAGGCATCAGTCTTCTTGAGCCAGGCTCCAAACTAAATTTAAACTCCCAACTTTCTGTGGCTTGCATGAGGAACTCATCTTAAGTAATGGCTGCATTTCTATGATTTCCCAACATAATGAAGTCATTCAAAGTGCTTTCTATCTACCTGAGGTCCTGTCTAAACATATCACTGAAACTGTTGTAGTCTGCATGCTATTAATATAACCGTGTAACACATCTGATGTCCAATAGTGGTATTCCACGTGACCACACAGAAATTCCTGTATGTTTTCAACACAGGTAAGAATGTAAATGGCACCTTTTTGTACTGCAATGCAACCTAATTCCTTATTTTCCAGTCATAAAATGATCAAACCTCTCTTACAGCTAGAACACTGCCAATCAACCATAAAGTGGTAGTAAATAACTACAAACTAGAAAAATATCTACAGATATGCTGTGCTTCGTAAGATGATTTAATTTATCATCCAGACCAAAAGAATCACTTACTTTTTCCTACTGGTGAGTGTGGTTCTTGTACATATGCAAGTTTTTTTGAAATTACAAAGCTTTAACTGAATGATGGCTAAATACCTACGTTGCCACATAAAAATATTCCCAGCAGCCAACAGGCATCATTGCAGAAAGCCTTGTCTTTAAACACGGATATGCAGCCTATATGCTGGAATGGGAGCTCTCCTTATTGAGTGTCCATTACAATTTCGCTGATCTTTCTTACACTCCAAAATAGGCTGCAGGTCTGTCTAATGAATAGTTTATGCCAGAAAAAGGTAGCAAGGGACTTGCTATCTGGTGAACTAGGTGATGTAGTCAGTACTAAAACATCCACAAAAAGTCACACAAGTAACAAACAAATGAACAGCATAAATTGAGAGAACTGAATTTAAAGTTTGACGACTCCAATAGTTGCTCAAAAGAAAAAAAAAAAAAAAAGCCCTAAAACTCAAGGGCAAAAGTTCAAAATAGAGCAGAATTCCGGATCACAGCCAATATTTTTCACAACATGCAGTCTGGATGATTGTAATGGTTCTGGATATGCCTCTTCCCATAATTTTTCCCAGGTAAGATAAATTTTCAAGACATATGAACAACCAACTTAGAAATGTTAATATTTACTCACTTTCACCCCAGATGTATTTACACTGCCGGTCTCTGGTTTTACATCTTCCTCCAAAACAAATGCCCTAAAAAGAAAGAAAAGACACAAAGACACAGAAACAACTTCAAATAAATTGCTTTTTGAAAAAAAAAAAAAAGCATTTGTTTAATATACAGACTTGCCACATTTTCTAGTGAGGCAGCTAATACATGATTCTACTTTCTGTTCATTTAAATGCTTAGCTCTAAAATTTGACCAGCACTCCAAATTCAGGAATGTCGATGGCACTGTCCCAAGTGTCTTACAAAGATCTTAAACCAAATTCTATTAAAAGTAATCCATAAAAGCAGTAAGAATGTAAAAGAAATTGAAATGGTATTTACCTGCTTGTTATCACATGAATATCCATCCATTTTATGAATATTGGGAGAACACTATAGAAAGAGAAAATAACTAATAGATCATTCAGACAAGCTTGGAAACAAAGTGTACAACAAATGGCATATGGAAAATTATTTCTTTTTCATGTTTTGCTTCTGAGCTTACAGGTTTAATACAATTTTTATACACCTTACCATACAAAACAGTAACATTCATAGTGACTGAAAGACTACAGGATTTTTTTTTCATCTCTGGGATATAAGATACAAAAATCACCTGACTGGAGTTTCCTGTGCAGTTCTCTGCAATATCACAATCATTCACTGCTTCTCGGCACAAAACTCCTTTAGGTTCGAACTGGAAAAAGGGACAGAAAATCAGTGTCTTGGTTTCTCCATGTCTTGCCTTAAATGCCATACTTTCTTTGCATTTTAACTAAAATAAAAAATGGGAAATTTTCAGGTGCTGACTGAAGTGGGAAGGTTTTCCTTTCCCTGGTGGGGATGTTGCACCACTCAAGCCGTAGGCTGTTTGCTGGTGCAAGCGGCACGGCTCCCTGGGGCACCACCTCACCACCAAGTGCATCAAGCGCAGGGACAAGCACAATGAGTGACGTCCTGGGACCCAGACCTCCAGGGACTACCACACCAACACTGCAGTGGCTTGTGGCATTATCCTGGCCAGGCCATTCCACCTTTTTGTGACTCTTTTACTCTTCTTTATAAAACAGGGAGAAAGTGATCTTGATGTTTTTTGTGAATTCCTTTAAGATCTAGGGATGAAGAACACTATAAAGATCTAAGCATAATCATTATGATTATTACAAAGCCCCATTCCTGTTGCAGAACAGAAACTATTCATAAATATACTGAATTCTGTATGATTTGACACCAATTTCTAAGTGACTGGATATTTAACAATGAAAAATGTACCAGTGACCTAACATGCATTCACAATCTGGTTAAAGACCGAGCTACTGTAAAGCCTCAAGACCTGTAAAAGCAGGAAGACATCCCATTAGCTGCAACTATTAGTACCTCTGGTCGTGGACATACTACAGAACTCTTACTTTCCCCGGAAGGTTTCTTGAGCCTGTGCTACCCAGTTCATTTTGCAGCTGTGTGACTTTTTGCTGGATCTGCATGCACATGTGTTTTGTTTGGGACAACAGCTAACTCCGCAGTGGGTGTGAACAAGTACATGTCAGCGGAAGAGCAAAACTCTCGTACTTTCTCAACCTTCAGCTTATCTTCTCCCCACCTGTCTCTGGAAAAATGCAGACAGTAGTGCTGTCAGAAATACTATGAGATGCTGGGATGTGCACTCACCATGTTTTGCTTGCAATCCCTTTTTCACTCCTGCTTTCAGGCAGGGTACAGCAGGGGAAGGCAACCTCAAGTTTGGGAACTGCTAGTATGAAGTCTTTTGAGTTGTCCTGATTAACATCTCCTAGGGACATGTGTTTTGCAAAATTCTGCCCTTCTCTCCATCTGCTCACCCTCACCACTCTGTACATAGACAAGCCCTTGTCTCATTTGCAAAAATAATGTAGGTACACAGAAGCTTACTTTTTTTTCTGAGAACCTTTAATATGATACCCATGTGACTTGGATACTTGAACAAAATTCACCCACACCGGCAATCTGCTATTTTTTTATATTACATTAAAAAAGGAATGTGCTTAGGCAAATGTGATCTGTTCCAGCATAATCTGCGGTTTTTCTTTTTTTAACATTAGGATGAGCACAGTCAAGAATGTGGTCTGCAGTTATTATTAATGTCCCTCCTAAGGAAATGAAACCCTCAAATGATGAAGATAAAAATATCACACATAGTACACCATCACTGTGTTAACACCATTAATAATAATTAACATTATTATTAAATGAGCATCAACAACTATTTGAAGACATATTTAGCTGGGCTCCCTCACAGCCAAGGTCTGGCTAGATCTCTTTCACTGTTTACTGATGTATCAGGAAGAATATCTTACGGTTTACATAGGGCTTGATTCCTTTTATTCAGTGGGATTTCAGTCAGTGCAAACATTGAGAGACACAGGCAGACCTAACTGAAATTGAAGTCAAGCGTCTTTTAGATGAACATTTCTGAACACTTCTGTTAGCTGTTTTATTTTTTTTTCCTCAGGTTTTTGTGGTATGATTTTCCCATTCAGCCTCATAGTGACAAATCCAGAGGAACAGGCATTATGGGACTGACATAAAGCATGGACATGTTTGAACAAGGATGTCTAATGAAACTTCATGGGACTTCAGCCTGATTTTGAAACTGGAAGGCTTTGACTCTTCTCTGCGTTTGACCACAGTCCCTGCCCCAAAAAGCCAAACCTAAAAGGCTGAGAACTACCCCAAACAAACCAGTATACAGCCAATTTTAAAAGGCAAGCTTTCAGAAAATAAACACAAGGTCTGAGATGAAAAATACACATGCTGTGGTGCCTGCAACCACCTGGCTGCATTCCTGCCTGGATGCTGCACTTACCCGACACTTCCGACAGCAAAGCCCGTTGCTGCACTGGGAGCCTGCCGTCAGGGTGCAAGTGTTGCAGCACTCTCCTCCTTCACTGGCACACTCCTGAGGAACACAGACGTATAGCAGAATACCCAAGAAAAGCATATGAGCCCCATACCTCTCGTATTCTGTCTGTCTTAGTGTGCTACCTGAACAGATTTTAACCAGGCTTCTAGGCACGTGGAGGCAGAAGAACGCATGCACTGTGGGGTATGAAGCTGCTGCACAGCAGTTTGCTATGCAATATAAGAAATCATTTTCCTAATTCCACAACGTCAGTCATTAAATACTGACATTTTAGCACTGACCAGAGCCATGTTTCCATCAAGTAATATACTTTATAATTTTTAAGGCCTGATTTTGAATAGGTAGCTATTGCTATTTCTCCTTAAAATTGATGTGGTGATAAGACAAATATAAAAGTGCTAAACATGTTGGAAAAAGGTGAGAAATGATGAATCTTTTGCTCCAAGACCTTAGCATTGCCTGTCTTACTCCACTTAACATTAAGAGCAGTGATGGGCAGCTACGTGTCCTGGAGAATCTAGCTGCTAATTTAAAGCACGTTGCACTTACTGCTATCGTCCCACAGTCACACTCTTCTCCATCTTCCACAAAGCCATTGCCACATTCTGGAGGATCCAGAAGCTGCAGGACAAAATCAGAAATCAAAGGGCATGTCTCTCCTAAGGGAATCATTGTCACACTTATTCCATACAACATGGGTTTTATAGCAAGCACTGCAAATGAATTGACCGAAACACAGTACCAAACTCAGGGAGAAGCAGATTATAAACAACATAAATGAAATGTACAGAGACAAAACAACACCTAATTCAGCAGTTATGCAGAGTTACATGGTGTATTCTGTGTTAGAGTGCCATTTTTACAGCAGATTCAGTTTGAGCAGAAGCCACAATGAAAAAGAAGGCGTGTGACAGTAAAGGACAACCTGTAAAACAACATCACATTTTCATTATTATCATAGGAGTTGTAATCATTGCTGTTCTGGAATTCAAGTGATAAGGGCTGTGTCCCAGCTTGAATCCTGCATTATGCCTTTGGAAAGAATAACCATAAAAAACGTCCTTTGGGACCATATGGCTCAGAAATGCAGAGAGAGAGGAGAAGCTGGGATTTTTTCTCAGTTTTTGCTACAGTCGGTTGCTATTTCCTTCTCGTTTCCTCTAACACAGTTGGGAACCTGCAGCAGTTTTCCATAAGCCTGTGTCACAGACAGATAGGAAAGCATAGATGGTGAGGTTTCTTCCCTTCTTCCCTTTCCCTTCAGTCTCCCCACTAAACTATAACTTAAAATGTCTAAATCTGTATATTTGTAGTAGTACTTTCCTTTCCCAGAGGCTAGATTCATTCACTGTATTTTACACAGGACCCATGCTATGCTCTCTTTTAATGGACACTTATACTCTGATCTTTCCAGTTTCATTTCCCTTTTCCTAAGATTTCTAAAGGTAATTCTTCAAAAAGAATTTTTTTTTCCTTTGGGCATAAGAAAACATAATAGTAGCTTTTATTACATAAATGAGAAGATATAGAATTGCATCACCAAGACAGCCTAAAATCAGAGTTCTCCAGTTAAACTAGGATCATTCCAGAAACCACTCTGCTTACGAGCCATCTGCAGAAGTACTTCGCTTGTGGTGTACAGAGTGGTTCTCTCTGGCTGCTGCCTTTCTGCCTGTAGCCCACAGGATGGAGCATCACCCCGCTTACTCCTCTGTGCCACAAACCAGCCCAAGGCTTGTGGCACTGACCGATGGCTATTATTAGATCCTTCAATTGAAATGGATTGAAATCAACTGCAGCATGCAATGCTTGTGTAGAACGCTACATTAAAGCAATTATCAAGCAAGCAATTATCTGTCAGAATTATTAAATGTGTCCTAGTTTTGGCTGGGATAGAGTTAATTTTCCTCCCAGTAGCTGTTATGGTGCTGTGTTTTGGATTTAGGATGAGGAGAATGCTGATAACACACTGATGCTTTAGTTGTTGCAGATCAGTGCTTACACCAAGCCTAGGACGTTTCAGCTTCTCGTGCTGCCCTGCCAGCGAGGAGGCTGGGGGTGCACAAGAAGCTGGGTGGGGACAGAACCAGGACGGGTGACCCAGACTGGCCAAAGGNACTGGTGATTAAGGAGAATAGGTCGGCGCCTGGCCCTCCACTCCCCCTCGCAAGGAAGTTGTAGACTGCGATGAGGTCTCCCCTCAGCCTCCTCTTCTCCAGGCTGAACAGGCCAAGTGACCTCAGCCGCTCCTCATACGTCTTCCCCTCTAGGCCCTTCACCATCTTCGTCGCCCTCCTCTGGACACTCTCCAGCAGTTTTACATCCTTTTTGTACTGCGGTGCCCAGAACTGCACACAGTACTCGAGGTGAGGCCGCACCAGTGCAGAGTAGAGCGGGACAATCACTTCCCTCGACCGACTAGCAATGCTGTGCTTGATGCACCCCAGGGTACGGTTGGCAGATATTCCATACCATATGACGTCATGCTGAACAATTAATATGGGGTGCCTGGCCGGGGGGGAGAGGCCGCTGCTCGGGGATGGGCATCGGTCAGCGGGTGGTGAGCAATTGTATTGTGCATCACTTGCTTTGTACATTCTGTTATTATTATCATCATTGTTATTAGTATTTCCCTTCCTTTTCTGTCCTATTAAACTGTCTTTATCTCAACCCACAAGCTTTTACTTTTTCTTTCCCTTCCCAATTCTCTCCCCCATCCCACTGTGTGAGGGAGGGGGGGTGAGTGAACGGCTGTGTAGTGCTGAGCTGCCTGCCGGGTTAAACCACAACAGAGTTGTTAAAACTGCTTGTTTCCTAAATATTTTTCCAGACATCTTAACTTCTTCAGTATCTCTAGGTGTGCTGCACAATACAGACAAGTAGATGGCAATAGCAGAGAGTCCTGACTTAAAACATTGGGCCAATTTGCTGCAGTATACAGGTGCAACTAAATATGAAATGAAAGGAAAAAAAATAAAAAAGCAAATTATATAACTTATCCCCAAAAGTTATTATTAATCTATTCACTGGAAAAGAGCTTATGCTCAATCTGCTCCAGGAGTTATTATTGTAATTTTGGGGATCACAGCTGATGTTACAGTGGAGCACTGTCGAACATCGCACCTTGACACATCAGTCCTATCTCATATTTCCTGAAAAGCAGAAGTAAGTTGGTGCTCCACCACCCTTGCCAGGAAGCACGTATATTTGACAGCCTTGTGAATTAGACAGACATCCATCGTTAATAACTTCAACAAAACCCGAACAACAATACATTAAAGAGTCCAAATCACCCTGGCTTCCACATCTGACTTTCACATTTTCACATGCCATTAGAAAAAATTGCAAATGCCACTAATCTAAATTGAGATCAGAGTAATTGTGTTTTTCAGAGTGACAGATGTGTAAATGAACATAATCACTAAAACAAGTCCAAGTAAGACAGCATTACACTATGGAAATAATCCACTCAGCAAAGAAAAAAAAAACATCAACATCTCTCTCTGTCTCTAATGAGATGGGAAAAAGCAAACTTCTAAAATGCAGAAACATTTTAAAGAATGAGAAACCTTACGTCTTGTTAATGAATCACAGTGCTTTATCTCCACTTTTAATATGTTCTTCCATGAAAAGGAGACAAAACTTTGAGAGATAAGCAGACACAGCTTATCCAGATGTCATGTATTTTTTTCCTCTCTTTAACATTAATTGAAATTCTGTGGCTGGCCGAAGATGTGCTTTTCCTTGGCTGCACCAGGAGGAATGTGCTCGCTCCAGAACTGACTCTTTTTTATAAAAAGACTTTTTAAAAAGTAAAAAAAATTTTTTACTCTGCGACCACCTCAGCTATCATCTCGTTTTTCCACATTGGACTGTCTGTCTGCCTTAGCCACTTTCTTTTGCTTTTTGAAAGACAGCCATTAAACAGAGGATAACATTAGTTACACGTAGAAAAGACTCAAGATCATTATCCTGATTACTTTATGTTTTAACACATGCTTCAGTAAATGGAGCAGGAATGTACTGAAACCCTGCTGCAAATAATCCATTGTAGAAATGCTTACATCTTGGCTGAAGTTTCTTTAGCCCTGCTTTGTATTTATTTCTCTGAAATGTCTCAATTCATCATTTCATACTCTTCACATGAATATAGCTGTTTAGCTGGCCAAAGTTCAGACACAAGAAGCAAAGAAAAGAATACTTTCAAGAGATGTTCCCCACTTTGCTTGATTTCCAAGACTCATGCAGCAAGAACTCTAATTTCATTCTTTATAGACAAATTTGGAGGGGATGTGTCAGTCATTCAGGTGGTCCTGACGCTTTTCTCCCTCCCTCCCAGCAGCTCCATCGCATCTGTCCCCTCCTCCTCAGGGCCTTCTCTCCTGCTCTGCCTCTTCCAGAATCAGAAAAAATAGTCCCAGTTCTCAAAATCTCTTCTGAAAGCCACTGTAAAAACTTTGCCTTCTCCAAGAGGGAGACTGCCACAACCACTTGTAACCATTGGTGGCTGCGAAGACACTTGGCTGCACAGCTGTGCACCCCCTGCTGCACAGTGTCTTCATCTTGAGACAGATGTGAAATAAAACCAATCTTACTTCAGCTGCCAGACATTCACATGCAAAGACATCAGTCCGAAGAAAATTAGAATTAAAGCTGTGCAAAAGTTTACCAACACACTTGAAGTCTCAGCTAATAAATTCAGCAGCACGTTGTATTTGCAACATTCAGAACAAAATTGCATGAGGGATCAAAGCCTGTAAGAACTCTCTTGGACACGAAACAACTTACTAAAATAGTATTTAAATATAATTTCCTAAATAGTACAGACTAAAATCAGCTACTTCCACTCAGCTGTCACCAGGAAGCTTGGAACGTAGATAGAAACATAAACCTCAAAATTAAAGTGTTATTGTTTGTTTGTTTTCCCCCCCCCCCCCCCCCAATATTATCACTTTCATTTTTCTTGGTTTCATCTAATACCTTGGTTGGTTTATTGAAAAGGCAGGCTCCACCTCCATTATTTAAAAATTCATGATACTCTTCAATATCACACTTGGAGAACTTGCTTGGAAGATAATACCTGCAAAGAAATAAGATAGCAGCATTATCTTCTATAGTGCTTTTTATAATACATTTTCTTTCTTCAAAGTAGTAGTAGGAGAAATATAATGTTATACTTTAGAAAAGGTGCTAAAAGTACACTTTTCAGAATCAGAGTGAAGATATTTGCTTGTAACTCTTTAAATTTTAAATCATTTTTAGTAAACAGCAAACATATTTTAACAATAACACACAGGTCATGTAAAGTGAGAAGTCAAAAAGATTTCACTAAGTTATTTTATACCAAATATCACAAATCCTATTACTCTATGTGTAGTTCTCACAGACAAGAACAGTTCCACTAAAGGGCCTGATCTCAGAAATAGGTTTATTTCTTCCCATACATACCACAGGAGACAACAGCTGCCTTTCCCACACAGAGTCCTTTGAAAGATTGCTCATGGTTCGTTTCTCTCTTAGATGAAATTGCTCTCTTGGCCCACTGCATTTTTATATAATAGGGTTATGCCATTTTAAAATGTGCTTCTAATGAACAGCAGCTAACATTTCAGCTTCCCTCTCTCTTGTGCCCCACTCAATGAATTTTGTCTGAGCACAGATTGCCAATCTGAGGTGCACTTAAAACAAATATGAGCTTTATCGGATGCAGAGAATCTTTCCATGGATCCTTTCTGCAGGGAAAGAGGTCTTCCCGAAGTAACTTAAGTGATCTTTATATTTAGGTCCTTAGTCATGACAGTACTTACGCTTCAAACAGATTTTGGAGTCTCAAGGGCTTTCCTGTATCAGCTCATCACTGGATAAAAAAATATTCGCAGAAGTACTACACAAAATAATCCTGCATTGCCGGAAATGATGGTTTGCAAAACATAATTGTTTTTTCTCATCTCTAGTGTTTATGACTTAGGTCTAAATACTGCAGAGAATGTGGAATTCGCAATCCTTCAACAATAAGCTATATAAATACATACAATTTTTGTGTACCTAATTATTTTAAAAGTTTGGACTTCAGACAAAGAATTTAAAGAATGTTAGATAAGGAATCACTTTTTACAAGAATTAAGAATGTCTCCCATGTTGTTAGTATGTCTCCCATATTAAAAATCAGAACAATCTTATCTGGCTTGTTTTTAGGTAAACAAGGTGAAAAAAAGGCACACATTGATACTTCCAAAGAGCTTGGAATGAAATAAGCTTTTTTGTTCAAAATTGTTCTGGCCACAAAGCTATTGTGAAAATTTGCAAGTCAGATGGAAATTCTTTTAAAAATTTGGAGTACTGTTTGTATCTAAAACTAGACTACAGTTTAATTCATATGCATGAAGACAGGTCTGTAGTATGAAGAATTAAGGTCTGATTACACACACTAGAAAGCATTATCAAATTTCAGCTAACAGCAAAATTTGCTAATTCACTAGTCTTTACATAAAATCTCTCCAGTGATATTATATGTGGGTATAAGCATACTAAACCTCCAATGGCAGCAGTTTTTCTAGCATTATCACACAAATTAGGGGATAAAAAATGAAACATATAGATGAAAGATTGCAATAGAACCACTGAAAATGAGACATACATAAGCAATTTGATCACAGTATGTCATTGTTTGCTTCCATAACTCAGCAGCAAACTCACAGAAGAAAAGAAGTGAAACATGGTTCTGCTTCTTTGTAATAACCTGGCTTGGTTGTTGAGCTTCTGTGCTCCGTGAGTTAAACCAACAGTTACTAAAAATCCTCATATCCTCTCATTAACTCACTTATTCACACACATTTCTTTGAAAGTGTCTATTCTAAGTACGTTTTACAGCTACTACCTTACTTTCTGAAAAATAACCTACAGAAAATATTCCACTGAAATGGAAAAGGCAAACATTTTCATGCTTTTTCTTTACGTCATTGTATGCAGGACTTAACTTTCCTCTAATGAATGCCTTACCCTGTGTCTCCCATTATGCATCCAGACCACGTGTCTTCACACTTACACTCACCTGACAACAACAAAAAAGTAAAATTTACATCTTATGTCTTGCGAATCCAAAATACGTTTCTTATCACAAAAATCACACTGTAATCAGCTCTATTTCAGATTTAAATACAAATTGAAAAGAATCATTTCCTCTTTTGTTGCACACCTTAATTTAAGTGTATCAGTGCACAACAACAAGCCTTCTTTCAAAAACTATATGTGATTCTGTGCATTCCTAAGCTTTGAAAACATGTTCTGTTTTTCTTTCCTTCTCTTAAGTGAAGTCAGAAGAAACTGCAGTGTCAGCCTCTGGCACTTGCAAATCATGAGTCAGCTCTCCCGCCTTCTCCCATGTCCTGATATTTGATCCCCAAATTTTCAGAGTAAAAAAAAAAGAATCAGTTTAATCCATCTTCTAATTTTTTAGTTCTCTTCTAATCCTATGCTAATGTGACTGGGGAAATTTTAGCTTGAGAAAAAGCAAACAATAATGCACACCAAAATGCATAATACAGTCTGTAAACACAACACAGTACAGTTGGATCCAGCAGCTTTTTTCCCTCCCTTCCCTACATGCCCCCAAGCATGCAGAGTGCAGCGCTCCCCTCTGCTTTCAAAACTGTCTTTTGTGTCTATTTCTGTGCATATGCTCTGCACATATGCTTTTATCTTTCTGTTTCTGCAATTTGCGCTACTGCAATACATGAACATCAGTTTATTGCTTCCATTTTAAAAGTACAATTAAAAAGGAAATGAGGCTCTGCCCAACCGTTGCGTCTCCTCCTTCCCCACCAAAAACTTCTCTTTCCCCTCTGCTCATCCATATGAAAGGGGAGCTACTTCTACTACCATTTTCACTTTCCCCCTGTCCCTATAGCAGTTCAATAGGCAGCTGGAAAATGAATACTGAACACGTAGGTAGCACAGAGCATCCATCCTACGTTTCTGAATATTTTTCGAAATAAAATTATATGAACTGCAAAAACCTTCACATGCAGATGCATCTCGGCATTACATACTGTCTTTACAATGGCTGAAAACAAACTCACCTAAGCAGAGAGTTCTGTTACTCAAAATAGTAATTATATTTTAAAATGCAAAGCTTTCAATACACTGAATTCTCATACACCCATTAAAAAAAAAAAAAAGCAGTACTAATCTTGTTTATTCATCAGCTACAGAAGTACACATGATCCAAAACCTAAGCACTCCAATTCATCATTGAACTAGTTTCAAAACTGTGTTATCATTCTAATCATCCATTGCTGTCCATGTGCTGGGTCTTCATACCATGTGAAAGCAGGGAGGGTGAGGTGCTTGTGGGCAGGGGGGAGATCTGAATTAAGGCATTGCAGGTAAACAGGGGTTACTAAGAATTGAATACCGAGATTACAGTAGACAAACAGTAGCAGCAGGGTGGTAAATAGAGGAGATTTGGGTGATATAGAAGAGGAACTCATTCAAGGCAAACAAGGAAAAAGCTATGCTGTCAAATCCATCCTGCATAATAGGACTGAGGTGGCTCATCATCATCCATAGGTTTAATAATGTCTCTCTACCTCTGCGCTGTAGGATAGCAACCATTCAGTTTGGGGGTGTGACATCAATCTCCCTGAAATGAATGTTGACAGACACCTTTATGATTTATTTTTAATGAAATGATGATGCCAGTGCTACCAGGAATTATGGGCAGGGGAAAATCACAGCATTTAAACAGAGGAAAAACAATGGTCAGTGTCTCCTCATGTTATTACAAGAAAAAGAATAGCATTCCAACATTGTGAGAAACATTTAAAATATATATATATATATCAGAGAGACACTGGTAAGGTTCTCCACGATTTTCTCAAGATTTTCTCTCGAGACAGGATGAAAAAGCAAACCAACTTACCACTTATTAGTTTTCTTCTGTCTGAGAAAATGCCAATATTCTGGGCCAAGGTCTGTGCCAGGGTAACTGCCATTAAGTCTGGCTTTCCAAACTGAAAGAAATAAGCAAGGTAGGAAGAGTAATCAGATTGGTACAAGTGTCTCAGACACAGGCGAAACTTTTCTCACAATAAATGGCGAAACAAGTCACACAATGGTATAGTTCTTACTTCAGAGCAGCTAGAAAACAGACAAGTGAGGAAGACCAAACACTGGCTTATGAACAAGTTAAGTAAGACAAAGTCTGTTTCTTTCTTGCTATTGTATGAATGGCAAGAATATTGCAGTATAAATGACAGAATATTGCAGAATCTGCTGAAAAGTGTATTTGAACCAATATCCCATTTTATTCAAGCATTATTCTTCACTGAGACATCCCTTCTATAGACCTGCACTAAAACTGTGCATCAGCAAAGCAGCAGCAAGATTATTTTGAGGAACTGCACTGATAAATTCTGTGCAGACAAATTTCCACCGCTTTTTGCTCATACCAATACTTGGTATTGCACCTACCTCATTCACACCTCCGCCTTTAAGCAAGGAGCAGATTCCACCAGTGTGGGCTACACCACTCCGACTGCTCTGAAATCGACTCCCCCTTTGACAAAAAAGGAAAAGAAAAGAAAGTTTACACCACTCAGCCCATGAGTTCTGCACTTACCCATCCCAGTATTTACCTTTCTCATTTCCAAATGAGAAACCAGCATTTGCAAAAGCCAGCTGCCACCACTATGCTGCTAACTATGCAAAAACAAAGTGGGAAGAACAGATAACCACTCACAACCTCACATGACAAACTATCCCCAGAACAGTTATACTATCTTTCTTCCTCCGTCTCATATTACCTAATAAAAGAAAGCATAAGACAAGAAGGGGACTACTTTCTATCTCACCACCCTTTTGTTCATTGACATACTACTTCAGCAAGTGACTTCCAAAGCCTACACTGTTACGTGCTACAGACAGAGCACAAGCGAGGCCACTGTGCCACCAACGCACGGGGGCCTGGTAAAAGGACACGTGTCTAGCTGGGCAACACGGATGTGGCAAAAATGAAAGGGAGGTGTGTCAGTGGCTTTCTGATGCAGAGGTAGGTGGAAACTGCCCAGAACTGCAGCCGACCACAGCCAGGGGACAGCTGCACTGTGAGCGTAAATCTAATGATGCCTTCGATGCTGACCACATCAGCATGAATGATTGCCAGTTACCAGAGACAAAAGATCCTCTACACCGCTTTAGAGTACTGATCCAGCCAAGCTGATGCAAATTGGTTTTCTCAAAGGAAAACAGAAAAACACCAAGGAACAGAATACAATGGGCTAATTGTGCTAAAGGTGAAGTTCATTTGTAACCAGTGTACTGTCACACCAGCCACTTCCACTCCCAACTCAACCGTATCTTACTCAGGGATACAATTTTAGAATTGGATATTTCAAAGTAATCTGTGAATGCAATACCTCAAACACCAGTGGAAATGGTGTTACGGACAGCACTGGAATTAGTATTACAGTGATATCCAGAGCCCAGTCACAGGGAGAAATAGAGCCCTCTTTGTCCTAGCCAACCCACAAACATTCATGAGAACACGTCTCTCAAAGACCTTTCAAGATCACTAGAGAAGATACATGAAAGATGCAAAAAAATACTGATTCCCATTTTACAGATAAAGATATTTTGCTATATCAATCTTCCTACCAAAACAGTTTAGAGATTCAGAGAAAAGAAAATCCCTCCCTCCCTCTTGTCTCTCTGGAGGACAAACTGTTTTGAGGATCTTAAACACTCACTTCGGTAATCCTGCAGCATGCAGGTCATTCAAAAGAGAAAAGCAGGCCGTAGTGCTTTTTAAGCAGGAAACCTCATGGGTTTCAAAGCCAATGTTCTGCTTTTAAATAGCACAACAGGGCTGTCCGTGCTCTACTGCTGAAGAAGCAAACCTATGAGGTGGAACCAAGCATCACCTTCCAGGCAGCTGTGTTTGCAGAGTAGGTAATTGCACAGAACAACCAAGAACTAATTACAGCGCATGCAGCTAGGGCTTAATACGTTAAAACGAAAAGGAGAGTAAAACCTTTAGTTGCAGTGGCAGGCAGTTTGTGCGCTGTTTTAACCTTTTCCCACCTCCCCAACAGAAACATTATTTTCTGCATTATTGTGGAGTACACACACAACATAAAGGAGATGCGTCAGCCACTCGTGATAAGCAGCCCCCAAGGAAAGAAAAAAAAAAACAGTAAGAAAACATCACACAAGGTTACGTACGAAAAAAGGTGAACTGCGTCACTTTTCTCTCTGATAAAATCCCTCCTATATTTCATAAACTCACGTAGGGTCACCAAGGGGTTTTCAGATATGGTGAACTTGTTATCAGTAGCCCAGGTTTCCATGGCAACCAAGACTATCCTGGTGTTAAGTTGTTCTTTATATATCTGGTGCATTAACAGAATGAACAAACACATTATGTCAAACAGAATAAAGGTGAGGTTTACTCCTTTTTTGTCACAGGTTGCATTTTTACATAACTAAATATTCAGCTTGTTCTAACACACTTTAAGTTCTCCCAGGTGATTTTGTCTCCTTTAAAAGTAACAAACATGAAAACAAAGTATTATCTAGATTTTAGGCCTAATTCTTCAATCAGCATTCTTAGCCAACAAAGATCCCTTGCAGGGCCCGCTCAGGCAGAGGTTCGTGGAAGGGAGGTGGGATTTTTGACAAATTGCTACAGAAGCATTTCAAACAGTTCAAAGATTTGGAATGAATGGGTCTTTCACAATGTCCAGCTCACCCCAGTGACTCCAGAGGTATCTCTTATATCAAACAGTGATCTACAAACCCACTGTTTTCACTGTTATACACCTCTACAGGAGAATTTAACCCCTTACTGGCAGCCATCCTTTCAATGTTGGGGGTTAATACTCCACATCAAATACTTTCAAGTGTGGGAACTGCATTTTTCTTTTTCTAGTACTACTTCTCCACAGTGAGATGTAAGAACCAGCAGCTCACCCTATTTACCATCACCAATATAATCCACATAATCCACCTGTATGTCCCTATTCTAACTCATTTGCTCAAATGCTGCCTTTTTTTCTTTTTTTGATTAATTTTAGTGCATTCTAATTTCAGATGATTTTTTAGTGTTCAGGTAGTCAAAAAATGAGCCTGTGTTAAAAACTGTCATATCTAAGGTTCTCTTAGAACTCAAACTCAAGGTTTTGATCTGAGTAAAGGATACTTAAATGTTTGCAGCCACAAAAAAAAAATCTCTAATGTTTTATGTTAGACAAAGTCTTTATACATGGCTGACTTTGGTTCTGGATGAAAATTTGTGAATTTCACGTATGTAATTATTAGGTATACCATGAAATGACAACTCCTGCATTTGTCAGCAGGAGAATCATACGATTCATCTCATCTGTAAAAGAACATTCAGTCAAGAGATACTTACTAAATCTGCCATGTTCACAACAGACTTAGCATAGCTGTTTGTATGGCCAACTGATAAGCGGTGCTTTTTACACTGTGAAATAAACACAGACAAGTTACAAGCACAGATCTAGAAAAACAAGCTCCATTTCCAAAAAACACAAAGTAAAAAGTAAGTATACCAACAGCAGAACCTCTGTGCATGGTTTGGTCTCCTGTGCTGAATGTAATGCTAGTAAGTGATAGTAGAAAATTGCTCAGAAATGCACATTACTGATACACATCATGACAACTGTTGTGAGGATCTATTAATTGCTGTTTGGAAAGCACTGTAGGATTTTTACTGAAAAAATGCTATAGGAACAGGAACCCATTGTTACTCTCTTCATTAGCTTTATTATTTGCAATTTTAAAGGTAATTTCCAAATGACAATACAGAAATTAGCAACACAACTTCCATAGCCAACATTTCTTTAGAGGTGTTCCCGCAACAATGCTTGCATCCGTGTTTTAATCTATCAAATTTCCTATTTTTTTTCCAGTTCTTCTCTCTCTTAGACTGTCTTCTGGATTTCTTAATTTATAATATCACACTGCATAATACCACAGTAACTGGTTCAAATCACTTTAGCAATCAGTCTGCAATCGTACCTTTTCTGAAATCTGTATTACAGTGCTATAAAGACGATCTTTAACACTGAATATACTTCTCCAGGTACTCCTGTCTGCTGAAACAGTTATAAATGAGCATCTTGAGTATGAAAGTCATAAGTA
Source organism: Anseranas semipalmata (assembly GCA_013399115.1). NCBI lineage: Eukaryota > Metazoa > Chordata > Aves > Anseriformes > Anseranatidae > Anseranas > Anseranas semipalmata. Next base: position 225,906 of record VXAA01004924.1, on the reverse strand, counting down.
TCACAGAAGAATACAGGACTTAAAGGCAAAGACTTTCAGAAATGTTTGACCATCTTGCGCCCCAAGATGCTTGATTTTGGATGGAGTGTGCTCTGTATTTTCTGGAAGTTACGATCTTTTAGTGCAAGAAGTGCCAGGCAGCTGGGTGGTGGGAAAGGCAGGTTTATGAGCAGGAACGGAGGAAAATAACTCCAAAAATGAGGAAGTTACACTTACTAAAATAACAGAAGAACAGGACTGCAAAGCTAAAAATGGTAGAAAGGATGAAATGGAAAAGGCACAAAATAAATGGAAAATAAAGGGAAACAAGCATACTACCTGAGTTTATTTTTGCAAATAAAACCTCAGACTTCAGGCCTCCAGCTTCTCTAAGCATTCCACAGAAGTGTTTTCAGTATACTAATTTATAAGTCTGTTTTAAGATTTTAAGTGCTTTGTTCCCCAGGCAGATGCAATGGTTGGAGGAGCAGCCAAAGGGGCAGCTGGGAGGACACAGCACCCCTTGCAGCAGTGGGTGGCCGATGGGGGCTGGCAGGATGCAGCTCCCAGGGCTGAGTAGGATGCAGCAGCTTGGCAGTGGCATGAGCCAGCGGACAAAGCATGAGGCTAATTACTCCCTCTGGGAGCATCTGAGGAAGGTGAAACAGCCCCAGTGGTGGCAACCTCCTGCCATCCCACCAAGGTGTTCCCCAGACCTGGGGCTGGCAGCTGAGTCCACCTGGAGCACCACATCTACTGCACGCACACAGAATAAGCAAAACACACAAGCGTGCCATGGGGCAAGGGACAAGTCCAGAGCATACAACCCTTTCTCCTCATAGAACGAAATTATTCAGCTTATCTGCCCACAGACATTCAAAGACATTTGCTTCAGAGAATAAACTTCCATGTCAACTGACTCTTGCATTATCTTCCTAACCAAAATTAGGAAACATTGTTCTTGGGGTTACTAGCCCAGACAGATGAGGTCCCAATGGGACAGCTGCAGCTTCAGGTCTTCAGGGCAAACACGACAACACCAGTTTAGGGAATTCTGCATCCAGTATTGTTTGTTTAAATTCAAGAATTTATTGCTACGCTCACCAAACGGAGCTGACAGGAGTACACTGGTATCATTAAAATTTTGGATAGTGATATATTCCTTTTAGACTCTGATGTCTGTTTTTGCCAGTTTGGGTATTGCTTGAGAGAAGCTGCACGTTACAGAAAGGATAAATAAAATGTATAGATACACTGATTTTAAAGCCATAAAGGATCACAAAATCAACTAACACAACCAGTCTGAGGGTTAGTAACAAAATAATTTTCTCTACTTTTATTTGGATGTATCAAAAAATCTAGTCACTATTAATCTCCCTATTGTCAACAGCAGCTGCACAATTGCAGTAATTACATTATTGATTGCTGAGCTGCTGTAACTAAGACAAGTGCTCAAGAAAGCCTGAAAGAAAACCATCAGCTTAAGTCCCACTGTCATTAGTTACCTTTTGACACAAAGCTATAATTTATGATGCTTTCTCTGATACTCAGGCCTGGTTGCATTCTTGGTGAAATTACCTTGCTAAAATTCAGACACATCTTCATCAATGGCTAATGAGACCATAATCTCTTTTCTTAAGGACATAGTGAATTTATTCTGGCCATATGGTGTTTTTATTGTTAATCCTTCATAGGACAATTAAGACAATTTTATGTTATTGATAAATGTAAGATAATGAGGTATGCCAGTCTTACCATTAGATGATCATTTACAATCATTAACTCAATGTATTTTGTTTCTTCTTCAACTTTACGTGGAATCTGACGAACCTACAGAGAGAGTATAACTGTAAGAGAGTCTAACTATAATAGAGTACAAAGAAAGTATAACTGATAACTAGAAACAGCTTCAGAAAACAAAATTCTCATGCATTTTTTTCATTGTCTTAATTCTGTTCTCAGATATCGATGATACTTCTAGTGTTTAGTTACATCATGTTAAAAAATTCTTAAATGCACTCTATGAAGTATTAAAAATGAGTAAACACGTTTACTGTGCAACTGACTGGGACATTTTCTGGAGGGTGAAAAAGAATGGACTAGATTTTTTTTCAAATATACAGTCCCCATATTTCACCTCCTCCAGAACATTTATATGACCTTAAACAATGAAATTAAGTCTTACAACCCAACTAACTCCATGTTTAGTTTTTTTAAAGACAATCCTCAGTGGGGCCCACATCTCTAAAAATGAGTTGTATGAGCTATAAACTTTTTTCACTGAGAAAGGAATCCCTCCTGAGTTTTTTTATGAAAAATCTCTGTGTATTATTTATTCGCACACTGCTTGATTCACACAGTGAACGCAGTACCCACCTCCATCTTACACACTTCACATTTAGAAACATTTATGACAGTGCTTCTCCATGGTGTCCTTGTTTTCCTGTTTTTTCCAGGAGAGGTATTACATCATTATGATTTGAAAATGCAGAGTAATGGCTAGTTTATAGAAAGGTAGCAAACCACCTGATGTAAAGTAAGACCCACAAGAATGATTTCTGGAATTTCTCCAATGTCTTTTTCACTTCTCTTTTGCCTCTGAGATGCTTACATTAGTCAGAGATGTTAAAGTCATCTTCCCCTCCCACTGTTGTCAGTATTTCATTTTTTCCTGCACTGTTCAGGCCCCTGACCCAGCCCTGTTTTGACCTGTACTATCATTTCAGCTCTATTCCTAAAACAAGGAATTGTTGCTGTCTTTGCAGAGTGCAGATACAGATAAAGTTAATGTCTCCTCCCCTTTGATAAATGGGGATTGAAATCTCAGTTTAGAATATTTATTTTAAATCAAAGTGAAATAAAGTAGCTACTTGTCATCATTGCAACATAGAAATTATTTGTAAATGTTTCATTAATTGGGAGTTTCTGACAAAACTCTGTATCCAAACTGGGAGAAAATATTTTAGCTATTATTTTTTTTCATTTGCAGTTTAGCAGTGTTTAACAATTTTATAACATTGAAAGAAATGCTATTTTTGAGATTCAGCAGCAGAAGATTAAATGGGGTCTAGGGGAGGAACTGCCTTGTGGTTTTATAAATATAATGGGGAGGGGATGCTGTGCTTGGACACGTGCATGCCATGGGGTATCCAGTAAATCTCTTGAAACTGACATTTTGGTGACACCTTATCAAAGGTAACAACAGAAGGGCTTAACTCTTCAGGTGTGCAATGTCCAAGAGAACCCAGCAATGCCTCGTAAACATTAGATACCTCTTTTTGTTACAGGTATACTGATATATAGAGACCTCATGCCACTCCAGAAGCAGCAGCAGGACTCCATCTGGGTGAATTAATCCAGTAGACACAAAACAAACTTGATGGCATATTACTTACAAACGAGCATATTGGCACATACCTGCCTTCTACTTCTTTTGTGTCTTGGCTTTACAACAAACTTCTGTGATGTAGCATTCATTTGCCAGAACTCTAAGCAGAAAACACAGGCAAATACAGTGAATGTTTACAGAAATACAGCCCAACAGTTAGTGACCTTGATGCATCATGACAGTAGTATGGCATTCTTCCATGCCTCAGATGCGATAACAACTCCTTTTTTCAAGGTTCCAGCTAGAAAGGAGGCAACGTTACAGATGCTTCCCAGTAACAGGGTTCTTATTTAAAAACTCTACTAGTGATAATCTGGGTCTGCTGAAACAGATGATCTGGGGGTGTCGTGCTTCAGAAAGCACAGCAGATGTTCTATGCCAAAACTTCACCAATACTGGGGATGTAATATTATTAGCACAGTCATTCCATGGAGTGAATCACATTTTTGGGAATTCACCAGATATTCACAGAGCTCTTGCAATAGTTACCTAAATTAATAAGAAGAGCATGGAAGGCAGAATTAACGCTTTAAGAAGATTATATTCACAAAGTAAAACATGTTAGAGTTGGAAGAAACGTTATGGGATTTTGGCAATGCTCCCTGTCAATATGATATTCTTCCCTGCTAATCCCACTGTGTCTTTAATTTGTTAAACCTCTAATCATAAGCACCAAGTAGTTTATTCTTTTGGCAAATCCCTTTTGCCAAATCTATTACTAGCCACTCACAGAAAGGGTCACATTATAAGCTAAACAGAAGATGACATTTGTTCTCACCCGTTTAAATGTCCAAGTATTTTTCCATCTTTATTTTTAAATTCATAGTCTCTCCCACACTTTTCCCTATACAACAGCAATCTCTTTCCTTATCTCATTAAATATGTTTACTATTCACATATCCCTCCACAAAGATCTTTTTTTGAGACATAAATTAAGTGCCTGCAGTTGCTTATTCTGTAATCTTTTTCCTTTGCCTAGTTTCCCTCCTTTGTATTTTCTCCAACTTCTGACATATTTTTAGCCCGCAGGGGTTGAAAACTGCAATATTCCATGGTAATTTACCAGTCCTGCTGAGAAGTAGATGGTACTATAGGAGTTGTGTAAATTAAGGGACTTCCAGTTCACATACCTTTGTACACAACTTTTGATTGTGTTATAAAATCCTAAATAGTTCAGTTCCACTGGTGAGTACAGGAGGTTTCTTACAGCTCCTCCTCTCATCCTACAGCAAATTAACTGTGCAATTTCTACATGAAGTTCATATAAAACGATTGAATACAATAATGATGGAATTTGATAGGGCTGCCATGTCAGTAAAGGCTTAAAATGTGAAGTTGAAATGCCCACCTAATAAAACTATACCAGGAATAAGTGCTAATCTTAACCTGGAGTGGCTATTTATTTATAATACAAAGCATGAAAGCAAAGCTTGGCTAACTGGTATAGTCTTGGCTAAATCTTGAGGATTATACTGCCATTTTGGTGTTTGAAGTTTGCAGATATCCTTCTCCAAAGGGGCCTGCACAATCATATGGGCCCTTTGCTTTAAAATGTTTTCATGGTTACACCAGTGCACTTGATTTTCTTTACAAAAAAAGACCTAAAATAAATTAAACCATATCCAAGGGTCCCTATTTATTGCTTAAAGGCCTGGAGTCTCTAGAGCTCAGAATGATGAAAAAACAAATCCTTAAAATTTTTGGCAAATTAGTATTTGATTGTGCTTTAGGTATGTTGATTAATTCAGTCTGTGTTCTAGTGCCACACAACTGACTCTCAACCTTTCATTTTAGGTTTTATATCATCATTAATGAAACGGGTAAAAATATAACTTCTTAATCGATAAAATAGTAATTTACAATATGTGTATGGGATCTCAGATAACCTGACCAGCAAATGTGATCGTTTTCCCTACCATCGGAAGTCAGTGATCTCTGGAGGGGAACGATGCAGCCATTAATGTTAACACATTAATACACATTAACACTATGCTATAATTCACTAGCTGGATGAATTCACGCAGGGTGCATTTCCAGCCAGAGACCCTCAGGCAAAAGAACATGACCAGCAAAATCACACAGGAAATGCAGATAGCTGAGAAAGCCTACGGGAAATTTTGACAGGAACATATTACCTTGAAAAAACGTAAGGAGAATTCAAGTGACCCCAAAAGAAAGGGACATCTGTTCAACAGTATTTGAAAAACAACACCTTCAATAACGTAGTGTTGTCTAAGACAATGCCAGGGCACTCAGTGTCTCTACACAGATTGTGAGAAAAACTACAGTCTACTAAAGTATGAAGTCAAAGGCTTTAAGCATACAAAGCTGTCGGATGAGCTTTCCTTATTTAAAGTCTTCGTTACCTCTACATGCTATTGCAAAGTACATTACAATTTATTCTTTTCTGCAATAGTTGTCTTTTTTTTTTAATTCTCAAGGAGCAAAAGAATGTAAAAAGTACATTTCTATCAAACAGTGGTATAATAGTTTGTGCTTTCACTATTACTGATATTGAATAATCCCTATTACTTGTTTTTTTCCTTTCTAACATCAGTATTGAAGCTCATGATACATCCAATCCATTCCTAAAGCAGTGCTGAGTAGAAATCTTAGCTTATACACAGACTGTTTTGAAGATAAGAAGAAAATCCTGACATCAAGGAACAGCTGCTTAGGCTGGGCAAATTGATAAATTAGGAGAGTATTAAGAAGTATAAGAAATACGGATGACATAACTTAGCACAGTGCTTGCTACTAGCAATAATGATTCTGCTGTGGTACTTCAGAAAAAAAAAATCAAATGCGACTATACTATTAGCAATTAATTGCAAATGTTTCTTAAAGAAAAAAAAAAAAAGAAGAAGAAGAAGAAGAAGAAAAGAAAAATAAAGTTAAGATAATAGTCCACATTCTCCAGACTGGTTGGAAAGAAACAGTGCCAAGCAGTTCTACTGGTGGGGCAGCGCGTGCTAGGAGTGAAGAAGGTCAGGCAGGGTGTGCTGCAGGTTTGGGGATGAATGCTGGAGCTCAACTGGGCAAAGGGGTGGAGAAGCTGAAGGTGGTGGGAACAGCTCTCATCCTCTGGAGCTATGGCTATGCACAGTGGATGATTTAAAGACATTCTTAAACTGAATAACCAAAGACAAATAAAAATGTTGGGATTCCTAGTGAGGATATAATCTATTACATCTACCGAAACGTTCACAACAAACCTCAGAAACGTTTCCAAACAGTTTTACAAAAACAAGTATGGGTATGTGGGAGAGCAAACTGTAAATGAAATTTTATTTCTCAATGCATGGGATCCTAAACATAAAGAGATAGCAGATTAGCAACCCGTAACTCTTCTTCACTTCATAAATTTTGTATATTAATACTACTAGCATTCTACAATTAAATCTCCTTTTCAATCTTTTCAACCTAAATTATTCTACAATCTTATGATTTTAATTCAATCTAATAGAAACATCTTCCATTACACCACATGCTGGACTTTTTACAGCAAAGCCAGCAACTATTTACTTGTTATCTACAGTAAAATTAAAACTGCACTAGCATATCTGGATTTTGTGAAAAAATCTGAAGCCTTATTTTGACAGATTTTTTGAAAATCAAGACGCTTTGGTAGAGGTGAAACACGTGGGTTTTGCTTGCAATGAATTCCTTTTCAAAAATTTTAAAGCAGAAAATAATTGTTTTACTCCACAATCTTGAAAACATAAAATTTAACTATTAGGAAATCTTACAAGACTGCTGACAGATATCTACTAAGTGCCCAGTTCTAGCAGTCTCCTACGTTAACAATCCGAGACAGAAGATTTATTTTAAATTCAGCAGTGGTTGCATTATTTCCAGGCTTTCAAATGACATATCCTCAAGAAAGTCTGATACAAGATGCACTTTATTAGTTTGCCTTATGTTCAATACATTGTTCTCATTATACTACCATCTCCACAAGTACAGGGAGTAACCATGGTACATGTTTAAGGTGCACATACATTGTAAGCTTCATGATAGAGACATCGACATCCGGCTCTGTGCAAGCCTTTTGTGCTGCCCCTCCACTCAAACGCCTCCTCCACCTTGCCTGGGCAATTATCAGCAGTGGATGTGAGGCACCAAGCTGGGATACTGTTGTGTTCAGAGGCAGAAAGACTGCTTCTCCAGAACTGAAATCAAGATGACCCAATTGTAGCAATTTCCCTTTTTTTTTTTTTTCTCATTAATTCTCTGAATGATTCTGCTTTGCTTAACAGCTACCAAAGCTGCACACACCATGCTCCACGGCAGGACCCACCTATGTGCAATGCCTAGCATGGCAGGATCCCAGATCCAACTGTTATCATAGGACAAATATTTTGTAACAAGATGACTGGACATCTGTAACATCCTTCTAAGATGAAAGTAGTCCAGAGGTGGTTTCTACTAAAATGAGTGTCTATGAAGGGCAGTTTCATTTGTCTAGAATATACTTTGTAAAACTGGCAAATCCTTGATAGAATGGGGATATGCCATAAATACTGCATTTTAGCTTCAAATAACAAGCCAACTTCTCAGACGAAAACCTGTTTTTTAAAAATCTCTTCTTCCTCCACACACAATGTCCAGTGTCTGTGGGGATTCATCACTACAAGCACTCGAAACCACTTCTACCTCCAAAGTCATTTGCACCTAAATGCATGACCTGCACTACAGCCAGCATCGTGAAAGATGTTGAACGGGCTGCAGACAAGAGGGTCACAGAACAGCAATAATATCTGGCAAGTTCCCGTCCCTCAGACTTATGCTCACATCTGTTATTCACCCTGTATCTCAAAATGGGAAAAATCCATGAAGAGTTGTGAACCATTGGCAATGCAGGGTTTATGTTCATCATCTTTAGGCTGCCTCAGTCCTTTCTTTTCTACAACTCCTAGCAGATAATGCAGTCCACAGACCACAAGACTTAAGAGAAACACACATCATAATGTGAAGATCTTGGAGAGGTTTGATTCATTGTATTCAGGGTTTTTTTCAGCACTTCAGGTTCTTTTCCAGTGCTTTCAATGTTTCAGTTTCACTTTTTTCTGTGCTTTTTTATTTAATAGGGAAAAAGAAGAGATATGCAAATAAGCAATGCACTGTCAGAAGATTATCTATCAAATACGATTAACAAATCTGGCCTTAGACTAAAACAAGTCAGTAGTCATGAATATTAAAAAATCATACCAGATGGCAGGTCATCCAGAGGAAACTCAAACAACTTCGATTTGTAAACAGAGTGGAAATGGAAGTCATCCTGAAATTGTAAACAATTTCATGTATTAAAACTCAATAATAAATCCACCTTGTGAGCCTTAAAAGACAGTTCTAAAGAGGTTCTTGCTATCCAATGCCTACAAAGGTACCATTTCTCTACACTCTTTTTTTCCCAACTTTGATGGGACTGCTAACACCACAGCTAATACTTTTTTACTTAAAGTATGTGAGAACGCCAAATGGAATTGCTGAGCACACTCAGAGCTTGACTTAGGAGAGCTGCCCAGGGAATGTCAGTGACAGTCATGGGAGCTGCTGAACTGGAGTCAAGACCAAACCAGGAGAGCGATGTAATGAACCCAGAGTGGGAAGTGCCAGAGAAGGGGACAGGACACTCACAGGCTGTTCCTGCTGGCTCCAAGGAACCTTCATCCCCTGGTGCTGTACTGCTCTTCTTCCAAGTGTTATGGAGCATATGCATACACATATACACATATAAGCATACACATACCACTACCTCATTTTTGGAAGACTACTTCTGTCTGTGATGATGGGGACTCAGACACTAGGTTAATGAGTTGGGAATGAGAGGGTGATCCTTTGGTCACAGAGCCTTATGCCTGCCCTGTAACCACGAATGTCCATATTACACAAACAACACATCAGGACTACTACAGGTTCTACTTACATCCGAAGTGTAGTTTTCATCTGGCTCAATAAGGTAAGTATGATTTCCATCATAGAACATCCCACTGTCAAGAGCAGGAAATATAAATACCAATTTAATAAACAAATATTAGTACACCATTGAAGTAAGTTTAAGAAGATCACATATTTAAAAAATAAATAAATATTTCTGAAAGGAAGCGGTTAAAAATGGTTTCAGGAACTGAACATAATTCTGAGACATTTTTTGTTTCTTTGCTTCAGAAAGAAAGATGTTCTCTCCCATGGTGATACAGACTCTACTTTTTCCCACAAATCTTCCCTACAACACACAAAAATACCACAAAAATTTGGCTAATGGAGCCAGTTCAAAATCCAGTTCAGAGCCATTCCCACACAAGACAGATCTACCTGCAACACAGGATCTGTCTTCAGAAATATGCACATTGAGGTTTTGGAACATGCTCATAGCTTTCCCGCATATAAAAATACAAATAAAAGTATTATTAAATTGAATTGATTCTTAGGTTTTAATGGTTTTGATTAACTCTTTCCTCAGTAATCTTTTATAGTACCAAGTACAAAGGGCATAAGGGGCTGTTTTGGGCATTTTAGTAATAACAATTATGACAGGTGGTCTTTTCTTCTTAAATTGGGTTAGTTTAAGTTCATATTTCTAGGAAAAGTTAATGTCTATATACAGTACCATATCAATATAGACGTTACATGATGTTCATGATAAGAAATATATGCATATATCAGGCTTGTAAACTATTACATCTATTGATGAGATATTTATCTTAGCATCATTCATTTAGAGGGTTAACCATTTAGCATTCACAGAAGTAGCCTGGGTTGCTGAGTCTACAACATACATCAGACATGGTCATGAGTCCATGTACAATTTAAAGCTCTTTCACCTTTCAAACTATCCATGCTTATTCTCCAGAAACAAATACTGTCTTCACTTCTTAAAATAAATACTCTTCACCTGCTGAAGTTTTCTGCCTGGGAAAACCATGAGATTTGGGAACATCCTGTAGCTCTTAATCAGGCAAAACTTCCTTCCTTCTCACTGCAATTTTACTTAAGCACAGTCTACAAGACTAAGCATTATTAGCTAATGACTTCTTGTGCAAATGTTGCACCCAGCAGCACTGACCTCTGATCAAGTCACTCAATAAGAATAATAGTCACAGCTGACCTACAGATCTGACTTGCCCACTCAGAGCGTTCATGGCTCTTTTCCAAGTGACTTCAATAGTCCCATGTTCTGTGAAGGTATCACACATTCACTGATGTGCTAGAGAGAAAGCAATAGCAAAACACGGGCCATTTCAAAAACCCACATTTCGATTATGTAAAGTCTTCAGACAAACAAATTTGTCATCATAAAAGTCTAATTTGCAGTTAAAACAGCAGTTTATGCATTTACCACCAGTGGGCAGCAAAATCATAGAACAACCCAGTATCCCTGTGACTGGTCTTGAAACACAAACTGTGAGTCGTGCCTGACTATAGCTTATTTATATCCCAGCAACCAGTGTGTTTTGTATTCAGAGTTTTTGTGTTAACTCATAGGAAGTTGTGGTTACTGCATATCCCACAGAAAAAAAAAAAAAAATACCAGCTAGCTTGGAGCTAAGGTTGTAGAGAGACATTTTTCATTAGCAAAGTCATTAAGAAGAAATTCATAATCTTAAACACTCCACCAGCCAGTCACTCTATTAATTTAACGTATAAAAGGAAGACTACAACATAGACATTACCAACAGAAGAACTCACAATCTATGATTAGTTAAACAAATACAACACCATCTCTACAGATACATGTCTGAAAGAAATCTGCTATTACTGGCCAAGACCTAGGGGTACTAATAAGTAAGAGAGGAGATCAGAATGAACTTTGGGAATATGAAACTTGTTACTCTATTAAAGACATCTGTTCTGTCTTATGCACTTCCTAAAATTTGAGAAAACGGAGCTTCTGCCCTGCAGACCTTATTACAAGATAACTCTTCCCAGCTTCCCTTATTCCAGCGAGGTACTCCAAACTGTGTTGCAGCTCTGATTGCCAGCGTGAGTTTGTAGTACTTACTTAGCATTTGAAATCGACTGTGGAGAAGCTAGCTGTAATGATGGAGATGTAGTGTCAGAGAATGTGAGGTTAATACAGCTCAAGAAAACATTACTTTCTCATACCAGATGCTGGAGTTACCAGCCTCCTATAGCAAGCTTCTGAAACTTTATTGTACCACCAAAAAGAAAAGATACCTCTCAAGGGAGAGCTGAATTATACAGGAGAAAAAAATACATCTTTCATCACATTACTGTGTTAGAAGAGCTCAATTTGAATATTAGGCAATTTAAGAAAACCGAGCAGCAGGAGGGTCAGTCTTAAGAACCAACCATCCAAAGGAGGCCAGGAAAGAACATGCACAGCCTCTCCTTCCTTTGCCGCAATTTCTCCTAGGAGATGGCAGGGGCCAAGACCTAATGGATCACTGCTAATGGAAGCCACGAAGCTAAACCCCCTCAGGATACATTAGGATGCTACTATTTTTAGGCTCACTGAAACTACCAAACCTGAGGTCAGGTTTATTGAGCTGTTCAACCTTAACTGTAAAAGAGAGAAACACACCTTTAAGTCAGACAATGAGTGCAAGAATGACGAGTCTTATGCATGCTTTCTCCCCCTTCCTGACAAAATATAAAATATAAAAATGCATACAAACATAAAATATACAAATATAAAAGAAAGCAACTACTTAAATAAAAGTACATATGTGTCTGGTACTAAAACTACAGAATAGTTGGAGACAGAAAATAAGCTGAAGAAGATTTCGGAAGTCCTGCTTCCTCAGAAAAAAGCAAAGCTCAGGTAATCTCCACACTCAGGCTCTCTTGCTGCCATGACCTTCCAAGCTGATATCAGTATCAAAAGTGCTGAGGTCCTATAATTCCCAGTCAACAGACACTGAAGTTACTTGGCTGCTCTGAAAACCTGACTAGCATCTTTCAATAGTGCCAAAAGTAGACAGGTCCAAAAGCTGTACAATCAACACACAGCTCCATGTAACCTTCAGATGACAGGTGCTTTAACTGTACTGTCACTAAAATGATGTACTTTAAAACAAATTTGCACAATTTTTCATCCTTTATTCCAAATTTTGAAAGATTTGGCTTTCTCAAAGGTATCCCATGCACACAGCTTAAGACTAGTACTGCTGTGAAGAAAACGGATAGGACTAGACGAACTCTACACTGACACTTTCCTTTGTGAAGACAGTAGAAAAGAAAAATAAAATACAAATCATACAACAAGAAAACAACACAGACAAATTTCAAATGGTTCGTATCGATACTGGTAGTATTTTTTATTCATGTAAAATGGGGCATTTTCAGCTACTTTTACTCTTGTATCTCTATAATAAATTATCTTAAAACAATATCCGCTCAAAGTCACTATCATATGTCCTTAGTTAAAAAAAATGACAAGAGAAACTTGTGTGCTTTGGCAGTGAGTTCTGAAAACAAACAAGACTTTTACAAGGTTCAAATTAAACCTTTTTTTTCTAAAGGTCATTAAGATGCATAATAGTTGCTGCAAACCAGTTAATAAATAAATAGCACTTTTTTTTCTATAAACAGCTTTGTTTTGTTTAAAAGACTAAATGAAGCTCAGTAAAAACAAAACAGCAGACTTACTGTAGTCCATGGCATGTTGACAAGGCAACAAATGATACTGGATTTCCTCGAATTTTTCCCTGATAATAGCAATGTTCTCCTCCCTGAAATCATAAATTGAGACTGTAAATCCACAGGAAGTCCCACAGTATCACACTCTATCCTGTCCAACACTGCTTTTTTGTAATTACATTGCCAGCCCACTGGTATGGTACCAAGAACTGACTGTCATTCACACAGGGGTTCATCCCCCCTCTTTTCAGCCATCTGCAAGTTTGGTACCTAGTCGAACACCATCGTTTGGAGTCTCTCTACACTGAATGGAGGTGGATATCTTCAGTGTGAAATCCCTGGCATCCTGAGGCCGATATCAGAAGCAAATGACTCCAGAAGCGTCCATCTTTCTTCACTGAAGAGGCCTGGAAACCTGGGGCTTAGACTCAACACCTGTTCCGCACATGGCTGTGCTGGACAAGATGAACTCTGCCCTGAGGGCCAGGCAATTTCCTACTTCTAAGGAGAAAGGTATGCTTGTCAAATAATAATACTTGATTAAGAAGCAAACAAATCAAAAGCCCTCCCTAGTGCTCCAAAGCTAACGGAAATTTTAGTTTATATTTGCCTCTTCTCTTCCAGAAATAAAATATACACTTTTCAAATCAAATCCAGGAGACCTTACTCAATGTATCCCCCTCTCACCCCCTTAGTTTCACAGGAGTCACGCTGATAGTGGAGTAAGCCTTCCTGCATGTGCACTGAATGCATTCAGTATTGTACAGTGTCAATATTCACATGCAAAATTAAAAGAACAATTTGAAGGTCCCTCCAACTCTCACTGTCACTCTACCCTGCAAAAGTAAACTTAATTATTAGTGCCTTGCCAACCTCAGTTATGTCATGTTATTGCACTACTGTTGGGTAGAGAACTATTTAGAAGGTGAAGACTTCCAATGTTTTCTATCTTTTTTCTTTCCTCATAGCAACACTTTACTATTTCTATTTCCTACCAGCAAATGTTAGCCCACAGGTATGAACAATCTACCTAACCTAATGTGCCCAGCCATGTGAACATTTATGTCCATTTACTGCAGGGAAGGAAAGGCATTCCAGTTACTGCTTTTCAGAAGCTGGCAGTCACTTGCATGACTGAGTGGTGCACAGCACAGTCATTTTAGACCTCTGTCATTAAATGCTATTAGATTTTATTTTTCAGTTATGGAAAAGAGTTAATCGAGATCAGGCAAATAGCAAGAAAACACATAGAACATGTTGGTATTTCTGACAGCAACTACTAGCTAAGTACAGGTGCCTCTGTTTTGAGGTCCTCCTCAGGTGTGTGTAGGAGCCTGTTTTTCAGAGCAGGGCCGCTCGTGGGGAAGGAGACCCACTTTCAAGCTGGTCACTGGAAATCATTAGTCCCTTCTCAAAATCTTCTCCGCATCGTCTGTGCTTGGGCGATACAGAGTGCCGTGCTGCTGTTGGATGCCAAGGCACTCAGCACAGCACACCTGGGAAGCTCATAGCTACTGTGGTCAGCAACAGCAGTGCTACGGAGAAGTGCCACACCTGATTAAACAAAGGGTCTGACACTGTTCGGCAGGCCTGTTGCTTCACTCTGAGGAGCCACCTACATCCTGTTACATGGGATTTAGACAGACTACATCTCGTTTTGGTTTTCCTAAACCTTGGCTCATTCTCTCTATCTCATTCTCCCTTTATACACCTACTTACTTCCTATACCTTAGTTATTTTAAGCTCTCTTCATGTAAGCTTTTATTTTTTCAGTCTGTAAGATGTCTGCCACTACAGGGCCATGTTATTGCTTAGGGCTTTCAGGGCTTTCTAGAACACGTGAATAAAAACTACATAGAGACGCTCCAGTAGGTTAGTAACAAAATTAACAACCAAACCATATGGACAAGCTAAAACCTTATGAGTAATAAAATGCTCTCTAAAAGTAACTTTTGCAATAATATTCCTGTAAAAGATATAACTGGTGTAAGCACATGCATATGGGAATAATATTGAAAAAACTATTAGTAGGGAGTTGTACAGAGTTAGAGCTATGGAAGGAATTTGGAGTAATTAGACAAATTGGTTTGTTCTCAGAAAATGTAGTTAATATGTATCAGAAGTAGAATCTCAGGCTCCATTAGTTTGCAAAACTTTGTAACCAGGAGGATCATTTTTTCATATTAAGAATTCAACTCTGTGGCTGAAAAGTGTTTTGATCTTCTTAATGAGACTCGAGTAATGCCCCATGATAGTACCTCCAAATTAACTTATTCCATAATAAATCAACGAACAAAATTTTATGCTTACAAATTCTGAAAAGAAAAATATAAGAAAAACATCTTTAAATTATTACCTAGGAAAAATACAACTCAGGCACACAAATTCTATTCTGTTTAATCAAATCAAGTCAAATAGTTCTATTCAGTCAATCAGATCTATTGAAGTTCATGCTAATTCTGGCAGAGACAGAAATATAACTCTGATCTTCTTAGTCCCAGGAACCCATTCTTACCACCACAAAACATTTATTTCTATACACTAATATCTGGGGGATATTCTTCCACATGGACCTATATGTTCCTCTCAAGATAATGTAAGCCACCTCAAACTGGTATTAAAATTATGGGGTTTTGAAGCAAAATAGCTATTTTCAAGTATTTGATGCACTTTTTTATTAAAAAAAAAAAAAGATTTTCACTATAAGAAATCCTGATATCAGGATATTCTAAATGAAGTTTTGAGGTTGTATAAGAACATCACCTAACTGTCATAATATCAGCAAAGAAATAAGAGGTGATACAGTGAAAGCAGGTAGCATTACCACTGGATGGCTCTGGGAAAAGCGGATAAAACATGCCGGTAACGTGGCATTTGGTGGGGTGCAAATTGTATATTGTATTCTGGGGAGATTCTGTTTCAACAGTTCACAAAATGTGAAGAGCAAAGCACTGACAGCTATGAAGTTTGGGGCTGGTTCTGCAGTGAGAGTCGGGACAACTGCGAGGACTCCATAGATTAATGTTTTCTTTGGAGCATGTGTAATTTCGGACAGGAGGTTTCCTGTCTTTGCCTCCCTGCAGTGCTGAGGCTGATATCTTCTTGGTTTTGACATGTACTAAAGCTCCTTTACAGCAGGTGCTGAAATAAAGTACACTGTGCTACAGGAAGAATTGCAGTAAGATGTAAGACCACTGAAAGATTAAACACAATCATCACATATATCCACTTTTGTTCTGCTCTTAGAAACATGCACTGAAGGACCAGGGTTGTTTCTCTTCTCTATTGGTGTCTGTAGCAGTGTGACAGGAGCTGTAAAAAATCTTGCAATTTCAGTTTTTCCTAAAAATATTCAGGTGCCAGAATATTAAGACTTCCCCCAATAGCTGAAATTAACAGCATTACCAAGAACAGTTCAGTCAACAGCGTCAAGGTCTTTTTGTGAAGAAAGAGCTATTGGCTTCCTGGAGCTATTACAGCCCCTTTCTGCTCTCTGAAAAGCAGACAATAATTGCCCATCTCAGCAAATCAAACCTCCATGCTGGCCTTTGTCAGCTACTGGGAAATGGCTCGGCGTTCAGATGAAGAGGAAATAATGCTGCTCTTCCGACATCCATCAGCCAGAGAGAGATGCACATTTATCCTCTTCTGCTCTAAAACCGAAACTGGCCAGACAGGGTCCAGCAGAAAATTCGGCAAAGTATCTTCTACTATGAGACAACGTCATCCTGGTGACAGTCCTCCTCTCAACACACACACGTGATATCCAGTGGCCGTTTTACGCTGCTGCAGAGAGAAGTTCAGCTGTTTCGCCTCCACAAGATGCGCAGCTGTTCTTCATGCTGCGGTTAGCACCAGGCGAAACACATTCTCTGCCAGTGCCCTTGGGACTTGGTTGTCCGCTGGTGATTTCCAAGAGCAATATGGAAAATACAGATATTTAATAAGAACTTCATTGGTTTGGGAAGCTAAAAATGGAATAACACTCTACCAAAAAAAAAAAAATTGAATGACCCCATAGTAGGATCGATTAAAACAAATGAATCATTATGACAGTGGTCAGTTTATGACTTAATCTTGATCTTCATGCTTAAATTGGATAATTACAGGAAAATCCTGAATTAGAGTTATATTGTCCTGTGAACTGTTACAGCTCCCTGCCAACCAGCTTGCAGCCTTTATGCCCATGTCGGTCTGCCTTTCCCTGCAGCCTATTTGAGTAGTTGGAGTGGCAAAGATACTGAAAACATGGGAAGGCAGAGATGTTAGCAATGCAAGTAAAGTCTGTCCCCATTTCTATGCTTTAAGATAGCTTGTCCCTTCCAAGAGAGGCACCAGCTGTTGAGTAAACACCAAAGAGACATGAAAAACGCATTAACCAATATTCACAAAAAAAGGATGGAAATAAGTAAAGAACAGCCACTGCAGTCAGTGATGGCAGAGGTCCACTCTTCTCAGCAGTTTCAGTGAAGAAAGTATTTGCTGACCATACACTGACAGTGCTCATTATTCACCGCAGAGACACTATGACCTTCCCAGGGGAGGAAAATTAAGAATGCTCATTCATCTGCTTTCAAATAACACCTGACATCAGATCTTCAAAGTAAGCATTTTTTCCTGCAATTAGGAGAGGTGCTTGCCATTAAAACTCATGCTACACTCAGGCACTGCCCCTAAAATTAATAACTTCCTTCTTCCAGCACTACATATTCCTATTTTAACACCCATTAATCCAAAGGAAAGGAGACTGTTGGTCTAGTTCAGATCCTACTAACACAGCTCCCTCTGCCTTTGCAGCAGAAGGCTCCCAAAAGGCCAGCTAACGACTATGGTACTCTTCTGTAAAGCGCCAGACAACGATTAGCTTTTTAAAGAGCTACCCACTGTGGGGCACAAGTTCTAAAACTGCTTCCTTAGTAATCACTTAGATCTATTTACAAATTATTGATGCTTGCACAAGTTTTAACGCAGTAATAACTAAGACAGTGTATGGAAACAGCAACAGAAGAAGAAATTGCCCACCTTTATAGCTGACCTCTACGACCAAAGATGACTTGCTATGGATAGGTTTCTATTTGTACAAAGAAAAGACAAAATGGCACATTGGCTTGTGTTGTTCCAATGGGCAGTGTAACTGTATGGAGAGAAAAATCTCTTTCAATGGCCATGTGTTGCAGCAAAGGAGGGAGCCCGCTGGCATGGCTGTGCTGTCCTGCAGCAGCTCAGGAACAATTCCAGGGAACGTGGTTCTGCTCCCGCACAGAGTATGTCTCTGGATTTAGCTACGGTGCACTGCAGACTCCAGAAAGCCAACTGTTTTGAAAATGTAAATGGTGCCCTCCCTTTGTAGGAAGACAGCTATCATATATCCACACAACACAGAACCAAAGTGTAGCAGTGACATCAGGTTATAACTCTATTTCAGGTTTTGAAATCAGAAATCTGAATTCTAAAATTGGAGATGAAGCATCACCGCTTCTGAGGCTTCTCCACAAAATACCCGTGCTTAAAGACTGTTGGCAGCACTCTCAAGAACACACACACGTGTACATGATGGGGTCCTGCACGTGGGAGACTCACTCCAGCTGCCATCGGTGACTCATGGTGGGCACCTTCAGCAGATGGCACATGCTATCAGCCCAGCATCCCAGCTCTGAGGCCAAATGAGGTTTGTGTTTACTGCCCAGTAGCTATGAGAGAAGATGCTCCACAAATGTAGCTGCAGGGTGTGGATGGAGAGCTCATGTCAGCACAACGCCATCTGGTCAGGAAGCTGCCTTGGCATCTGCTTGGGAAACAGCCTCTTGACTTCCCTTGCCTCAGTGTTAGAAAAAAATGCTTTTAATTATCACCTGCTGGATGCAGATGAGACAGAGGAGAACAGGGTTGGTTACCTCTTCTTCCCTACTCTGTTAAGTCAGCTCTTGTGGCGGTAAGTAGTTTCTCTGAGTCATGGTATACAAGTCATTTTAATGACAGCCACTTTGCCCCATTTCTGTGTTCCTGTACATGGGGAAAAGGGAACAAACATTCAAAGGGACTAGATAAAAATTTTTATAATCTACCCATACTAATCTTTCACAAGAATTCAATAGCCAATGCTGAGTGTGAAGCTAAATTATAAACATGTGATGTACAAGATTACTATAAACACGACACAGAAGATTAAAAGATGTGACACTGGTATGCACCTACATGAATACCTATCAGTCAGAATGTGGTAAAGTCCTGAGTGAAATGGAGAAAAATATTGATCAGATTTCCTTACTGTCTCTTCATTATTTCTGAATGACAGAAACTTATCTTTAAGTGAAAATTCACAGAGTTTGAGACTGCCTAGAAACATTAACCCGGTGTATTTAATACAGTGCCGGTTCAGTATCTATAGGGAAAAAAGAGATGTGTCTAGACAGGACTATATACAGAAGTCAAGATCGAGTAAGTAAAGACATCAAGCTAAAGCACACTGAAGTTTTGCATGGAATCACTCTTTCAGAAGTACAGCAGCTTCAGTTTGCTTCGCTTAATTTCCCCTCAAGGGGATTAAGTTAAACCCAAAAAGATACTTCTATTTTTTTCAGAAGAGCATCTACAAAAGGATTTAATATTCTTTAATGCTATAGCAGTAGTTAATTTCTCTTAGCTGTATTCAGTCTTTGCATGGCTTTAGTTTACAGAACAGTTGGTTCATGCCACTCTGCCTATGTATGCTGTACATTGTAACTCTAGGAAAAATAACTCTTGAGGTACACACAGTCTGGCAGGACTCTTCTTTGAATTCAAGCACTGGACTGCCCCCTTCCCTCTGAGGCGTGTGAAAACCACAGTGGAGAGCACTCACAGAATCATTGAATGGTTTGGGTTAGAAGGGACCTTCAAGATCATCTCATTCCAATCACCCTACCATGGACAGGGACACCTCCCACTAGACCAGGTTGCACAAAGCCCCATCCAACCTGGCCTTGAACACTTCCAGGGATGGGGCATCCACAGCTTCTCTGGGCAACCTGTTCCAGTGCCTCACCACCCTCATAGGAAAAGAATTTCTTCCTAATACCTAATCTAAATCTCCTCTCTTTTAGTTTAAAACCATTACTCCTTGTCCTATCACTACACTCCCTGACAAGGAGTCCCTCTCCAGATTTCCTGTAGGCCCCCTTTAGGTACTGGAAGGCCACTATAAGGCTCCCCAGAGCTTTCTCTTCTCCAGGCTGAACAACCCCAACTCTCTCAGTGTCTCTTCATAGAAGAGGTGCTCCAGACCTCTGATCATCCTCATGGCCCTCCTTTGGACTCACTCTAATAGGTCCATGTCCTTCTTATACTGGGGGCCTCAGAGCTGACCATGGTGCTCCAGTTGGGATCTCACGAGAGCGGAGTAGAGAGGGAGAATCACCTCCCTTGACCTGTTGGCCACGCTTCTTTTGATGCAGCCCAGGATACGGCTGGCTTTCTGGGCTGATATGGTTGGCCTTCTGGGTGCTCAAGAGGTGCCTCCTCATGGCCACAAAGTTACCCCAGTTCTCACCGCAGCGGAACCAGGACTGGGGCCACATCTGCAATGGGATGTATATTTTAAGCTCTTGAGGGCTTTGACTTTCTGACATCTTTTTCCTTCCAGAACTAGCTTTAGACACTGGATTTATTTTTTTATATCATAAAGAGAAGGAAGACAATATAATTAAACCTTCAAGACTGTACGTGAGTCATGATCTGAGATTCATTCTGGTGTAGTATATTTAAAAACATGGCCTGGGAAAGGCTCCTAATACTGAAAGCTGCTACTTTTAATTTCCTTCTTCACAGTAGCAGGATGTATTACTAGCAGAAAGTAAGCTAGTAATGGCAAGGAGATAAATGTATAGATATAAAAAAATGTTAATGCAAACGTACATTAAAAGCACCAGCCTGGAGGACCATTAGGTCAGGCAAATGCATTATATAAGATGACTGATCATCTTGCCCTGGTATTCCACAGGGGATACCGTGTTTTACTGAAACCCAGAGGAATTGTCTCCATAATTCAAATAATGCTAAATCAGGAAAGTGAGATACTCCTCAATGCCTCTTGATACAGTCTGGCAGCATGACACTGCTGGAAAAAAAGATGTCCAGAGTAACTGAAAATGCACAGAAATTTTAAAAGTTTGTCAATTCTTCATCATGGCACACACAGTAACATTAATTTTATCCAAAATCTACTGGAAGTAATTTGACTCTGTAATAGAAAAGTAATATATTCTGGGATCACAGTTCCCTTTGCTGTGGCAGCATCCTGTAAGGTATAAACCATATAGTCATTCTCTGCTCCACTGTTTATGGACTCCTATCTTACAGCAAAAAATCCTATGATTAGTCCCTAAGTGAAAGAAGTTGCCATTTGTTCTATCAAATTTAATCCCATTTTTATTTACTCCATTGGTCAAAGACAGCCAAGTTCTCCAGCTGATCCTTCCGCGTATTGTATTGCTTCCCAGTTTTGTACTGCTAGCAATTTTCATTAATACACACATACGTTTTTTACCTAAGTCATTAACGAAAATTTTCAATGAGAGCAGTCTGGAGATCAACCTTGCAGGAACCCCCTACTAAACTGTGTCAGACTCCTAGGCTCCCTGTCAGCTCTTCTTTGGCTAATTCATTGCTACCACTAAAAAGTAGATTATGGCCTAGATATATTAATAATTAGCTGTGAGGCAAGCAGAGCTCTGTAGAGGGAGTGGAAGAGAGGAACTCTGACGATGCTATGGGAACCCTTACTCAAAATCTTCCATCAAATGATTTTTCTATTACTAACAGCTTCCCTAGTGTCTGGACACAGCCAAAAAAGCCCTGTCAGAAATAGGCATACATAATTCCTGCATTATTTATGATTTGTTCCCTTTTAGATTCTTTTCTCCCCCAGGGCTGCATCACCAGGTTGTGCAAGTGCAGGATACGTGCACACGCAGCTCCCCATTAGCCCCAGGCTCCAGACTCCTGGGGCAGAGCTTCCCTGCGCTCCCACCTCTCACACGAGCTGGACTGGCACTCAGGTTTTCAGGAACATAATGTAATCTCCACCAGGAAAGCCTGCTTAGCATACAGGCTTTTCTGCCAAGTTGAAACTCCTTCCTCTCTGGCTGTGAAATGGTGAGTTATCAAAAGCTGAAGAAAAAATACCAGATTCCTCTGCAGAGCTCAGACAGTGGATGCCCGTAAATCTGGGAAGTGCTGGTGGAAGTGCTTTGCTATAAAGTTGGAAACAAAGCAGTTGATAATAAAAATGACTTGCTCGCAGACCAGGAGTATATTCTGGCTGCGCTGTTTGTGATAATTTGTTATTGTGACCTTATGATCAGTTTGTGCCTGGGGTGATATACTGAAATTCTGAATGGTACTTGGATAAGGACTCCCAAAACACAGGTGTTAAGGTGTGACAGATACAGCTGTTGCCCTTGGCCAATGGACTGCACCTCAGTACCTCCTCGATCAGAGCAGGTTTGAAGGAGAAAGTTTGACATAAAAAGCAATACCTGTTATGTCAAGGGTCCCCAGCCTTCTCTGGCCTTTCAGAATTTTAATATTTTACTCCCTTCTGGATTGTATTCCTTAAAAAGTGCATTTAAATAGCCTTTCAAATATATATCAAGGCACATTGAAGCTGAGACTTTAATCACAGCAAGTCAACCAAGAGCAATAATTTTCCCCTCTCGCTCACAGGCATTAAAATAGCTACAGTAAAAGGCATCATGAGTGTGCCTATAACCATACAGCACACACAAAAAAAAGAAAGAATGGCTATTTCCACAAACTAAGGGCTCCTATTTGCTGTGACACATCAAAAAGTGCCTTTGCCCCACAAGCCCCATTCCCCAGGCTGCAGCGGGGGGACCTCTGCTGAGGCCAGCTCGGGCGCATGCCCACGGGCAGGCTGCAGGATGGCACCGGGCAGCGACGAGCACCGTGCGGACCAAACTGCGCTGCGGGACAGCGAAAACTTAAGCCACAAGGTAAGTTCGGCCAAAGCTTCTCTGTCAAGACTACAATGGAGAAAAATAATACCCAGCACTTAATATTCCTCCACTTACATTGTTTGACACAATCATGATTATGAACATGCTGTGAAGGAGAAGCAAAAGGCAATGTTGTTTTATGCTTTGAGCACTCTTGCCGTAATTTTGTGCCCAGGACACGCAGCCTGTGTTTACACTGCCACACTTGTGAATTTGGGGATTACCTATGACATATAGTTCCTTGTGGTTGTATTGAAATATCTCATCAAAAATACATGGCATTTACCTGTCAAAACTCTACCTGTGCAAGTTCTCTTACTGGGATCTGAATTATTTTCATTGCTTAATTGTTTCAGGAAAAAATTTTCCAAGAACTCTTATAGAATTGTCCAACGTTCTTGGGGAATACAGGCAAGATTTATTTCTATAATCTCCAAAGAGGAAAACTGAAACATTTTATGAGGGAAAATGTCACTGAAGCGATACCAGTTGTTCCTTCTTGGGAGGGAAAATCCAGCAGTGTGAATTACTCAGTGCTATAGCTGTTTTTTTGCCTTTCATCTGACTGACAGCATCAGTGACAGAATGATAACCCCAAAAGAGAGAGAGAGAGAGATAAAAGGACACAGAGATATACTGCAGCAACATAAAGTATGCACGAGTTGAGTATTTATGTGCTGTGAGCATAGGATGATCTGGACTGACACAATCAGGAAAAATGCAATGCGTGAAGGGTTTTTCTCTTTCTTATTAATTGATTATTCTCTTTGCTACCAGAAGGAATTTAGGACAATACTGCTGCTTTCCTAAGAAGCTAGAGACATGATCTAAAGTAAAAAGGGGGGAAACACTGAAATAATTCAAAGATCTACCTCCTTTTGTTTTTCTTAAGCATTGCATCTTGTTGCTGGTTTAACAAGAATGTCTAAGGTGCTGCCAAACTGTGCCAAATCAACAAGGACAGCTCACAGAGAAGCCTCTCTTCTGCAGCTGATAAATAATGGCACCCTGCAAAAACATGTACAACATGTTCCACCTTCACGGTGGTCCAATTTATTAATGAATTATGCTGCAATCAAATGTAATTCAACTTTCTCTTATAAATAAAAAGGTGCCTTAAACTGAGAACTCTCCTCCTTATAGAAATCCCTTTGCTCATTCAAAGCGGCATTTTAGATTTTATGAATGTTTCTTCCCTTCCGTGCCCCCCTCTCCTCTCTGAAGCATCCCAAGTAATGGCAGAAGATCTGTATGTATTCTGCAGCACAGGAAGTTTTNTAAAAGTAGTTATCAATTCTACATCGCGTAGGAGCCAAGGCAGGCATCTGCTTCCCGGACACATTCATGCTTGCAGCATTCCCAAAGTGCCGAGTGTACGTACAGCTGCCTCCCCCCAGCCATCCAAAGCTCCCGTCTTTCCCCATACTGCTGACGGCACAACAGCAGTGTGTTCGCACAATACTCCCACACAGAGAAATGGAAGTGGGGAAATATATATATTTTCAAATACACTTATGTCACTAAGGTGGCCAAGAACAGAGGGGGGCCTTTCGCTGCCCCTGCAGCAAAGCCTTGCTCAGAGCCTGCAGCTGACAGGGGATGGCAGGCAAACTTTTTCTTTCTGTCACCGTTTGCTCTCACCAAACAGCAAGAGCGATGTTGCCAGGCCTCCTCTGGTCCTGCCTACAGCAAGAGACAAATCGCACAGAGGTGGCTGAAGAGCAGCAGCGCCTTGAAGCAACTGGTAGAAGCCTGGCTGCCTTCTGAAATACCTCTTCTGCTTCTGCTTAAGAATATGCTGCAGAGCAGACTGCTTTTTCTTTCTGTGATTTATTTATGTTTCACCCTTTCGTTGGCTATTTTTAAATAAGTATCTAAGCAATCTGCACAATCCCTAAGATTTAGCATAATAATTAATGTTTCGCCTGGTGTGTATTATAAGTACCAATTTAAAGGCTGTTTTACTGGCTACTGTAAACAGCTGCCACAGAAATTGAGGGTACTAAATCATGATCATGAAAAATCCAGGTATTTGCAGGAAGATTTTCAAAACATTAGATCTAAAAACAGAGCTCAGTTTCTCAAATGCCAAACAGAAACTGCTGGGATTTTTGAATTTGTTCAAAGTGCTCTCCAGAGCACTTACAGGTGCTCCAAAAAGTACTGGGTAGTCAGAGGCAGCCAGATTCATTTTTTAACAGCTATCGATTACTGAACTTATCCTCAGTCGGTGTCTGACATCAAAATGTACTTAGCAGCCTTAAGAAAATCTTCTGATACCTGAACTTTTCTGAATATTTGGCCATGATCATGGCCAGCAGGTTCTTCTGGACATTTTGACACAGCAGCTGCTTTCCTCTCCTCCGATCCTGGATGTTCAATTGCAGCAAAACAAGCAAAAATGAAAAACAAAGGAAAAACAATGACCCCTCTTCTTGGACTGCTGCTGCCCGACGGACTCCCGGGGCGGTGGGCGAGGGGACAGCAAAGTGCCCTCGCATGTCCTTGCCCATGGTGCACGAGGCGCAAGGCAGAGCGGAGTGGGAAACGTGCCACCCGAGTGGAACTGACTCCCCTTTGCGGAGCAAGATGAAAGGATGCAGTGACCCTTCTCGTTTTCTACAGTTCAGACCACCTCAGGTGCCAAGACCAATGCAACAACGCCAATTCTCTAAAGCAGGTTTAATAGCACTACGCGAGGCAGTGAGAAGCCACAGCTGCAGTTACGTGGTGACCTGCCTAGCGGCTAACCGAAGGGGAGATAATCTCCAGGACCCTGGAGGCTGGGAGGTGTTTTGCCCAGAAAACCATTATGACCCTTTCTCTGAAAGATGTGACCCTGCTGTCCCTCCCCCATGCAACCAAACAGTACTCACACGAGAGGAGCCACTGATTTCAAATATTGCCTTGCTTGAATCATCAGAAACAGATTTGTCCTAATTCAGTGACGGCACTCTGAAAGTTGAACTTTACTAACTTCCATATATACCTTGATGCAGACAAATGGATTGTTCTATTCATATTAATATCAGCTACTATCCTTATTTCTGCTTTGACTCGTATTCTGAATTTCAGTCAAGACTTCTTGATTGCTTTGCACAGCTGACTGAGAAATTATTCTTTATGAGTTAACAGAACACACGTGTGCATGCCTCAGTCTGAAAACGTATTCACGCTATTATCAGAGCAAAAAAATAAGAAGATTCCAAGCTTACAAATGTTAGCAAGGGACAAACCAAAGGAAACATATCTTCAGCTAGTCAATATCTAAAGGATTGCTGTATGCATTTTCACTTCTTCTTTCACATTGTAAAGGTTAACTAATTTGTTCCAGGGTACTTACGTGATCTCAGAGTTAGTGAAAAAAAAGTTCTTTAAATAAAATGTAAACTTTGAACAAAATTTGACTTGATAAGCAAATTTAAAGAGCTTTAATTACACAGCATATATTACTTTCATACACATTTTATGTAATCTACAGTAATTTTATATCTCTCTTCTACATAATACTATCATAACAACCAGAAGGTCCCCAGGGAAATTCCCCCATGTCATATACAAATAACAAAAGCACTCCTGCAAAGGCAGCAGGACATTTTGTAAAACATAACTGCAAGAAACAGGATCTTGTAGCCATCATGTCTACAGCTGTCCAGAGAAAAAAACCCACAATTTCAGACAGTGACTAGCTATTTGGAAATACTACACAATAAATCTTGCTATTCTCAAACTTATGAAGAAGCTCATTACGAACAACAGACTAGGGTTTTTCATTAGTACAATGAGGAAATGTTAGCTACCAAAACAGAGGAATTTTCTTCAAGAGATATCAGAAGTAAATTATATTTACTAGCAAAAAGAACTACCATGTACACGTTTTTCATGGATACCATTCTGATATAAAAATTAATGTACTAAATTTTTCATATTTAAAAAAGCTGAAAACTTAGAAGACATGAAACATGCTTGCCTCAGAAGAGGTAAACAAAACACCTGAAAAAACAGATTTCTCTCCTTTTAAGAAAATAAGTGAGTTTATATTAACATCAAGGGCAAAGTAAATAAAAAAAGGCAAAGCATAAAAAGAAAACTCTTACTTTAACTTCCACTGCCTTTCCACCTTGCTCGATATGCCTCTCAAGATATTCAGAAGACAGCAGATCACTGCAAGAATAAGAAAAAAAGAACCATAAACCTCATGAATGTGTTCTTGCACACTATCTCAGCAGGCACTGATTAAACATTTACATTTGAAAAGGGCAAAAACTGCAGGATACTCCTCCTAAAATGTTCATAAAAATCACAGAAACAACCACCTCCAATGGAGTTACACAGTGCATGGGATACATTGATTTTTAATACCAGAAGGCAAGACAAGGAAAATTGAGGGTATTTTCTTTATGGAATGTTCAAAACCAGACACTGATAATGGTTTTAATTCAACTGACTTTTCTACTTGCCGCTTAAAGAGAACAGTAAGGAAATTAAGTGGGGGGAAAAAAAAGCAGAAGGATGAGAAACCATTTGGAGCCACCACTACAGCAGACTGTATACGAGTGAAAATGGCAGCTGCCTCCAGCAGACTCCAAAGGAAACAACGGCACAATAATAAAATGACCTTGTAATACCAAAATGCATCCTAACAGCGTAGCCAGGATCACACGAAATGGGTAGACGAAGCCATAGCCGCAGGAGCTGCACAGCAGCGCAGGCTCACAGCCAGCCCTGCGCAATGGCAGGCGCTGGGGCGGATGGCTGGTGCCAGGCTGTCCGCGGCTGCCGGGGCAGGTCTGCACGGGAGCCGGTGCCTCGTGCCCGCTCCCGCTGGGAACCCTGCGGCTTTCACGGCATCAGAGGAAAATGAGCCGGGCAACGAGAAACCCAGCCTCAAAAAGTACACAAGGCTTCGGAATAAATACTAAAGAGAAAAAATAATTAGACCTGAGGCAAATGTATAAAAGCAAAACGCACACACTATTTACCAAGACACTTCATGCTAAACCAGTCAGATCCTCTCCCTCATAAATTATTTCCTAGGCAAACAAATCTTCTAAATCAGAATTCCACTAAACACTTTCAGAAATTTCAGAATTTTACCTAGATGAAGTTTGCATGAAGATTTGATATTGTCCCACATAAGAGGTGACTGAACTGGAAAAGATGAAGAACTGGTAACAGCAGCGTGACAACAGGCTTGCTGACCCATGGGACATGAGGCAACGAGCACAAACCATCTCTGCGGAAGGGGCAAAATCGCGTGTTGCTCCTTCAAACAAAAAAACACCAAGGGTGAATCGATCTGCTGTGGGAGGGGACAGACAGCAGGAAAAGGTCGCAGAGCAGCAGAGCTGAGCCCAAGAGCAGCGGGGAAAGGCCGGGAGTCCCTGGGTTTTGGCAGGGTGCTGTTGCTGCAGAAAGTGAGACGCGGGAGGAGCGTGGGCAGAGGGCGATGGGTGCTGCCGGGGGGCAGACGGTGCCTGCTCAGCTTCCTGGAACTTCATCCCGGTGAAACAGGCAGCAGGGCCATGGAGTGTTTTGCTCACATAGGCACTGGTGTCTGCCCAGGTCAAGTCCCAGGCAGGACAAGGTTGGAAGTAGGGATCCTTCCGTATCAGCCCTACAAGCTGCCAACCTGGTATCTTCATTTATAAGCCAGGCACAAAATACAGGAGTGCTCTAATGAAACATGCTGATAACGCCAAGTTGGAAAGAAGATGACGACTGAAAAATCTCCCACAGGAAAGAGCTGGATGATGTTCGGGACTGGATATTAGAAGTAAGATAAAATTCAATTGTACAAACAGAAAATTTATGCACTTAAGGGCTAGAGGGAATTTCTATTACGTTGTTTGGGAGGGCCTGGTTTATAAGGAAGAGAGACGTGACTGCACTTGTTTCTGGCAAAATGATTTGCCAGATCAATAGAGTGTCTTCCTGAAAAACACAACTCTCATCCCAGAATACATGAAAGAAGACGTATTTCCAGTTAAACTGAGGTAAGATTCCTATCACTGACTCTCTTCAATACCGTGGGCAGGTCCTGGACAGCTTTGCTCAGAAAGCTCAGTCACCTGGAAGCAAATAGAGGCTCCTGCAATAACTGAGGAATGGAAAGTTCCTGAAGTCTAGCAAAAACTTGGGTTGTGAGGGGATCCAAATGCACCAGGATTTATACGCCAATGTGTGAAGGTAGCTAATTAAGCTGTAGAAAATGCTGGCACAACCTCAAATGGACATAGACTGTCAATGAGTAAATGGAGATGGGCTGTTAAAATAAAGGCTTTGTATCTGAGTGCAAGCAACAGAGGCAACAAAAAGAGGGATGCTAATAAATTCTGAATGGGAGCATCCATGGGATAACTGTCCATGGAGGTGGGGTCCCTCAGTCACAGTGGGTGAGCTCACAGCTGGCTGCTGCTTGAGGGCAGGAGGTCTCAGTGCCCCCTCAGCAGCAAGCATTGAACCTACCTTGTGTCAGCATGAGCACTCATCAAAGTACTCCTGGAGTCAGTACTGGCACTCATCAAAGTACACCTGGGAGGGTTCAACAACCCCATGTTTTAGCTGCACTAGGTAATCCAAATCCCTTGTGAAAAGGTACGATGAGCTCCAGAGCTTATGCAAGGGAGGGACAGCACCTGAGCAGCTATAATTAGGGGAGGAAGAACGAGAAAGTGACTCCTTCAGCTACTGCAGAACTGGCATGGCCAGCTGCCCCTAGATTCACCTTCCAAGACCCCCTTAGTTCTGGCCAGGCCCACATACCTATCTTGAAGCTTTACACAGTAGCTGGTGAGTGACCCGTTATTGACGAACACCTAGAAGAGATGCTGTTGTTTGAGTTACTGATTACATTCCTTTTGATTACTTTCACTCTTAGAAGTGAATGTTAAATATTTTTTTAAAAAGATACTGCTATCAATGTTTTTATGTTCTTGAAGATCATGTGTTATGTTCTTGAAGATCTGGAAATTGTGTTCAGCATGACAAAACGAAGAGATTGATCATTCTCTGCCTTGTGCAATGCAAGAATGAGGAGGCAACAGAAGAGGTCAGCAGGATGATAGGACAGCTGGCCAAGTGCCTCTGGCCTGGGCTTCTCTCCCTGCGCCCCGACAGGGCCCTGTTTCTCCTTGGGGCTGTGCAGGGTCCCCCAGTGTCCAGCTCCAGGGTCACCATCAGTCAAAGCTCTTCTCCCAGCTGCCATGCCTTGGATGGACATACCCAGGTCATTCAAGTTGTGTTTACTTTCAAAGTGGGCCAAAGAGTGTGATTCCTAAAGAGGCCCATCCCTCTCATCCTCCTGCACAGTCTACTTCGGAGCAGAAGGAAAAAGAGGGATAGGAGGGCTGGGAATGGCTGGGGATCCCCTCTCTTTTCGAGGTGCGTCACGGGTGCCTTGGTTCCCAAAATGAGTCAGGCTGGAAGGGAAATGCTATCGGGTCACCAGTCAGCACAGCTCCTGCAGACCAAGCCCAGAGTTTACAAGCAGATGACAGGTTTGAAATTTAAGACATTTTTGAAGCATACCCTAAAAAACATGGCAGGCAGGACACATCCAGGAATGTATTATTGGTAGGAAAACCCACAGATTATGCCATGTTATGCTTTTTTATTATTATTATGACTCACTGTGTGGAAAGTATCATGAAAAAACACAACACTCACAGATCCAATAATGCAATCTGTGCTATTACAAACTAAGATACAATCTAACAATTATACACAATCTTAGAAACTTATGCCAAAAGATATTCTTCTCCCATGAAATCACCTCGTATGTGGAGTAATGTTTTGTCTTCAGTAACAGCGAAGCATGTAACTGCGTAATTTTGGTAAAAGCCAGTACTTCAAAACAAACAAAAAAAGCTACAGTGAACCACTTGTGAAACACAATGAAAATTATTTAAGCAACATAAGACATTGAGTATTCAGCAATAAAATAATGTACATTTCAACATAAAGCATACAACCCTTTCCTGTGGTAGAGATGAAATCAGAATAGTTTAACTTGCCTGCCAATCTATCCTAAAAGCCATCTCTGTTAGTTTAAGTATTAGTTTTGGTATTAGTTGTAAAGAAAATCTGCATGTGAGAAAGTAATAGATTGTGAAAAAAACAATCTTAGAAATACTAGGGATGTAGAATATTGTGGTGAAAAAACATCAACACTGCAGAAGAAAATACTACAGAATGAGACTTTCAGAAGCATATGCTGAGGCATTGAGACAAATTCTTTGAAAAGGAATGGCACAACCTGCATATGTTAAGATCTAAAAATAAAACATTTCGCAGGAAAGAAGCACATGTGATCTGTGCCTTTTACAAGGAAAAAACAGTTATGCTAATAATAGCAATTCTGCTTTTAGAGTTCTGTTATTTTAAAAATGTACACAAGTAGTGTAGCTAGTTTTGTTTACAGCAGCATCATTTTTTGGAGCATTATCCTAAGTCACAACCGTATCAGTACACCCCACACAGACCCAACAGCACGAGGGCCAGAACAACAACAACAACAAAGAGCAAGCTCCTCTCTGCTCTTCCAACTCTCTCAAACTACCACAATAATAGTACACAAGAGCCAGGGGAATGTTCTTATATGAGAATGGCCCCAATTAAGGAAGGCATCCTTAGCCAAGACCACCCATATACATGCGCTTAAATTCTATTTTGAATTAACTTGAATTAACTATTACATTTGGATACAAGGTTTACCAAACCAAAGCCGGGACTAGAATTCCAGGAAAACAGATGAACTTTGGAAATTGATGGGTTGGCCAGCAGAAAGAGGCTGTTCCAGGAAGCAAAAGAGGAAAAAAGCTGTGGTGGCAAGAGAATAGAGGACAGAACAAGCCAAGTGTTTAAAGAAATAGAAAGAGAAAGCAGAGTAATATAAAGCACTTCTACTTGAAAGAAGAAGAAAGAGGCCATAAAAGACCTTGGAAAAGGCAACGGGTTTGTATTTGAATATGGAATGGTTTACGAGCTGGGAATTATCCCCTGAAATGAGTCAGAAATTTTCATTTTCAAGGAGAAGAGGATGAAAAAGGCAATTGCCAGCTTTTGAACAAAACTTAACTTTCCATATTTAAGAGACTACGAAGACGGAACGCCTAAAAGTTACAAAAAAAAAAAAGAGAGCAGAAATGATAAGGGCTCTTCAGAGACCACAGGAAGAATTACAAACTTAAGAAAGGTAGAAATAAAGGGAGTTCAAAATCACAGTGCTAAAATACATATTTGTTGGCACATCAGTGTTATAAATGAGAGAAATGACTGCCTTCATGATATCCAATACTGTTGCTGTGTCTCCTTGGACGTTTGGGGAATTCTTTGTCATTTTTTCTGTCTGTTCACTCTGATTTCTGTCTCCACAAGTCTCCATTATGTACACCTGAAATTTCAGATTAAATATGGTGTCAGACAGGGACATAAAATGAGAGATCTGAACTGAGATGCATTACTGAAAAGGAAGATAGAGTTTTAGCTGAAATCAGCAGAAAGGCCTGGATGGGTCGAATTCTGGTAGGAAGGTGCCAACAGATATATGGAGACATTCAGGAGAAAATGATGGGTTCAGGGAAATGATGAAGACACTGATAACAGAAAGATACCATATCAGCTGCACAATTAAGGCTAACCCATGTCGCAGGAGCAAGCTGTGAGAAGGGAGCTTCCTACTCAAGAGGGCTGCAGTAAAAGCAATGAGCTCTGTTAGGTACCAAGGACAAGAGGATATGGAAATTTCTCATCAAGTGAAATATTTTCGCAAAGCAGTGTACATTCTTTACTAAGCAAATTGGAAAGGTCTAAATTTTAACTCAGTTATATAAGGGGAAGCTATACACTCCCCCCCAAAAAAAGAAAGAAAAAGGGAGGGAGCCAGGTTTTATACAAGGTATTGTTGTAAAAGATGGGAAACTACCAGCATGTTGCTTTCAAAAAAGTGCTGAAAAACTCCTTTTATCAACAAGACTTGTAGATATGTAAGGAATGACTATGGGAGGTAATTTTTTAGAAGAGCCTATCTCGTACACCAGGAAAGGCAAGGCAGTTGATTATTGTCGTGAAACAAGGACCACGAAAGCGGAAAACCAGATGAGAGGGAACAGAAAGGATGTTTCTGTCTGCCAGTCAGTGAAAGGGACAAGTTGCATTACCTTGCATCACACTGTGGTCCTAATAAAGTTGCACTAGCAGCCACGAGCTAGCAAAAAAATACAGCATGATAAACTCAAGAAAACCACTTAGCCAGCAGATTTCTGTAGCTGACTAGCTAGTGCATGTTAATTCTCCATTATCCTCATGACTACCCAAACACCTTCTCTCTGCTCATACATGATCTTTCCTTGCACTACAGTGGGCATTAGCTATCTCCATACTCCACAAATATATCTGCTTTAATAGCCACAGCTCTAAAACTTTCATCCTGTCCTTCCCCTCAAAAGAATTGCTGAATTTCTTTTCATGTGGATAGCTAATTTAATCACTGTATCTGTTAAATTAGCCAAATGTGCATCAAGATTAGTTAGCTTCTCTTAAATATAGCACTGGTTTTCACTTTACCTATGTGGTGAAAGGAAAAAAACAATTGAGAAAAGCACTGCCAGTTCTTGCCTGCACAAATCGAAACTTCTCTTTTTTAAATATTCTCACTGTGCTTTTCTGGTCTTGTTGCTGCTAACAAGAAGGGGAGAAAGAAGAAAGTAATTTTGTATTGTTTCTACTCCTACCGACTACCAAAGACTTTCTTCAAAAAGACATTACAGACTTATAAATGGGTTGAGTCCTCAAGGGATTATACACAAATGCTGAGTCGTACCCAATCTCAGTCCTTTCCTGGAGCTTAATTTCACATTTCAATAATAATGATACAAAGCATGAATCTCTGATGAAGTTTCTTCCAAATAATAACATTTGCTCAAATTTTTCCTCTCCGGGACTTCTCTCTAAGATCTCTAATTCCATTTGACTTAAAAATGCACTTAATCCTTTTATCCCTTAACAGGCAATTTGCCTGCAGGACACTACAGTAACTGCCCTGCATCCTGCTGGAAACACCAAGCTGCAGAGCAGGGCCTCCACCTCCAGCACCAGACATGATGCTTTACAGCCAGACACCTGGCTTACGAACAGCATGGGTTTGTTTTACTGGATTGGCTTCATTTCTTGTTGGGAAAAGACTTCTTAAGACTGAAGACATTCTTGTTTAGTTCCATTAAATTTCTATTACACACATGGTTCCTATTGCTGGAGAGAGGGACACAACAAAAGCTGCAAGGAAAACTCATACAGCAACAGTGGTAGTTTCAAGGCTCAGGCTGGCGTGGCCATACCCTGATGCTGGACAAACCCTGTGCACACAAAATGTTGCATCCAACTCTCACTGCCAGCAAGTGTTTTGTGGTGCCACCGTCGATCTACGGTTACTATGCCATGGACTTTTTGGCCTGTCCTTTTCAACCTATGCAATTCACAGTCTGATCTCCTAAATGATCAAATGGGCAATTTTATGAGAAATTTCTTACTGTAAGATGTGGCACATACTGACAAACAGATACTGCTTATATTTTCCAGGAAAAAGCATTAGCATTTATACTTTAAGTTCTGCAGCCAGGAAGAGAGATACTTACAAATTAATCATTTACTGACTCATAGTATTTCACCACATATTTCTTTGCATTATGTTTTAATTAAAACTGAATATAGCTCCGTACCCCAACAAAAGCAGAACAACAACACACACCTGAAGCAGCTCTGAATTCACTAACAATTTCAGATTCCATTTTTAATCGCAATTTAAATGCAATCAAATTATTAATGTTAATATTTCTTGCATCAGTATTAATATGCATTGATACAAACGATTGAAATTGATAAAATAATATCTGCTAAAATATATTATGAAGTTATTTTTAAATAAATACAGTATTTGAAAATATTTTGTGGCACAAGCACTGCAAGGGGCACAAATTCAATACAGCAGTTAATTCCTCCTGCTGGTGACGGAGGGAAGGTGATCCCAGTCTTCTCTTTCAGGGCACAGGGAGACTTCACCCACTGCCCTAACAAGGAAGCTGCACCCCTCCACGCCTCCCAGTATCCAAGGGGAGACACTGCTACTCAAGATCCCATAATGATAAACTAGAGACTTAAACGAGAATAAAGAGTAGATGGCAGCTGCTTGCAGGAAACTTGTCGGGCAGAAAGATGAAATAGGATTTTTCTAGCTCTAAAATTCTGTTTTCACAGCCAAAGTTGAAAGCAGTGTGAGCAAGGTTCACTTACTCTGCTCCTTACCTCATTTTCCCTACAGTAGTGATGGCAATGCAAGTGTCAATAAACACTCCCTCTGCTTTTGCTGATGAATAATTTACACCAGGATATCTTCAGGCAATTACTTTTCTTTTTTTCCTACAGAAATTTCAGAAGGAGTCCTACTAAAATGAGTAGATATTTTTAGACTGTGTTCATACCACCACTACAAAGCAAAGACAGTTTCCTCAACGCCATTCTGTTCATATGCTTATTACTTTAAAGGCAGGAAAAACATAGTTAATTTTAGTATTTGAGAAGATTGTAAATTAATAATAAAGGGAAGACGTGAGCCCACAAGAGGCACAGGCTACACATTTTCCTGCACAAATCTACCAGTGAAGTCTAATCCTCATTTTTAATATGCCTCTTTGTACCGTCAAGTTCTTTTATGCTCTATGGAAAATCACTTCCCAAGTAATTTCAGTTGTGATTTCAAGCACATTTCAACCCAAGTCTTCGTTCGCATTTGTGTATTCTACATAAACACTATATTAAAAGAGAAAAACTGCAAAATTAAATGCTCAACTGTTATAAAACATATCAGCCACCTCAATGTGGCCCCAGTGTGACTTTGTGCTATGAAATACAAGCACACACACTTTGCACAGAAGACCTGTATCATTTAGTGAAGGGGAGTTACTAAATACTTTTATTTTGTTGCTTTCTTCAAGATTTGCCCTCAAATTTTACTTACTGTATACATCACTTTGCCTTGGAGCAAACACCTGAATTATTCCTGTACTCTGGGCATTTCTATGACGCTCTCTCAAAGTATTCAGAAAGCGCAGATACTGAGCTCTCCAAACACTGCCCCCTGGCAGATTAGGTGCTAGCATTTTCCTCTGCACTAAAAAGCTGTCAAGTACCTGTTTGTTTTAGCTGCCCAATCTGAAATGTCACAGTCTTTTATTGTAGAAATACAGTATTTTTTTCATCATAACACCTTTCAGACATATCCCACACGACATACACTGCATTTTGGACAACCCAGCTGATCTTGGTGTTCTTTGGAGCTGACCCCAAGTGTCCTGCTGAAGCAGCACTGGAAGAATGATGGACAGTCCGTAGAGCGAAAGGTGATGGCACCGCCTTGGGAGACACTTCTTCCCCGCCAAAGGGACCAGGCACCACCACCTGCTCTGCCCATACACGCTTCCCAGCCTAGTGATGGATAAACTGGGACTGTACTCATTCTATCACCTCCTTCCGAACCCCCCACTATCGTACCCACCCCCTCTGTCCCCAGGTCCCCTCTCCCTCGCCATGCTCCTGCTCCTCCACTGTTCCCCAGCCCGTCACCCTTTGCTACCCAGCAGCATTTCCACGCCGCTGCTTCCCACTTCTGCACGATGCCAAGCAAGACCAGCAAAGGAGGCAGTATCTCTTACGGCTGCATTTATAGTTTGGCACTAACACTGAACACATCCATCCGAAAATGCCCATCCTTTGTGGCAGCGAAACATGCCCCTGCTGCGCTGTCATTTTTCCGTATGTGCTCAGGACAATCACCCCATTAAGCTTGTGGTTACCTGCTATTAGAACTTGTATTTTGTCCTGAAATTTGAAATGCCACTCATGCCCCAAGAAATCTTTATGGAGTAATCACCAAGAAGAATAACATCTGCTGAGCAGTGTGTATTTTCATATAATTATATATGAACGTATATTATATGAATGAATTGAAAAATGATGGTGATGTTTGTTTTTATTGTTAACCTAATGAACGCATCAACTGTGCAAGTACCTGAGATGCTTCAGAAAGGAGATCAGAAAAAAATGGTTACCAGTACTTTTACTTTTGTTCACAAAACAAACCTGAGTGAACCTTGGAAGAGGGCTTCCCTGAAAATAGCTTTAATTGAAAAAATGGTAAACCTTAAATCTAGGAATTAGTTTCGAAAAACTATTCTGATGGAGACAACCTGCTAGAACTTCAGGAAGATAGAAATATGCTTGAAACTACAAGGACACTGAAAAAAGTCTGTTACTGGTAGAGGGGCTAAGGAAAAATAAGTGATGATGTGAAAAATATCTACAACAGTAGGCAAATTAAAGAGCAAGAAACTAAACTTATAGGTACCTGCTCCAGCACTGTAATCTCTCTCTTTGGATAAAGAAGGTGCATTTTAATAGCTCAGAACATTCTCTGGATCAGAAATCAAAGGTCTCATACTGCATTTGTGGGTGAGCCAGAGTTTTAGTCTGAAACCATGCAAAACAAATCCAAATTAGTTAGGAGAGACAATGAAAGCAGTCTCTTGAAGAAGCAGTCTGCATCACCGGGAAAATCTCGCAGAACATCCACAGATGACAAATGACACAAAGCTGTGTGAAATAAAATTCATCACTCATATTACAATTGAACAAAGAGTGGGAGAACAAGAGTCCTTTAGCTAACGAACCCTCAGGAGCCAGATCCCGAGACAACACCAATCACTTAACCACCGTCCAAGGAATTATCACAGCTCCCCAAACTTACAGTCATCAATCTTCATTTAGCATGTACAATGCAGGAGGACAGCTAGCTTCAGAGAGACAAAAAATCCATTTCCTAATAGCGTTCCAAGTAGGATTTGTCTGGCTTGCCAGACAACGCTGGCATTGCTGATGACCCAGCAGGATACTTTGCCTCCCTGTGTGTTACCTACCAGTAAATCATCCTCTCTAAACTCAAAAGGCACTTCAGTTTGGAGAAGAGAGGATGAGGTGAGGGTGGGGGGAAGAAGACAGAGGTTGACAATATTATGTAAGCCATAGACAAAATTAACTCAAAGCTGTTATTCACCTAATTCACATCACTAGAATAAGGAAACACTTGAAGAAATTAGTAGACCAATTTAAAACAGATCAGAAATAGTACTATGTCACACAACAGGTTGTGAATCTCTGCAACATGTTTCCACAGGAGGTTTCGGTATCCAAAAGTACCCCAGAAAGGGATTAGAGAAAGTCACAGACAACAGGTTCATAAACAGATACTAAAAGGCATACGCAGGGATGTGCCTCCTGGCACCCTTAATCAAACAGCCCTGGGTGTTGGGAGGGGGGAGTGGAATGGACCCAGAAAGTGGATGAGCCCATGTGCTCTTTCACAGCATCTCCTGTCGGGACAGATGGGCACTGGTATGACGCAGTTGCATTTCTTTCATGCTTAATCGCTGTCACTGATCCCTTAGGATAAAATGAATTCAGTAATTTGATATTTTAAAATTACCTTTCTATCCAAAGACATTTAGTGAAACTCAGAGAAAAAAAGAAAAAAACGTATTTGTGCTTATTTGATGCAAACTATTTTCCACATATCAGTACAAGCTTGCTTTTAAATACATCGTTCGTATTCACATTGTGTACCCTACAGCAGCTGCACAGAGCAACAGCGGTCAGCAGCCCTCTGCTCGCTGCCTCCACTGCACAGACTGGTCCGCAGCCCCAGCTGCACAGACCAGGAAGATCCATTTCTGAAAATGCAGCACCGACTGTTTTGCATCTACTGCTGCATGGATTAGACTACGGCTCAACTCATACTGACAGTCCTACAGCAAAACACCTGCAAGGTTCAAATATTACCCTCTTATGACAGGTATCACATCCCTCCTACCCCAACACCAGTTTCATTCCTCTATCTACAAAATTCTCCACCTTCACATTCCTCCTCAAAGATGACCAAATCCTAAATTAAAGCCGGTGACACTGGTAGGTGACATAACTATGGGTGGTTTTTAAGTAGTTAAAAAAAAAAAAAAAGCAGCATGAAATCTCTGGCATCATTAACAGCTTTCATACATCCACCTAACTTGGCACATGGACTGGTAAAAAAAGTTAGAAGCAAAATCCTAAGCTTTATAGCTGGTTCATTCGTATAGGGTTGGTAGAAGTTCTCATTTGACTGATGCTCTGCTGCTGCCACCCATTTCTTATATACATATGCATATCTGAGAGAGAGGGAGATCCTGTATAAACTACATATCCATATACATTTATACAGCATATATATTCTACATGCCTGGAAGGCATCTGTCAGCAATACACTATGCATGATACATCCAATTTGCTTATTTGTTTTCTCTCGCTCCTTCATCTTTTTCCATCCCTTTATTTGTATGTTCCTTCTTCTATCCCTTTATTCTCATCTTCCATTTCCATCTTGTCCTAAATCAGAACCAACCCATTGCCTTGTCTGCAGAATTCTCTGCTTGGAGAAATCTAGTTTTAAATTTTTACAATTAGAAAATAGCAGACTACGTGCTACCTCTCTTGACTCAGATCACAAACCAAATTGCTTTCTCCTGCATGCTCACTGATGTGTCTAATGTGTTAACAGACATTTTCAGAATTTGACATATTTTATTCAGCCATGCTCAAAAATAAACCACCTGCAACTTCTCGTTCTGCCACCTGAGCAGCAGAAGATATGTATCCTAGGATGGAAAAACTGCCAGGGTCAGCACAGACTGTTCTTTGGCCCAAGCAGCATTCTTCCCAAGCAGTCTTCAATTTGAACCGTCGCCCTTACACCTCCAGAACACTTGCCACTGTGGCTTCTCTGAAGTGCGCTTAATGGTGTCAAAGACTCAAAATCTTCCTTTTGTCATGATGCAAATCCTTATGACTATTTTGTCCCTTCCTGTAGCCTCTCATAGTTATATACCTTATATATCCATTTATAAAATCAGAATGGCTTTCTAAGATAGTGACGAGTGTTCTCTTCAGGACAAAGACGTTTCTTCATACGCGAGCCCGCCAACTCCAGTTATCACTTTCCAAAGGACTAACCTCCTCACTCAGAAGTTACTTACCCCTTCCAGGATTTTTTTTCACAATTGTCATGTTTTCTGTAGGTCAGGCTGAGCACCTGCTGTCTCAGCTCTAGAAGACTCAAAGAATCGTAGTTTCTGCAATTTGGGATCTATCTGGCATCAAACAGTTACATTCTGAATGTGGTGCAGCGAAGCACTACAGCAACAGTGCAAAGCACATCTTGCAGGAAGAGTTAAAAGATGCAACTGTGAAAGCAACTCTACCAGATGCATAAGTGAGCCTTGAAAGGACAAAAAAACTGCCCTAAAGAGCACACATATAACATATTCCCTAACAGCTTTTGGTACAAATACCCTGAACGGCTCTGTCCGCACAGCACTCCATCACAAGGCCTCTGACTGCAGCAAGTGCCACTGCTGCTGGGCAAAGGGGCAGGGAATAGAGAGCTCAGCGGCACTCCTGAGTGCCACCATCCCTCTTGCACTCCTGTCCTTTTGCCCAGCCTTGGCACAGGCTGCCCACGCAAGGGTCCAGTCGTGCATCCAGAAATGAGATGCAAAACACAGCAGGCTAATTAATGGGGTCTGTGGCTGGGAGCAAGCCCAGTGTCCGTAAAGCCTTTCAACAGCCAGGGCTACAGTCACGTGCAGGTGGCTCTAGCTGTGACCTGCATCTGAGCGAGGAGCTGCTTATAATTAAAGTTCTGGTTCACTGAATGATGAGTTTGAATTTGACCAAGCATTTCTACAAGAAAACTTTCAAACCTCCTGTCATCTTTGCTTGGCATGTCAGTGATGTGCTGACACTGTTTTAACTAGGGAACCACCCCAGCTCCTCACTTGCCCTCATCCCGAGTTAACCCGGTGTCCTAGAGGAACCTCTGCACTTGAGCAAAGGTATGGATGGACATTTTAAAGAGACGAGGAAATCCACCATGTCATCCCACCCCCGTCCTCCGCACTGCTGAGGTGGTGGGCTGGCCTGGGAGGCTGGTCCCTCGCCATCCCCCTCTGTGGCCTGTGTTCACCGTGCCTAAAATCAGGTGGTGGAACGTCCCCGCAGGACAAACCAGGGCCTCGGTGGAGAGTTCAAGAGCCTCTCACTTACGACAGTGCTCATCAGATTTTAAGCAACATCATGTTGGTTTTGCAAAGACTAATTTACATAAATGGCTCCACTGTTTGTGACTATGTCTAACACTGATGAGCACATGTTCAAGGCTGTATTTTCCTCTTTACTATGGAAATGTATAAGGATATCATTATTATCCTCCTTACTACATACTTCTAGAATCTTGCTCAATTCTTTAAATTATTTACGTTTCTAAAAATAATCCTTCTAACATGTCATGTGTTACTTACAGTAAAATCTGAATTTAAGACTCAAGTGCTATAGTGCAATGCTTTTTGACGTGCAAGCATCAGGGGGGCTGACATGGCTTTCAGAGCAAGGCTTCCAAAAGCTCCACACACTATCATAGAAGTTAATGCTGAGCTAAACTTAAAGCAAACCAACCTCGAAGGACGCTCATGGTTGTCAAGTTACAAGAGTTACAGGGTTATATACAGATATATACACAGACCTTTTTTCTCCTTCACACAAACAGAGACAGACATATTTACAAAGATACTCGCAACAAACCAATATTGTAATGTTTTTTTCACAGGAACAGTTTCAGTACTTCTGCTTAAGATTGCGCTGATATGACTGAAATCTGCAGCACTCTACCTTAATATTTGGAGATGAGTATTAAAATGAAAGTTAGAAAAATAAATGCAGCTGTTTCTTAAAACATAAAGATACATACAGTGATGATTTCCTTACAGGCCAGTTGGTTCTGCACCTAGCTACCAGTGTTTGGAGAGAGGTGATGCGATCTCAAACACTGACTGGCATAATTAGAAACATTTATAGCCGTATAGAAAGGATAACTCAAATGTAAAGTGCCTAAATTTAAGGAAAGCCTTAATGGGAATAAATGTTTTTTCCATTTACATTCGTTTTGCTTACAGTCCAGTGTTGTGTGGAGCTGCATACAACTTTGCTCCACAGCAACCAGAGAACTAGAGCATAAGAACAGATAACAAGATATCTGAGACATATCGGACACCCTGCAAACATGTTCTTTCTTACTGCTGGTCAGGAGTTTTTCAACAAGTGTCTTTTCACAAAAAAAAAAAAAATTCTAAACTGAAACTTTAATCAGAAATGTAACAGATTAAGCAATCTTTATTCTCAAAACACACATCGTGAAAGACCTGCACAGTCCTGTACAC
The DNA here is from genome assembly GCA_013399115.1 of Anseranas semipalmata. Classification (NCBI taxonomy): domain Eukaryota; kingdom Metazoa; phylum Chordata; class Aves; order Anseriformes; family Anseranatidae; genus Anseranas; species Anseranas semipalmata. The sequence goes on along the minus strand of VXAA01004924.1, from coordinate 183,586 downwards.
TCAAATTCACAGCCCTGATTTGTTTGTTTCTATAATAAGTGTACACTCATCATTGCTCTTGAGACTCTGGGTTTGGCATCAACAATTCCATCATTTCCACTCTACTGTACAATGGATTCATTGGACCAAAGAAAGCAAAGAAGAGACCAACTCGATCTGAGATGTAACAGGCTTTGCTTTAAAACGATGGACCTGCTGCCAGTTATCTTTCCTCTTTGTTCCCAAATTGACATTTTCTCTCCGGAACCTACACGTGACGCATTTTGAGCTGCTAAGTATTCATTGTATTTGTTAACAAAGCAGAAGGTATTAATACATAGCACTTTTGAAAATCAGTCCGCTTCTATTTAAGCAACACAATATGGATCAAGCATTTGAGATAAGGAATTTGGGGAGAAAAATATGTAAGCATTAAAACATTTAAAACAGGAGAATAAATATGTGGACAGGAACCCCAGAGAGACACCTGGGTTTCAAGGAAACTTACTTTGTGGGAATCCATGGTTTAACCCAAATGGCAGATGGGTGACACGCTGCAGAACGGATGGATACCAGCCGTTCCAACACCTGTATCGTCACCTTAAACGAAGTTTGGGCTTTGCACAACAGCTGAGTATTTTGGGTTATAATTGCAGAGCAAAGAGCACTTCTGCGTTACAAGAAGTGCCTGTCATCATTAAAACCTACGAACCTATCTTACATTTTCTTATGAAATATTTTAAAGGGAAACAAAGTTTAACGGAGCGTAGCCCTTTCCTAAACACAACTGACTTTCTCCTCATTGAGGTACACAATCTCTGGGCTGTAGACAAATTTCTCATGGAGAGTTCCAGCATTTGCAAAGCTCATTCCATTTTGGTACAATCCATCCTACAGCTTTTCATTGCGGAAACCAGGAGGAATAATACAGAACCTATCCGTATATATATGGTTTTGTATTTTGTATTGAAATACTTAGTTTTAAATTGCATTAAACAGTACTAAAGTTAGCATCGAAAGCACTAGCAAATTTGTGAAATACAATGATACATTCTCTACAAAGTCTTTAGCCATATCTCCAGATAGTAGAAAATTAACATTTACTTAAACTAAAAATAAGATTAAATGTGTTCTCCCCTAGCTCAAGCATCCTTTGATACACTATTTCAGTTTTTAACAGCTTGCAGCCTAAAATGCTCTTGAGTTAAATAATGCATTTGCAGAATTAATATATAATAACAGCAGGAAGCACACATTAAGGACAAGGTGAACAGAGGAAATGTTTTCAACTTAGAATGAGGTAACCGAAAAGCAGGAGCTGAAGAAGTGCTATTCTAGATATCGTGAGCTGCTAGAGACATTTTTTTACACTTGGGATTATGGCATTGTTCAGACACAAAGCTCATACTGCAGTCCTCACAGTCTGAACTTGCACGAAGTGAAGGTGCCCAATTCCCATTCAAATGAGTGGGAGTCAAGGGCACCCAGCCCCTGAAAGGACTAAGCCCCCTGAGGTGTGACACCATGCGTGCCAGCTTAATTTCAGATTACAAGAATGCATCTGTAAGCATAGATGGGTGTGTGTGCCTGAATTCATGTATGTGTTTTATCCTCATTCACAGAAAATGAAATGGAAGGTGACATTTATTCTGAAAATGTAGACTTAGATTTGCTGCTTAAAAACCCTGGTGTGCAGAACTGCCCGGGAATCGCTCCTTCAGCTGCAAGGGAGAATCCCAGCCTCGCACTCAACAGAAACAACAGGGGAAGGACCAAGTATTGCTTAGACTATCACGCTGTCACCTCAGAAACGTGACAAAAGGTGTAGACAGATTAAAATTTCAAAAGATAGGGGCAGCATGCAAACCTTGTAGGTGTCCCAGGGGCCACCACACTCCCTCCTCCTCTTCCCACCACCACCCTGAACCACATATGCCCTGAAGCCAAAGGAAGCTTCCTAGGCTGTCTGGTCACTGCTCTCTCTTCCCTGTCTTAACACAGTCTAAGTATTTAAAGGCTTTTGCCCAAAGTATGCTGCTGTAATTCTGTCCAGACTGTATTTCTCAGTATCATAATTCTGTATCTCCAAAGTCCTTTCATTTCTTTTCCCCGTGTATTTTAAAACACAAAAAGTACCATACAGTGAAAGCTCAGTAAGTTCTACTTTGTTACCATCTTTGTCACCATCTTTGTCATGCTATACATGGACCAGAAATAGCACACATGCTTTACACTTTTATCGCTACAATTTCAGCTCACTGATAGTAATTCAACACTCAAATACCAGATCCCTTAGTCAAATGAGAAAGCACATTAACATTTTTTTCCGAATGGATTTTCTTCCCCAAGCAATTCCTTTTTTAATCTTCAAAGATACTTAAATAAGAGAAACACATCAAAATAGAATCTTATTCATCTTGCCTGAATGAGCAACTTGTTGTAAAGCATCGGAAAACAATTCAAAATAAGCAATTATTCTTTGCTACTTGGCCAGTTGAGTCCCAGTGATTTACTCAGGATACAAATGCGTATTTTAGCAGTACTATTGATACGGGTTTATAAAAGGACACGGAAAAAAATCATGAGTTACTATCCCAGACTTGCAAAATACCACTTCCAAAAGCACAATAACACTTTTGTCTCAAATTCGAGTTTTCCAGAGCTGTTCATCAAAGAACCCTACACTATGACTGGAGAAAAGTCAGTGACTGGGTAGTAACAACACACCAGATAATGAATGAACACAGAATGCAATGTGTTTTTCAGGAAGAAAAAGGAAAGCTTGCAGAAGAAGAATACAACCGAAAGAATAATGAGCACACAGATATACTAGTATGTTAAATGAAAATCTGAGAAAATGTTGAAAATGTTCTAAGTTACAGTTTGGTATTTTTAAAGCAAGACTTCAAAAGCTTTTGCAATAATTTAAAACATGTTTTTGTTTTCCTTTCTGTTACTGTTTTTCATCCACCAAGGAAAAATGAAACTACAGCCAAAGAAATGCCAAACTTTTTTTTCTAGAAAAGTTGACAAGTTAGATAAGATTTTGGCAAACATATACATTATTTTTCTAATAGAAAACCATCTTATCTTTACATCATTATTTATTCGAGTTTTGATGAGGACACAGGTTATCACTGGCAAGCCTACTTTAGAAGTTCACAGCACAGTTCACACAACTCCAGAACCAATGAGACAGAATTTCAACGGAAACTGCTGAGACTTTAAACATTTGTCTTACAGACAGAAGATTTCTACCATGACCTGGCCAGAGCTGGCTAGGACTCTGAGGTGGATTTGCACCTCTGAGATCTTCAAGGACTAAAAGGCCTTCAATTTAGAAAACTAAATAAATACACCAACAGCAGGTTTTATTTTAACCTACATTCAAAAAAATTAACTTTTTAAAGCATGTCTATGTATATACAGAAAGGGGATATGAAAGAAATCTCTCCAGCTCACTAACCATAACAAGACTACCACTGAAGAAGCCAGCACCAGTAGGTGCAAGATGCCACACTAAGCCTATCCTAGCAGATTAATTAGGGCTGGGGCACAAGCTTAAGCATGGGCATAAAATCATATACAGTGTTCTCTGCTCAAATACACAGTTTTCATCCATAGCAGCTTCAGGCCATGTCCCGAGAGAGAAGCTTCCTGAAAATGGACACTGCTGCCATGAGCCTACAACATCACAGAGACTGGGAAGCAAAAGAGAGTGAAGAAAGCCTTCCTGACAATCCTGGGGACAGTTTTCTGTCTTGGGAAACACCCCCATGGACAAAGACCTCTCTGAGCATGAAGGGATGCACTTTATTATAGCTTTAGTGCAGAGTCCTGCGCTCTGGGACTAGAGACTGAGGGCAAGGATTTGTCCTCAGGGTTAACTTGGAGTTTGGTCTAAAGCATCTTTCTGGGTCAGAAAATGAGAAAAATCTTACAAATAACATACGACCCAGAGATACAGTTCACCTAAACAACCATTAGTGCTCCACTTGAAGCCAGGCAACCTGGAAAAGCCAAAGTGGAGTGTCACTTCTGTGTACAGGCCATATGATGGAGACCAGAAGACCATTGTGTGCCACTTCATCAGCAACGACAAGCTTGAAGATGGAGAAAAGGCTGGTGCAAATTTCTGAAGGACTCCAACATAAGGAGAAAGGAGGCAGGGGAAGGGGAAGGGGAAGGAAAGAAGAGGCTCTGGAACAGCTGCAGACCATATGGGCATCCAAAAACATGGTCATCCGCCAAAGCTGAATGAGAGGCACAGGGGGAAGCATGCACCATCTTTTATGTCCTTAGGCTTGCAGCATAAGGAAAGACAAGACACATGCGCACCCTGTGGGATTTTGAAAGGCACAACTCATCTACACTGATTGTTTGAAGTGCACATGCACACGCAGTAGCATATGTGGGCAAATACTTGAACGAGATGCATATGTGCAATCCTACAAAAACAAAGTACTACATATTACGCAGGATTAAGTCAAATCAATCCCTTCTACACACAGAATCTTCACAATATCTACAAAGTGCACTGTACTGGACTCACAGATATTTAACTACAGCCCCTATTCACCATCATTAACATACAAACCAAATACTATGTTCTGCAACTCTCTCTCCAGATTCATCCTAAAACTTTCAGAGTTCTCCCCTTGACAGTAAACCATGAGCAATAATCCTGTAAAAATACATGCACTACAATCATCACTTCATGTTTCGTTTTTCAAATTAACCAGATATCACAAATATTCACTGCTGTCAATCATCAACCCAAAAATCCAGTTAAAAATTCAATGCATTGGCACAAGAAGGTGTTACAAATATTATTCTTAAAAGCATTTCCTGTGCTGGTATCAGGTTGGTGATTATTTTTCTCACTTTTATCAATTACTAGACTATGACTAACATACTGGTAGACCTTTTATTTCTCTAAACCCTGTAACTCATTAATGACTCAATGACAGACATTCATTAATAACTTTTCTCTTCCAAAGACAATCAATAGTAAACAACTTCTATATTGTGGATTCTTGAAATTTAAAGAAAGAGAGGGAAAAAAAAGAGAATTCTTGCAATGAAACAGTTCCAATTAGCTAACCATTTCACCCAAAATATCTCAGAAAGTATTAAAATAATGTGTCTGAAAACCAGCACAGAACTGTAATTTTTCAGACAACTAAAGTGCAAATTATTTCCAAATGTACTTGAAAAAAATGTGCTATCTTTCCACCCACATGAATATTTATTACTGTCTACATGATGCTATAAAAGCATTTGACATGAGTGAAAAGGAATAAAATTACATGATTGATACTGGATCCCTAAATACTCCATGCTTCTCTCTCCTTTTCCTTTAAGATCATTAGAGTTCACCTTTTACGAAATAGAGGCAAAAAGTTCACTGAAAACAGACATCCTCCCTTTGCTTCAGTTAGAGATCTCATTAGCAAAAGTAGATCTAGATGATATGAAAAATGCTGCAGACCCCGAGCCCCTGGTACATTCTTAATTTCAGTGTCTTGCCCCATCTCTAAACTCCCTGCTTGTGTCACTGCTGAGCAGACTAGGCTGCAGTCCTCCAGCTCAGGTGCAGGAATACTTTGAGGTTAACACATAAGAAGAACCGAAATCAGTTCTGCAGTTCCTGCCTCCTGGCATGGTTCACATGCAAGCAGAGGCTTCTGTTGCTTACACTGGCCTCGTGACCACAGAGGTTACAAATCTGTGAGCTGCCAGGATAATTAATCCGCCCAGCAGCTCAGTCCCTGCAACCTTTCTTCTCAGAGCAACCAGGGCCAGATAAATTGGTCTGGCGGTGACAACATTCCCAGCCACCGCTTTCCCTTCATCCTTCCCCATGGATGCGTGCCCGCCACACAGACAAAGTTTGGCCACTGGAAACAGGCTGCACAAGCTGTTTGGACGTAACAACCCCTGCTACCATCTTTCCTGGGGCAACCATTTAGTGCTTCATGTCTTATATGTTGACATGCATACCTGAGCTGTGGTGGCTCAGCTCCCCATGCACAGGATAGCCATTAAGCACGTGAACTGTGTATCTGGTGCCGCTTGGAAGAGCAGGACAAGTTGCACTTGCACAGCTCAACCGAATCATTCATGCATCCTGTTCCCAGAGGAGAAGGGCTTTCCTGACACTCCTTCTGACAAGCCAAGATGCTAAGGTACTTGCACAGCCAGATTGGGCTGCGCTATGTGAAAACATACAGCCCACAAAATGATGTACTTCTCTCACCATAGTATTAATTCAGTTGTTTTGATTGGAAAGGCACTTTGTAAATGAAAGATCTCGGTTCAAAGACAGGAGATTTGCTCTAAAAATGGAATTTTGCAAAAGATGTCTGGAAACTGAACAGACAAATGTGCTCTGTTCCTCTCAGAGACCCTCCTGGAAGCAGTCTGGGTAGGATTTTCTGGGTTGTTTTAAGCTCATTCGTGTTTTTTTCCAGTACTATAAGTCTCTATTGTTAACTTATGCATTATTTAAAAGATACTGAGTTTAAAAATAGCTCTAACCCACCAAGGGAAAATGGGAAAAGCAGTGAGCTGAAAGCCACAGCGCTTCCCTCACAGATTGTTTCAGCATGCAAGACATCACAGACTTCTCCCATTTTCATTTCAATTTAGTAGCTGTCTTTGACATATGCCCACCCATTTTCACCATCAAAGTATCTGAAGATAGCTCATTCCTGAGGGTGCATATTACAAGTCTCCATGCACAGCAAATTACTACCACTATAGGTCCTGGGATGTGTAT
>VXAA01004924.1:160929-176791 GCA_013399115.1 Anseranas semipalmata | reverse complement strand
ACCCCATAACATCAGGAAGGAATTAGAAGTATCCAAAGCCAGTCTAAAATCAGCAACGATCCTGACTCGTTTCATCTGTAAACTGAAGTCCAGGCAAGCACAGGCCTGGAAGTACTTAACAACCTCCTGTTAATGAAAGCAGTGGCGCTGAGCACTGGCACAAGGAAAGAGCAATCCTCATGTAAAGACTATGTACACTTCAGAACTAGAAAGACTCTTTTTCACACTGCAAGAGAAACTAGCTCTAGCATACGTATGTTGATTTTAGTCCTAACCCTTTTTCCAGTGTTTAGCTAGGTACTGGTTTCAGACACTATATTACATGGTGTCTGTGAATGTTTGCTCCCAAAGAAGAAAGAAAAAAAAAAAAAAAAGGAACAGGGGGGTTACCCAGTTAAAAGTAGAGCAGGTTGTCTACCTACCTCAAAATTCAACATGAGATAGGTAGTCTTCTCCCAGGTATAGAGCAACACATAGTACCTGCCTGGGCAACGTAGGCAGTGTGTGGCCTTTGCTAGCAAGAGGCCACAGGCTCCGCACAACTGGCCGCCTGCAAGGCCTCTCTACGTGCCAGGCTACAGCCGGCCTGCTCTTGGCTGCCCTTGAGTTCATTTTATCTTGTTTTTAGCTCTAATAGAAAACTGCCCAGTGATAAGGTGGCGTATAAAAATAACCCCAAATAGACCCACGACTGCTGAGAAAGAAACCACTACCATCAACATCCAACTCCTGACAAGGACCCCAGGACACTGAGCGAGGACACATGGTGACCATGGATGGGTGAACGTAACTCAGAGACAGGTAGATGTGGCATCATTTCCGTGTACCAGCTTTAGCTGTACTATTATTTAGAAAGAGCTTTTAAAGGATAATTTGACTGCAAGTTAAAAGATAGTTTGACTGTTAAGACTCTCAATAAATTCTCAGCTCTACATTTGTTTCTGTAATTCATGTAAAAGTGCCCGTGGTTTAGTGCCACAGCACAGACCTACCACACACTGAAGCCCAAGTCTGGAATGTATTTCTGAAAGCTAAAACGGATGATAGTGGAGATGTGACACCAAAATATCAGGCTGGGACAAGCAAGTTGGGTTTTGCATAATTTGGTGCCAGTGCCTTTGCTCGCCTGAAGCAGAAAGGCAAAGATGGATGTGCTCGAGCAGATTCACTTCTCCTGATTCAAACCAGTCTCAGCAGTCTCTAAAGGACGCAGCCAGAGGCTTCAAAGGTATGGTAACATAAAACTTCCCCAAACTTGCCTCCTGTCTCTACATCCTAATATCTACATCACCACCAAAGAACATAGGCAGGTTCAACCCTGGTTCTATTGTGAGGTTGAAATGGATTCCCAGGACACAGCTTAACTGGGGAGAGAGGGGATGACAACACCATTCAGATGGGTTGGGTATGACTGATTTTATGTAAACATGTTACTGTGGTGCTTTCATTTGATTCCGTTACATAAGACTCACAGGCAGGGACAGAAAACCTGAGAAATGTCCATGGGTGTTAGAGTTTTGATTCCCGCTGCCAGTAGCAGAAGTATCACTCACGTTAAGCCAAAAACAGACCTTCTGAGCTGAAAAATCACAGGCTGACTAGGGTGAACAAGCCCTGTAGCTCTGAGTGTCAACCAAGAAAAAAAAAAAAAGTGATTGAAAATTCCCCTCCATAAGTAAAAAATGTTCAGTACAAAGCTACCCACTCCATCTCATAAAGCAGGATAAGGTATGTAATCCCCTGTTACGAGTGCATGCACACAAGTGAGCCCCCAACAAACAACCATGATGTCCATGCCTGATGCAAAACACATGCACAGAGCTGAAACACAGAATACAAGAGTGCTTTATAAGCCAGCGAGTTCATATGCCAGGCCCTGGGCTGGAGGAGGGCTCTGCTCTCTGCCTTCCTTCCCTCCCAATTCCCAGAGCAGCCCATTTTGGGGTAGGACCAGGTATGCTTATTTTGGCAGCAGCAGCTTCTAACACATGAGAAGGAAAAGAGTTGAAGAGGGAGAAAGAAAAGGTTGGCAAATACCATGGAAGGGGAAAGGGCAGCTCACACTAGGGATCCCAAAACTTGTATTCAATTGCATCCTACTGGATAACCCTGAAGTACCATCAAATACAAATATATATGACAAATAACCATCCAGTAACATTTTGAGAGGAAGGTGAGTATTATACCGCTGGGGCTGCTGCTAAGATAATGACTTGATGTTTATGCGCTGTGGAGAGTCCTAGGGAGTCCTAACACCAGCTTTCAAGCATGGAGACTATCACCCTGAAGTGATGGGTGATTTGTTATACAAGTCATCCTCTTGTTATAGAGTCATCCACTGTGGTATACAAGTAGCCCCCAAGTTGTGGGATGCAGCAGAAGTTAGTGGAAGAGTACTCAGTGAAAAAGCCCTGGGGCTTCTAAACTTAACGGTGTCTAAGGACACAAAAGAGAAGAAAAAAAAACACTATTTGTGTATAAATATACCTAAAAGGTCACCTTAAAATCTTCACTTTTTGAATACAGAAATATGATCTGCAGTATTTTAGCAGAATGGTACAGAAGTAATATCTCTACAGAGTGCTATAACCCTTTAGTGCAGCAGATACCACATGGTACCTGCAAATTGATTTTTGGGTTGCTGAAGCTGAAGAAGAAGGTATTGTTGATAATGATCTCTGCAGTGGAGACACTAAAAAAGAGCATTAGAAGTTGCTTTGTCCTGAGATTTCAGAAACAATATTCTTATTTAGAGAAGATAGAAACAGAGTATTGCTATAAAACATGCTAAGACAACACCGCAAATATACATTAGCCATTATTTTAATGCTGGTTTTTCATATTTAAATTCTGTGTTTAAATTTTTTTTGAATTTTAAAAAAACTTTTAAAACTTTAATAAAATTTTAAGAACTTTTAAAAAAACTCTAAAAAAAGTCCCAAAATATTTTGTGTTTACAGAAATGTAACCCTAAAGACATTAAATTAGTATTAAGGGAGAAATTTTCCTTTATACAAAGGTGAGTGAACAAGACTATTCAATCTTGCATTAAAGAAACAGGGCTCCAATGGATCCTCACAAAAACAGAATCCTCTATTTGAAAACACTTAACATAAAAATATTTCAGATAAATTGTCATGAGAATCCTTAATATTTCATTGATGATTATACTAAGGGTCAATGAAAGTACAAACTGTGACATTCATGGATGCCACTAAAACCAAACCTGGTGTTATATTAAAATAATCTCATTATTATCCAATGATTGTACAAATTGGGAATATGGCCACTTATTTGCCAATTACTAAATAAGGTCAGAGACTGAATAATGACAATTATTTCATTGCCTATCTGAGCTATCTGTAAGGAAAAGCAAAGAAAGAAAAAAAAAATAGCAATTCATAAGCAGAAGTTTATCTGTTTGCACCCTCTAATTTAATGCAATTTTTCTTAGTCATGATACTAGCGAATCCTCCTTGTTCTTCAGACTGACATTGACAGCAGCCTCATCCCTGAAGAGCTGCCACAGATTACTGAAGCATTTCTCTACCTCATTTTAGCATCTGCCCAGTATCGACTCTCACAGCACAAGCTAAAATCACTAATGAACACCTAAGGAAACAAGGCAGGTAGTAGACCTGTTTTAAAAATCCCTACTTAGGCTGATTTGCAGAAGAAACCTCAAATCAGGTTTCTCACATCCCAGGACAATGCTCCAAACACCGGGCTTTTGGAAAGCTTTTGATTTACTGTACATACTAAACAACCATCGTGCCTGAAAGGCAAATTCTGCAGCCAACTGCTTAGAGCCCCCAGCTGGAGTGGCAAAGTCCTGTGTTAGGTACTGGGAATTCTCCTTTATGTTAAATGGGGAAATGTGACTTGACAAAGAAATGCTTCTGTGTCTCCACAAGTTTCAGTTTACCAGCAAGCAGGCAATCCCACTTTACAACAGCATGAAATTATTATCAAAATCTGTTGGGAAATACCTAATGCAGCTTTTCGCTTCTCCAGGTGGTTTCTCTGTATATTGAGTATTCCCTCCTCTGGCCTACTAATTTGCCTGGCTAATTTAAATTCCTTTGTCTCATGGCTCCTTTGTAGTGAGTTTGAAAATTTTGTTTGCCATATGGGCTAAGGAAAGGAAAGGATTCTCCATTTTTGATACACTCCTCCGCCTGCTTCACCACAGAGAGCGGCCTCTCCCATCTTGGTATTCTGCCTCGTCCCTTAAGCAATAACAGTGATCCACAGCTGAGGTTGTTAGCGACATTCAGAAACCCCAGGGAAAATGTGGCTACATAGTACCAATATATTAACAATGCATAAAAATGCTGCTTAAAAATTACAGAGAACACTTATACTATCACACTATTAACACTATCCCAGTAAGCATAGATGTATGTTTCTACAGATGGATGGTGTTTAAGATCACTCTATTGCTGGTGAGGGTGTTAATTTTCCACACACACTTACAAAACCATAAATGCTTTGGTTAGGTGGTGGCTGAGAAAGCAGGGGCTGAGATCTCAGTGGTGCTCAAACGTTGACCTCTTAGTCCTGTGAAATATTTAGCTCCTTCTGTTTGTCTTTCCAAGGACAACTGAAAGAGGCTAGTTAATAATGCTGGTAAGTGCTGCACTTTGAAAACAGGGAGATACACATTCCTGGAGTAGAGGATGCAGCAAAAAGGGATTTTAGATCTGAGGCCAAGCTCTTTTTTTAGGATGTTTGCCTGCAGCTCCTGCTGAAGTCAACCAGAACTACTAATGTTCATCCAACGGCAAAATTTGACATATAACATTTATTTTATGCTATACCCAAGTCTAAATAGGGAAAAAATGAAATGCATAAATGAAAACCAGTTATTAGGTTTGGATAAAGCAGAACTAAAAGGCAGCAGTTGTCCAAGTGCAGGAGCATAATTTAGTTTGCTATAGCCCATGTGCAATTCCATTAGCATCTTCTCCTTTTTCTGCTGGGGTGACACAGCTGACACAACATAAGAGTATTAATACATCTGTTAGCTGTCTGAATTCACAAGCAGATTTGTGTGTAGAGATATTGAAGGACTAGTGGGCCAACAGGGCGGAGAACTACTCATTCCCAGCCATTCTCCTGTGTCCCATGCTGTCACTTACATAGCACCACCGTGGTCTTCCTTCGTCCTGTGTGAGTAGGAAGCAAAAAGTAGGAAGTGTTATCAGCAAGGAGTGGTGAAGGGGTTTACAACGACCCGCAAATTGTTCTGAAAACAGTTTGAGACTGCTTTCAATATGCCAAAAAAAAATTGAAAATTGAAAATGTTCACATTTTTTCCTCTTTGACAGTCAGCTTGAATACTTTTCTTATTCCTGCTGGCACTGTAAAATGTTAGTATGTTCTCTGTATCTTGCTGCTTTAATTTAATTTGTCCATAACAGAAAGAAGTGCAGAGAGAATTACAAAAAAAAAAAAAAATCTCAATCATACTGTCTTAAACCAAAGTAATTAAAGCCAACTCTTTTCTTATGACAGGCTTGGCAAGGACCAAGCAGTAATTGCCTTGTTTGTCTCATGTTTGTTTGCATGAGAAATGTGAGTTGCTCTTGGGAATTATCTGCATGATTATCAAGGTGCAAGAACTGAAACCAAAATAAAAGCAGAGTATTTGCTTAAAAAAAATAGCAGCCACTCTTTAGAATTTATCTGCAAAAGAAATAAAAGTAGTTAAGATCTCACTCTCCTCAAGTGCCAAAGTGCCTCTCTTGCACAATCTGTTTATTTGGGGCGGAAGATGGGACAGAAAAGGTAAGCAGAAAAATTGAAAGAAATCTCCTAGGATGTAGGTATTCAAGTCATCTTCCCTAGGAGAAGCCAAGTCCAAAATATGCATTACCTATATCACACTAAAGTCTGCACACTCAGACAATGTCTAGACAATTCTATTGTAAACAACAGTCTTTCCACATGCAATAATTGCTGGAAAAAAAAAAAAAAAAGAGCCATGCAAGAATTACTCAAAGTCTTAAATGCAGATATATCCATAAGGAGAAAGGGAGAGCAGAAACAGACCTGTATATCACAGAATCACAGAATTGTTCAGGTTGGAAGAGACCTCCAAGATCACCTAGTCCAACCTCTGACCTAACTCTAACAAGGCCCACACTAAACCATATCTCTAAGCTCAACATCTAAACGTCTTTTAAAGACCTCCAGGGATGGTGACTCAACCACTTCCCTGGGCAGCCCATTCCAATGCCTAACCACCCTTTCGGTAAAGAAGTTTTTCCTAACATTCAACCTAAACCTCCCCTGACGCAAAATGAGCCCATTCCCCCTCGTCCTGTCACCAGGCACGTGGGAGAAGAGACCATATACATATACATACGCGTGTGTGCGTGTTTGTGTACACGTTTATTTTTTAAAAAGTGAAGTGACTAATACAATTCATTGTGCTACTTGTGAAGAGCTTGCAGACAATACATGTTTGTTTGGATTCTCTGACAGTCTCTACCTATTTCCAACCAAATTATACAATTAGCTAATAGTGGAACCATATTGGTCTAATCCATCAACTTTACAGAATGGACCAACATGAAGGCAATCACAATGATTAAGAGATAAATATATGCCAATAGACTACCTAAAGTTTGCTCTAATTTTTTTTCCTTTGATTTAAGACCATTTTCTGTTCAAAGTCCATAAAGTCAATATAGGTATTCCTCAAAATTAGCTTGCATTGCAGCTTAAGGAGACATGCAGTGAAGTTTTCTACCTTGTTCATCCTTACATGAAAATCTCATTTCAGTGAATGTTTACATGAGATTTTAAAGGAAGAAGGAAGATGAAATAAATCTTTTCAGAAAGTTAATGACAAAGTCTTGTTACTATATTTTAATGATGAGTCCATCCAGGAATAAGAGACTGAGTAAGTTTACACAGAAAAAAAGGTACATTTACAAAGTCAACAGATCACTTAGACAGAAATAGCACCACTGTCTCAGTGAAATCTGTTTTTGAAGCCCTTGAGCTATTACACCCCATTCAGCCCTGCACAGGCATTGGGTTATTTATGCACTGGCTTATCGGCAATTTTATTATTGAGATAAGACTCTTTTAGGCTACATGCTACTATATATACACAAGAGAACTAGGATTTTTTGAAACACATTCTGAAAATGCAAATTCAATTTTAAAGTGTAAATCCCAGAAAGATTCAGCAATTCTAAAGACTAAATAAAGCTATGGGAACATACACTTTGTTCCTTATTGTTTCCACCACTGTTACAGGCAATATCTCAATTCTCAATGTACACGAAGTCACTGGCTGTCAGTACAACGGAGGTCTCCAGGACAGTAGTTTAGTGCTGTGCACTTTACAATTCTCCGAGGTCTAACCCACCCCATTCTGGCCTAACTATACGTCTGCTTCTGCAGGGACAAGGTGGTGGGGAGCACTGGAGCAGGCTCCCCAGGGCAGTGGTCACAGCACCAAGCCTGCCGGAATTCAAGAAGCATTTGGACAACGCTCTCAGACATAGGGTCTGATTTTTGGGTGGTCCTGTGGGGAGCCAGGAGTTGGACTCGATGATCCTTGTGAGTCCCTTCCAACTTGGGATATTCTGTGATTCTATGATTCTACCTGCTTAATGTCTTGGTTTCTACAGGAGGAAGGCACAGATATGAGTTATGCTCTCCTTTTCTTCCTCCCAGGCATAAGTATTCCCTTCTCATCCCAGCAACAACCAAAAGCAATGTTTTTGAAAATCACTGGGCAGGAGAAAAAATTGGTTGAGGCAGTGCAATACTCCACACGTAGGGCAGAAGAAGAAGATGTCCAAGCACCAATCTGTACTCAGTCTGCAGAAAGATACTTCAGCCCCCCAGGAGGATGAGATCAGTTGGAAGATCATAGTAAGTGCCTGATCACTGAGATGCTACAGCTCCAAACCCAAAAGATATACCATTAGTGAAGGAAGTTTATCTCACAATATTTTTGTTGGCATCCACACAGAAAAAGATTAAAGTGATATCATCCCTCCTGACCTCAGCATCAGCTGTTTCTTCCCAGGCATCTACAACAAACCCTCTTCTGCACCCTGTCCTTGAAAGCTGGTACCAGTAGCTTTATCTGTCAAGCTTTTTGGGGTAAACCACAAGGTCTCAACCTGAAATGTTCCATCATTTATGAGAAGCATAATCATAAAGAAAGGCTCATCTTTTGTCCTTCAGGTAAACCCACAGGTCATGTTCCAGTTTTTATACTTGTGAAACAACCAACTCTGAACGTGTGGGATAAATGAAAGAATTATTACTGAAAAGCAGCAACTTACCACATAAAATCCAACACTCAGTGTCTGAAGGTCTACATTCAAATCTGGTTAAGACCTTAGCAGGCTAACTTAAACCAGAATGTGATGGAAAGTGCAAAAATAGTATCAGCCAGCAAACCTGTGTGTTTGGGCCTAAAGTGCTTCATTTCTACTGTTCAGATGGAGCAGGACTGAAATGAAGATGAACTGAAATGACTTTCACAGCTCAAAACCTACAAAAACATGCAAGAATCTGGTCATCTCGGAAATGGCAGAAATTCAATAATATCAGCTCCTAGTATGGTATGTAAGATTCAAGGCTGCAAAATTACCTTGGTCATACTGCCAAACATGGAAAATAAGCATATTCAATAAGATGTGTATGCATTTCCACAGTCTATCTGAGGAGACAGACAAAGGAAAGAGCAAAGCACGAGTACAGCGTAGCCGCCTAATTCAAGTGGCAGCACATCATATATTTGCAGGCCATCAGAACACTATTATATCTGTTCCTATTGCAAAATTTCTAGCACACCAGAAATCCATTAGCAGTGATTTTCTGGCAAAGCACCAAAGAGAAATACATCCTCTTATACCAAAAAGAAATGAAGATCAAAGAATGATTATGGATAAGTACAGCCTAAGGATCAGCAAGCTCACCCAGAAAATACATTGTAATATAAGGTTTAACAATTCTTGCAAAATGAGAAAGACAAAAGACACCCTCTCACTTTGTACCAAAGCAAAGGCTGTGAATGTATAAATTAAAAACTCCAGCCACCATTTTTCATTAACACTAGAAATCTATTACTATTAATCTCTCTAGCTAGATTTGGCAGCTTCTTTCCAGCATCATATTCAGCTTGATTTTGCAGTTTCTCTGCAGCTTCACATTTTGCAATTTCTGCTTACTGATGTGCAACTTAACGGAGTGAAGTACAATAAACCAAATTTATTCCTTGGCTAATTTCTAGGAATTTTCCTCTGTGATCAGTGTGGCCACTTTGCATAGGCAGAAACACATTGATAGTCTGATGCCTTCAGCTGGATTCCTCTCTCTAAAGTCAGTGAGAGAAATTTGTTTCTTACAATTAAATAAAAACAGAGGTGATGCTAAAACATGTGGCTACATAACAAAAAGATTTTGTCCCCTCAATGATATTTAGAAATAGCTGTCTCTTCAGGAAGTGAAGATATATCTGAATTTCCTTACTTCTTTGCCCTGAAAACATGAGTAATTCCACTATAGAAACATCACATCAAGCTTGTTTTTTTTTTTTTTTTTTTCCTTTTCTCTCAACATAACTTCATTGACTATCTGAATTTGACAGACCAAATGGAAAGTGTGATTCATTACAGGAGCAATAATAAGCAGAGAGACAATTATAATTTTACTGTCACCGCCAAGGCTGTCTCTGTGAAAGGGAGGCTGAATGGGTGCCACAGTGAGCACCACGATTACAACGAGAAATGGCACAGCTTTGCTTTAACTGAGCTGCTTTGTAGCGGGACAAACTTTAAGATGTGCTTTTTTGGCTGGCTGGCTTAGGCAGAATAATGGATACCGAAAATACACAGCCTT
Organism: Anseranas semipalmata; assembly: GCA_013399115.1. Classification (NCBI taxonomy): domain Eukaryota; kingdom Metazoa; phylum Chordata; class Aves; order Anseriformes; family Anseranatidae; genus Anseranas; species Anseranas semipalmata. The sequence continues at coordinate 166,915 of VXAA01004924.1, read as the reverse complement.
CAAAAAGACCAGGAGGATTTCTTTTTTCTTTTAAAATGATGTATTAAGTAATCTTTACAATGATTAGGAGTCTCAGAACTGTCACTACAGTTTACTTGATAACATGCAACTGGGAGCTTACAATCTGTCATGCCCTTTGGACATGAATACTTTCATTTTGTTCTTCTGAAGCAAATCTCACATCTCTGATATTTAGGCCAGTCTTCAGTATGTCCTCGGGAGGACTTTTACTTTAGGGGATGAGTAGATATAAATTACGAAAACGACCTAAGAAGGATCAAGGGTGCTATTAAAAAGAAGTTTCACATAAGCACATAAAGTGGTATCAAGAGGTGAGAAAGGTACGACAAGCTCTTTGCTGTAGATTGTGCAAATCTTTTTTACAGCATAAAAAAAAAACTACTTTCCTTTCTTCTCCCAGAAGAAACCTAGCTGCTTTTAAACATACACATTTTAAATACAGCGGAGAACATTACCTTCTCCTGAAAATGACCAGCCCCTTGTACCATACAAGTTATCATATGTATGCGTATGTGAGCCAGAGCCCAGACCTACAAAATGCTTCTTGTGGAGCACTATATATTCATTCTCAAAAGCAACTTCTACTGAAGCTGGCAAGTCAGGGCAAAGAAATATACATTTGAACTGACTCAGGAACCCAAGGAATGCCCAGGAGACACGCACCTCCAGGTTTTCCACTTATCCCAAACTATTCCTGTATATTTATTCCCTCCCCAATAGCCTCCAGCAAGAACAAGATCTGATATGAGGTTAGCAACACTGAATAAAAATAAATCTGGTTATTAAAAATCTGGATTTTAAGTGCTTTTACTTCTTCAGAGAATGGAGAGAGAACAAAAAAAAATTTCTTTCAATTCACCTTTTACGTCTCAAAAAGGGCAAAAGCCCAATTTAGAAGAAATATCACTTTGTAGGTCATCTTTAATAAAAGTACAAACTGACTCTCTTCCTTCATCTCACTGTTTATCACACCAAATGACAGCATTTTATCTCCTTTGGGGTGGACGAAATAAAGTAAATGGAACAGAGTAAGGACGTGATAAATACTCTAACATTTTCTTGTTTTTTGGTTTTTTTTTAAAGAAATAGAACTATTACCATGTGACCAGTCCTTCAATCGATTAATAGAGAGATCTTTCCTGGAGTACATGAATTTATTTGTATTATATGGTAATACAGCCAGATTCCACACACATTGGTTAAAACAATTGAAAAGAAATTGAAAAGGAATTTAAAAAAATCTTTTCAATAATGTACCATAAAACAGCCAAATAGCTCAGTGTTTCTTTTGGGATTGTCTGATGGTACATTTCATTAAAATGCTTCTTAATATATTTGTGCAATGAAAACTGCTCCATATTTCTGTAAAACCCAGATTTTAATGTCCTATTTGATGAGCAGTATAAATAAGGTATCTTTCATTGCTTAATTCATCTGCTACTATTTCATAATGGAACTTGGACAATAAAGAAGTAAAACTAAATAGGAAGCAATTAAGTGTTTGATGAATTTTAGATGCATATTGAGTTCTGTTCAAATCAGAAGGTTATTTAAAAGGAAAACTTGATTATCATAAAATTGGAAAAAAAAAAAAAAAAAAAAAAGGACATTAGATGGGGCATTACAGAAGCATCTCAGTAACCCAGAATCCCAGTCTGCACAGTCTGAAGGCCTGGAAAGTATCAGAAGAGTGCAGCTGGTTCAGCTGAGTGAAGATCAGGTCATAGCCAAGCCAACCCTGACCTACAGTGCCTCAGCAAAGTCAGAGCGTCTTTGGGTTATCTGCAAGGAGTGATAGGTTCACCAGGCAGATACGCATCTGTCCAAAATAACTTCTAACACGTCCACCTACAATTCGGACACATCCTCATAGGGGATGCTTCTGACAAAAGGCAGCAAGGCTCCCTGGGCCCAGGGCGCTGGGGGGAGCGTGGTACCAGTGGGACAGGACACAGACCCAAGGGAGAGCTGGGTGCCTGGCTTCCTGGCCGCAGCACCTCTGGCAAACAGGGAACAGGGCCACGGGCAGCATCACTGGTTTCCTGCCAGATTTGTGTTTGCTAATTGGTTCTTCGGGATTCAAAACCTGATTTTTTTGCATGTTTTGAAAGAAGAAAGAAGTGTCCCAGGAGGGAGGGGTCGCTGTGCTGGGCATTGCTCATGCCAACGCACCCGGGAAGAGGCACAGAGCAATGCCCATAAAGACTTTTACATGAAAGCGCAGAACTTGTTCAGTTTGTTGTTTTCTTCAAGGAAACAAACTTTCCACGTTAACACAATCCTCTGTAAACAAGGTTTTACTCACAAGCAGATCCCAAACAAATGAAAACAATTACATTAAGGACTAAACACCACGCAGAAAGTTTGCCGAAAGGAGCCTCTTTCTAGCCACTGTGTGAGCCAATGTGAGCACAGTGGTTTTGAATCTCACTAGAAAACACATTAAAAAATGCCATAAAAATTTCACACAATCACAGACACAAATGGCCATAGACTTCTTAGGTGGTGCTTCATCTCTGTAACAGGCACCACACAGAAAGCAACAGAATCCACTGTTTTGAAAAGCCAGTAGAGCTTGTGTGCACAAATCCAACATTGTTATTTGCCTGGTAAGATGTACCACATGTTAACAAAATATCATTTTAATACTGCCAGTTGATTCAGTCTCTAAACTAAAAACACGTTTCTTCAGTAGAACCACTATCCTGAGTAGAAAAGGGATGAATTTCTTATTCCTTATGTAATGATCTTGCAGAATTAAACACTGTACTTTTACACACTGACAGGTATTCAGCCATCCTTTAGGTCCTCCAATTCCACCCTAAGCCTAATAATTTCTACAATTTCATTCTCCATATCTTTACTCTTGGCTCTATCACTTGACTCCTTGTCTAGAAATGGAGATTTCAATGCATTTCACTGCTTACTTGAGGTTATTATTTGAGCCCCAAGCTGAAAGGTCCACAGCACTTTCACTGTTTCTATTGGTGCTATTTTTAATGCACACACACAAAAGGTCATGATGCCAAAGCAGTTCTCAAGGAGAAAGGGAAAAACAGGACAGGGGGCTGGACAACACAAGGAGAGGCACATAAGGGAACTGTATCAGCAGGAGGGCTGCTGACTCATGGAGGAGATGCTATAAATGACAGCACAAAAAATACTTGCTATTCACATTGCAATTCATGCATTTTCGTATTTACTATCGCCTTCATATGTACTCTGACTAGTATTTATATGTAGTAATTCATAGGACAGTAGTAGCATTGTAGCCACAACAGTCTGAGAATTTAAGTGACATAAAGTACATAAAAGATAATAGCATTTATGAGACCAACTCATGTGGCTGTGAGAATAAAAGACTTGCTTATGTAAGCACTAATCTTACTCTAGCTGTTAAACTATAAGCAAAAAATAGAAATCATTGGAAAGATCGATGGTTTTTTTTATTTATTTACAGGAGTGGTAGTAACACATATGTATAATCCAAACATTCAAATAAAAACTCTGGTACTCAAACTAATATTAGCATATGAGGATATGATTCTATTTCAACAGTAAATCCAGAAATGCTTTGACGATCACAGTCACTTTGTCAAGGCTAAATCCAAAATACAATTAATTTTTCTTTTACAAAATTTCATAATGGCAAGAGGTTGTTTGACTGATAAAGTTACTGCCACTTGCAGATACTCAGCACTTAGAAGATAAATTCATAGGCACTGAAATGTGTTAAGCAATTTGATTCTTTCCCCAGCTTAAGCCATTTTACTTTAAAGAAGATGCTAAATATAGCACATGATTGATCTGTACATATGAGGTATCTGTGTATATGTGTGTAAAATATATAGCTCCTAAATTACCTAGAAAGAAAAACATTTTATTAATAAAATGATAATATCTCTCCAGAATAGTTAATCATTTTCTCCCTACACACACACACACTCACAAACACACAGTAATACATACCCATATTTTCTATAATTATTTCTGTGTCGAAAAAAAAATAAAATCACACCATGAAAAGACAATGTACTCAGTGCTGATAATCCCCTAGGTTTTAATGACTCTACTATAAACCAACAAATATTGCTTCCAAGGTATGCCATTACTTTAAAGCAGTAAAATACTCTTTATCACATCTATTGAGAGGAAAACAAAGGCCTGACCTCTTCAGAAGCTTTTTTTAATGCATTAGGAAAGTACCTAAGAGGGGATAATGCACAGATTTTGTGTGCACACAGCAATGCTTTTAAACACTATTTTTCTTAGAAGTCACAAACCATTGAGCGGGCGTTTCAGAAACATCAGGGGAATTCTCTCGCAGGTGCTTCAAACTACCTTACAGTGACACACTTGGAAGCAACAGATGAATGAAATAAATTACATTTGTGTGTTTTCATATTAACCAGAATGCCAAATAAGCACTTGCAAGCATTTCAGACATCACTTAGACTTTCCAAATCCCAATCCAACCAAAGGCAGTAGCAAACTGGTGTTGATTTCAGTAGCCTTTACCAATAGCTGGTACTAAATCAACAATTGTTCTAAAAGATGGGTGCATCGTATTGACTGAATCCCTGCTCCACTAAAATCATTACCAAAAATTTCTTCTCTGTAGCAAAGCTAGGTTTTCAAGACTAATAATGTTTACTGGTTACAAAAAAACTAGGGACACATCTACAAATCCTCAAGGCCAATGGAAACATCCGTATTCATTTCAGAGAGCGATCTCGGAGTATTATTGGCAATAACACCACATTGAAAGAATAAATTTACGTCAGTGAACCACAGGCTTTGCATCTCATTCAACACAACACACACACACAAAGGCTATATATATACATTTTGTTACACGTGCGCACACTGTTCTCTCCCTTCCTCCCTTCCCTGAGGGCTGCATTGTGGTTTTGCATTAGCTTCCAAGAAAGTAACATTTGAAGCCTGACTCTAAGAAGAAAGAGCAACTGTACTGCTCCTCCAACAGAAAGAAATCATACAACTGGAAAATTAAAACTGCAAGTGCTTCACATCTGTACCTTATGTAATTGCTAAAGTCCTTGATACATTTGTGCAACCAGTATTCCAGATCCACCCAAGGAAAAACTATTTTGTCCCAGTTTCTAACCACAATTTCTTCTGTGATAATTCTGAAAAAGCAAATTAGTAGTGGGCCCACATACCATACATATATCTCCAAACATTTAGGGGTAGAGGCTGAGGGAAAATATATATGTATCTTCTGACAATAATAGGGGAATAATCACAACAAAAAATTGTTAATCTAAAACTAATTTATAATATTAACAAATAAAATGTAAGAGTTATCAGAAGCAATTTACCTTTTCCAAAAGAACTGTTAAGCATAATATTATACAGAACAAATTAAAGGAAGGCAAAAAATACTGATTTTCAACATAGGTTTATGGAAATTTTGTCAATGTAACCTCTATAATAACAAATACACATTTTCTTGTACAGGATTATGAATTCAATAACAGTAAAGATGTTGACATAGTAAGACCAAAGAACATAGTCCATATTTACCAAACAGCAAATTCTAAGTTTGGAAGCAGGAAGTTTTTTAAAATAATAATAAAAGAAAAAGGGAAAAAAGATAAAGAAAAAAATAGTGGGAAAATCTAGGGAACTACATGAATAAGCAACTGAATGGGACCTCCCACTCTGACAGAGAAGTAAAAACAATGTGTGTGTTTACTATTCGAATAAAGAGGTGTATCAATTAGAAATCGGAAGGTTGTGCTACCTTCATATGTGACACTGACAAAATGCAGCGCTGAGTCTATGTGGTGGTTTTACCCTGCTGGGCAGCTGAACTCCACCACAACTGCTCTCTTGCTCCCCCTCCTCAAAGGAAGAGGGGGAGAAGAAAAAACTCACGGGTTGAGATAAGGATAGTTTAATTAAAGAAGAGGAAGGAAAAAAACAACATATATATATATAT
>VXAA01004924.1:137143-160805 GCA_013399115.1 Anseranas semipalmata | reverse complement strand
AAACACTGGTGTGATACCAGCGCTGTTCTAGCTACAAGGGCTGCTGCAGGGAAAGTTAACTCTATCCCGGCCAGACCCATCACAGTCTACAACTCAGCAAAGATATGGATGAACTGAAGAGGTCAGGGAAGAGGCACAGAAATGATTAAAGGACTTAAAAGATCTTCTCTCAAAGATCCAGGAGCTCAACCTACTTACTGCAACAAAAAGAAGGCTGATACGCCATAGGTACCAAGCTGGGAGGAAAACTCAATGCTACACGGCTTTTCAGTCTAAAAATAATGTTCAAACCTTTATCACTGAGGGTAATTAATAATAACTATTCATACTAATAAAACAGCTTCTATTTTGACAAATTATTCATTCCCACACTTCTTCAAAACAAACCTGGAAAAAAAAAATAAAGAAAACTAAAGATAGGAACCCTACGTTAAGATGCTACACAGATCTAACTGCATAATCCCAGTCAGTCTCCCTAGCCTCAGAAATCACTTTGAATTTTGTCTCACCTTTCCTTGTCTTTTAGCCCAAGCAAAATTAGAATGTCTGTAGAACTGACATTTCTCATTAAAGATAAAAAGAAAAAAAAAAATTATAAGCCATTGAAAAACAATTTATACAAAATATGCATTAGCAAAACATGCTAACGCAAATGGAGTTGCAGAATAACTGTCTCCCAGGGAACAAAATCAACCTTTGAAATTAAGCAACAAGAGCAGGGAGAAAGTGTTCCTTAAATCTGGGTTGCAATTGTGACCATACTAATTTTTCCACCACAGACTGGTGGGAAGACAAATGACTTCAAAATGGGACTGTGGAAGAACAGTCCTGCTTGGCCAGCTGGGGTTCTGATCACAGAGCACATGATAAAAGTCACCTGAATCATAAGTCAAACAAATAATTCAGAAATACTGCGGAACATCAATCGGTACCTCATTCAGAAAACCTGAACCTGTTCTACATTGTGCTACCTATAAATTGACGCTAAATAATAAAATTACACTTTCAGGGCACTTTCATATGGTGCAAAAAGGCATTATTTTAAATACGAATCAATTAGCAAAATGTGATCATACGAAAGTGTGTCTCCTCAGCCAGCACACAGAGGGCGTGAATAAGAAAAGTGAACATAGCGAACATTCCATAGATCCCAGTAAATCCCAGCTGCCAGTAAGAACAGTTGGGACTCTATGCAGCAAAGGTATTCATTAAAATAACTAGTAAGGGTTGGGCTGCACTTTAAGGAGATCCAAAACAACTTAAAGGAAGGTCTGCTCCTCCTCATGTTTGATCCGGCCAATGCTTACCACATCCGGCTACCCGAGCAGTCACCTGCATTCGCTGCAAGAACAACAGATGATCAGAGGAGCATAGGACTGATGGGGGGAACCCCGGAGAAAGACCTACCAGAAATGGTAAGATTCAGAAATGGTGTAATTGCACTTTTAAAGTCATGTCAGGAACCTAATCCTTTTGAATTCCACACAGCCAAATGTTTACAATTTAGAGCAAATTTAGGAATATGTTTTTCATTTGCAGCTTACACGACACGTTGATATTAGAGACCATTTGCCAAGAGAAATTACAGGCAAGATTTCAGCAGTTTGTCTCATGAAAAAGCTGGCACTTGTCTGTCAAGCTGCCTTTTATTTTGCTTCTGTTTTGGGGATATTTTTATGAAGTTTATGATCTGATTCTGTAATGTTTATTAAACTCCAGTTAAAAGACATTCCTAATAAAAATTCCCCACATGGAATGTGGAAAGTCTGTATCCTTCTCAGCAGAAGCTGCAACAACCATTCAGTGGCAAGGCAGAATAATTAATTCCTGAAGTGCCAGGAACCTTCTAGTGTCATTAACCAGAAATAATTTAACTGAAGACCAGAATATATGAAATATCTATCAATATTTTCTGAAGCAGCTTCTTTGGTTTTGCCTACCTTTTCATAAGCTAGGAGAAAAAGGCATTTGTTTTCCACATATAAAAAAGAGTGATTGCAGGTCTTGGTAAAGTTGCCTAATTTGAGATCTGTCAGCCTCCAGGGTGTCATTGATTATCATGACTATCGACTTACACGCACTGTTGGTGTTCCTCTGGGATGCTGGGAACAGAAAAGCACATACACTTCCTACAGAGGGTAGTGTTGCCAAACTCATCTTGCCCAGTCTACTACTTTTTTATAGATTATTTTTCACTAACACATGGATCAGAAGAATTACATCTGTGTTGCAAGAAGAGAAAGCAGGTGGTAACTGTGCTCCATCGAAGTAACTGAGTGTCAGTAGGGAGGACAGAGCAGACCTTATTCAAGCTCATGGCTCTTCAGAGCACCTCCTCACCACCATGAACCTGAGAACTCCATGCTCTCAATGTGTTCACTCTCACAAAACAAAAAAAAAAATAAAAAATAAAAATCAGATTATCAGAGAAGGGCTCTTCTCCTTGAAACGTGAGGAGCAGAGGCACATGAGGGCAGCTGGATGTTCCAGGGAGCACTTGTGAAGGCCACAAGTCCCCTTGTAGAATACCTGGTGTCCAGACTGAGCCTTTTAAGTGACCACAACTCAGACTCAGGAAAACGCTCCCCTCCCATCTCTGTGACAGAGGACACAAGAGCCCTCAAATGAAGGATGATGCTGCAGCAGGAAAGAACCACAACCTACTTTTCTGACTAATGTGGTTACCACAAAGCAAACCTGGGGTGGTCACCCTGTGCCAGGGCCAGTCCACACTCCCAACAAGCACGGGTACTGTAGTTCTTCTGATTAACAAACTTACAGCGTGCTCTATCGCACTCTAACACCGTGATCCCAGCTTGCCTTGGGCTATTCTGCCGTTAGACCTCTGCTACTCCATAAGCAGGTGGACATGCCCTGGCCCAGGCCTCCTCAGACAGATCCAAGTGTTTCACAGCACTGAACGTGCCACAAAGAGGCTTTCAGAAACATGCACCATCCCTGGTGAGCTCTGCTGTTTGATCGCATAATTAGAATCCAAGATAAGAGTGAAATGGTTGCATGGCTACATTTAAGAAGTAGTATTCTGCATGAAAAAAGGCATGGCCATTTGCTGAGCTACAGATGCTATCGTGGCATTAAAAACTTCAATGGGAAGGAATTAAAAAATAAATAAATAAGCACACTCAATTGCTATGCAGGTCATGCACAGCTCTGGGTTGATGGCCAGGTCTGGACGTGTGCGGAAGGAGGGAAGCCTGCAAGCAGCACCAGCCTAAAAAGGCCAGCGGTCAGCTCCAAGACGAGCTAATGCTGAAGAACATGTTAACGAAGATGGCCACAGAAAACAGCTCCATTATATGCAGTTCTGAACGCATAAGGATACCGAGGCAATGGATTCATAAAAACATGGTGCAACTAATGCATTCCTAACCTTTGCCTAAGGGATTGAACCTTTTAAATATACAGCTGATTTGATCTGAAAGCTCCTTTGTAAACACTTCAGCCAGCTGAACAGGCAAAAAAGTTGAAAAAGAAACACTACCTTGGAAAAAGCTTATTACAGAGACACTATCACAACTCGGGGCACGGGGAAGGAAGGGAGAAAGAACAATTATATATGTGGAAAAAATACTGCCACTGCAAAAATGTAAATACATTGTAATTATCAGATTTTTAGTAGTAGTAGTATTTTTATTACTATTCAAGGTAATGTTTCGGTGCAATGTGGACACATACACGTTTAAATCTGGTTGAGTTCCAAAACGAGCAAGAAGAAAGCATGCAGATTTCAATGTTAAATTAGACTGCCATGCTGTAATGCCAGTTGGAAAATTATTTTTCCTTCCTCTTACTTGCATCCAGGACTGGCCAAACACCCACATCCTGGGCCTCTGTTTTCCTGTTGGCTGAAATGCCAATGTAAGTGATGCTTTTTGATCCCCTCCCGTTTCTCCCCAGCTTTATTCACTGCAGAGGTCAGCCTTTGGTTACAGAGTAGTGTCATGAGAGATGGCAGAGGAAGGGACAGGGAAAGGACAGTTGCTTCGACCAACACACAAATTCTATATTAGCACTTTCACTGTGACTGTCCACCATTTTCACTGTAACTAGAGATGATGCTCAAACACATACAGACACAGAGCCATATGCGCCAAGACTTAAACAACAGGCAGACTACAAGAAGGGAGACTGACAAAGGCAGGGGGAGTCTCTCCTTTCTGACAACCCATGTATTTTAAATGATTTTTCCCCCCTCTCCATCCTCCATATCTCCTTTAACATTCCTCAAATGTATATTAAGCACAAGAGATAATTTTACCACAGAGGACAGCTTCAACATGTTTTTGATATCAGCAGAGGTTTGGTTGTAAATACTAAGCCAATATTTTTTCCAGAGGAAAACTAAAATCTTGAACCTAGCTCCTTTCAAGCATTCAACTACTTTTCAATTATAAAGCTATTATGGGCCAAATTTGAAAAACACTCCTCAAAAAATTAGTGTTTTTCTCTCAGGACCCTTAGAAAATAAACACAGAATATTAAAAAAAAAAAAAGCAAAAATTACAAGAGAATAAAACTATATACAGACTTCAGAATAAAACAGATTTGTTCACAGGAATAATAATTAAGAATAAATTTTAAATGTTGCTCTGATATTCTTGGCCCTCTTTTTATTTGATGATCTGCAAATGTTACTTCAGACATAGTTTAAATGTTGATTTAAATATCATAATAGAAGCCAAACATCTAAATTGTATTGCAGCCTTCTTGGTTTCATTTTGTACAATTTGTGACATGATTTCTTTTCACATTATAAAAAGCCCTGTTTCTCAGGAAAAGTTCATATTTAAGTTGGGTTCTGGCACTCTTAAGAACAACAAGGGCAGGTTTTGACAGTCTCTGATACAAATATTGATCTAATGTCATTGAAGACAAAAGAAGAATTACATAAAAATAGGATCTCCCTCAAAAATGTATATTTTAAATATACATTTGTGTTTATGTATGTCCACATGTATATGTGCGTAAACAAAAAATCCACTTACAGGGTACTGTTGTAGTTCATAAAAATCACATCCCAAACTGGTCTTTTCATATACCACTAGTAAATGTATTTACTTTTATTATGATGACCTGAAATTCATACTGCAAGGAAAATCCCGATCTTTCACAAACTAGCTGTGAACACACCACTAACCTGCCACCCAAAGTAAAAACAGGTTTGTGCAACCTACTCTCAGTAGTATAAAACTGAGAACACACAAAATTTTATATACAAAATTACTATTTCCAACAAACACTTCAGTGTTGTGGACTTGGTGCTTCTCAACAGGAAATTCTTCTTCTAGAAATCTTTTTAAATGCATTTGTTGTAAAAAAATCATACTTCTAAATCAGCCCCTTTCCCTCCCCTTCTTGCAGTGCAGCATCTCTCCTTCTGTGACCAATTCACATGTGGATTTTAACTTGTGTCAGCACTCATGAAGAGATTGCCACTGTTCAGAATGTTTTTACAACTGAAAAGAAACTGAAATGAAAGTGGCTCCTACTGCAGCTTGAACAGTTCATCTTTATAGTAGAGAAACTTGTAGCAATTAAGCAGTTTGCCTCTTACACCGAACCACGCAACATTATGTGCAACTATTACGATGTGAATTACTTAACCAGGCATTTCCATTTACTATATTACTTATTCTCTTTTCACTTTGGAGAAGAGTAAAGCAAGTCCTATTTTAAAACAGCTGTGCTAAAAGGCTACTTTGAAAACTCATTAGCCAGAACAAAATACCAGATTTCATTTTAAGCTTACTATTGTTCAATCTTTCCTCGCAGTCTGAAGTTCACAGTGTGCCACTGCCTTATAATGACTCTCTGTTCCCAAATGTCTGTAAACACATCTGGAGAAATTTCATTCACCGCCATCTACCCCGTTCTTTTTTGAGGATTAGCTGTAGTGTAATTGCTGTATCTCCAATACTTTACACTTGGTCATTAAAATGCTAACAGCTACCAGTTTTCAGCAACTCCATGTTTTAATATCCATCGAGGCTCTGCATGAGTACAGTAATTTGCCTTTATGGTAAACTGAAAGATTGCAAATGAAATTATACAACTCAAATGTTAGTTACACTGCAATAGCCAGTACATCGCAACAATGGGAACATCAAAGTCTACAATGGTACTTGAGAAAATAATCAAAGAACTTAAAATATATTACTACAAACAAACTCAATACCTAAATATAGCATTTGTGCTATAATACAGCCTGCAGAGCCTCCATAGAAAAGTGACATTTCACTGGCACCAGGTCTTGAGCAACCCCAGAGTAAGATACAGTCATTACTTACTGGTTTAGCATTACGTCCAGGATGAAAGACGACCCAAAAGCATCAACCTGGAAGCTGGCTCGAGCAATGTGGGTAGACTGCAAAATGGAAAAGACGGGAATTAGTATTCAGCTACAACGAAACATACATACAGGTTTCTGAACGTAGAAAGTAAATATATTACGAAGCGACAATATGCCATTAACCAAATAGAACTGCACTGAAACAGACATAGTAGCCGATTAGAGCGAATAAAAGATCTGTTTGCTGAATCTTTGAGGCTTGTTCAAGAGTTCCCAACAACAAAACCTGTGAACTAGGAGGCTCTGCCTTAATCACACCCCCCAGGAAACGTCTCTTTTCTTTGAACTCCCACCCTGGTCAAAACCCTGAGCAAACACAAATGGCAAACTTCCTCTGGCTGATGTGCTCCTCATCCATCAGCCTGGCTCTGGGCACAGACCTGTGGAGATTGGCTGAAACGTGACCAGTTCGGTCAGGTCAGGGTATACGCACAAGTCTCACTGACATTATCTGAAAGAAGCTGATCTTTCAAAGAGGCTCCCGTTGAAGCCATACAGAGAGGTGATAGCAGTGGAATAAATTCTGATTAACTGTATTTTCTGTAGAGCTGACTCACTCCCCTTTAGCCCAGCTCCACCAAAAGGTTCCCAAAACTCCAACCTCCTGAACAGTCATTAAAACCAAACAAAACTGGGTGCTAGAGAAACATCTCTTTCTTTACTCCTTTCTCTCTTTGCCATACATATCCCCTGAATTAATTGCTTTCATTCATTCCTATAGCAAACAAACTTAGGAATACTTTGTAACTCACAATCTGCCAAAAATAGCATATTTATTCTAGTAGTAGTGAAAGAAAACACTGGGCTATCCAATGGAAATGCAACATTTGTTTCTAGACCTGAAAACTCCCAAGAAACTGAACAGCCATGTTATTTAACTAATTAATAAGAAAAGCTACTTTCAGACATTTTGGAGCAGTTTCAACTTTGTTTTTTACTTTCTTTCTATTGAAATCTGCCCATTAAGATTTGAAGCATGTAGACAGAGGGATCTAAAAGAAACACTGAAAAACCACTTACAACTCCATACCACACTTCTCCAAATAAGTACAATACAGGATAGTACAACTGTAACAAATGATTTGTTGAAAACTCTGGGAAACACAAGACAGGATGGGATAATGTGAATCATCAAATTCACTCTTTCTAAAACTACTGGCAGGCCTTCAATAGGCATTAAAGCCAGAAGACTTGAGAATACCAGTTTCCCTGGAAAAGAATAGTAACGAAGACATGGCAAGTTGAGGGAATCATGATTTTTTATTATTATTATTATATATTTGAGTTGCCCTACAGTTGAATTTTCTTGTTATCGCTACATACAAAAGCATAAGTATTAACGAAGAAAAAAGATAACCATGAATAAGTATTTACGAACAGTTGATTCCTGAAAAAAATAAAAATAAATAGCCAAGAAAGCTTTTCATATTAGAGGATGCTTAGGTTGTATGCCCTCTATAAAAATGTCTAGCTGTGCCACTGCACTGAATGTGCATACAAAATTATATGATGAAAAATTCCAGATATTTTAATTATGGTTTAGAAGGATGCAGTATTAACTTTAAAGCTTCTTAGAAGACCTCTTAGTAAATAAAATTTGGAGTCAGATATAATTTCAGCTATCCCCATTCTATCTAACCTGCTGTGTAACACAGGCTACAGAACTTCACTAAGCAGTTCTTGTAATTCCTGGATGATTTAAGAGCATCTCTTTTGAACAAATATGTAATCTTTGACCAAGTAACTGAATATAACACATAGTTTACCTTAACCAGGTAACTAATTTAATATTGATGGTAATTCGTCACTGGAAAGTCTACTTTCTATCCCAAAAAAGAAGAAAAGGGGCAAGGGGAGAGGGGAAAGGGCAGTCATTTCCTCACATCGCCATTTTTTTAATCCATTAATTAGAACGAAGGGATCCAAGCTAGTCCCAGATGACCTGTGAGGCAATGGCAGCCACCCTCAACCTGCATGGGCACGACATTAGATCAGCACTTCGCCGTCCCTGGCCTGCAGCAGCTAGCGCAACCACGAACACGGCAAAAATGACTGTCAGCGAACCATCATGTTAGCACTGGCGTTTCTCTCCCAACTCAGGCAGCACAGTCTGCGTTGAATATGGTTTTAAAATTCCTCCTTCTCTTGCTAGATTTGAATTTTTAGGCTGCTGTTCATAAACAGGATATGACAGGCCAAGGACTGTATAACACAGCATGGGCCAATGCCAGTTTAGTTACTCACATGTTCCACTGCAGCATGCTTGCAAACCTTAGGTAACCTTCATTTACCTATCTGCACAGCAACAACCACCTTCTGATCAAAGAAATAATGCCAGCACAGCTGCTCGCTTTTCATCGTTACATTATTAAATGCAAAGAACATTCCACAAAACTTTATTATTTCTGTTAACAACATAGCTGCATATGCCATCATTTAGATATACGTACGCAGTATAACCAAAGCTCTGATATGACCATATGCTTGTACCAAAAAGGGAAGGAAGAATATAAAAAGCATAACTTATATTTCTAAATCTGTAGATAGTGAATGTAGCCTTTGTCATAAAAAGTGTATTCACCTACACTAATTTCACAGTAATAAGAATATAACTGTAAGAGCAAAAATGCCTAGGGATTTTTGGTGGTTAGTGTTTTTTATTTGTTTGTTTGTTTTTACACCACTAGGTATACTGCATCACATTGATTTGTTCCGGGAAGTTTCCTCCCCTGAACATGTCTCTAAGACAAACAATTACAAGGCTAATGTATTTCTGAGGTGACCCTGGACCACAGCTATTCCCTGACAGAAGCTGTTAATGTGGATTTATGGAAGAAAATGCCTATTAATAAATTAGGACAAAAAAACATTACACAGATGTAGCTACCCCCAAAACAAGTGGTGCAAACCCATGAAACTCACCATTAAGCTTACACTCACGTGCAATCAAGCATATCTCAAGTGTATCTCAGACTTACTGAGATGCAAAGATGCACATTTTGGATACCCAGACAAATTCAGCCCTTTCCAGAAATTGCATTCCTTCCAGATTTAAAGAATCCTTCAATCTTGGCTGCGATTCCACATGCTGCGGGCTACAGCCGAAAATGGGAGGTCCTGCTCCATCCTGCTCCCCCTTTTTGGCTTGTGACTGCCCAGAAAGTCAGATCAGTGTCAGAAAATTAATTGTTACTTGGAGTGGCTCAGTTTTCTGCCTGACAAATAAGCTGATCCAAATAAAATATAAAGACACACCATGCCTAGACACGATGGAAAGAAGCTGGAGGGGACATGCAGCCAGAGAACGAAGAGGAAGACAGATTCCCCCATTCAATGACAGCTAACAGATCTCATTCAGCATAACAAAAAACTGCACCTTAAGAGTAATAGCCAGTACATTTTCTAGGATAACAGTTCTTCTGAATAACTAGTTAAGTACCACAAAATATATAAATGGATTTTAAAAGGTTCTGGCTCTACAATATTTTTAAGTAAATCTATACACCTGCTCAGTGAATAGGTAAAATGGCCAGCTGAAAGGAAGCTTGGGTTCATAGACTTGTCAATAAAAGAACCCAAAGAAAGAAAATCAGAGTACTTTTATGCCACCTCTGTCATCTCATTTGAGCAGAAGTAATAAGAAAGACACCTTCAAAGGCTCCTCTAAACCACTAAAGCAAGACAATTATTTCATTCAGTTCTTAAACCACAGAACTTTCCCAGAAAATTCAAGTTTTTTTTTTTTAACAACCATGGATGTAACACATCAGCGTCTGACAACCGAGTCATAAAAGGGGAGTTCTTGGAGACAAGGAGAGATGTACTCAATGCAGGATATGAACAAGAGCCAGGAAAGAAGAATCCAACAACATAATGGAAAAGTGCAGTGCCTGTGCCCCTGAAACAATCAAAAAGTTCTAAAATTTTAATGTCATGTAACTGAAGAAGGAAAATGTCAATAACTACTCTCAAAGTAGTTGCAGATGCAACTTCAATTGGCACGTAAAGTGTACCACCCCGCAAGCTCCCCTATAGAAAATACTAAGCATCTTATGCATCTAATCCAACTATGTGAGAGCTAGCTCTGTCAAAGATTGCAAAGCTTAAGAACTTCAGTGAAAGTCTGAAAGGAATCAAAAGTAAATGGAGTGGAAAGGATTATTTCAAATCACTAAGTACAATGATATGTTATCTAAAACAAATATTAAAAGCTTGAACACTAGAAAAATAAAAGTGGTATGCAAACCTTATTGCCAAACCAAGAGGGATGTGATTCCAATTACTTTAAATCACATACTCCATGCTTTAGGGATCACTGCAGTAAGAGAGGAGATGGGCAATCAGTACCATATATGAATGTTTGTTGTTCTATAGAAACACAACAAAATAATGATGATTTCCAACACAGTCCCTCCAGTAACCCTGCAGAGAATCAGCTTTCTGCAGAAATTGGCCCTGAAGAATGAGTATCTCCAGAGGGAACACACATACGTGAACTGCAAACAAAGTACATCATCGCAGGTCCATGGTGAGCCTCATTGCACTATTCCATAGGTAACTCTCAATATAAAATGTTTGGAAGACTTTCATTTCAAATACAGCAAATATTTTAATCAGCAGGGAAATGTTTAAAAGCTACACACTTTCTTAACAATCAAATTAACAAGAATTTTGAAAGGAAATATTTTAGAAATGTTCTCACATTATAATTAGTTGGATGTTGAAACTGGCATGGTAACATAATGACTAATATTTTTCCTCATTAAAAGAAGGAAAAAGAGAATTAAAGATATATTGTGGTAAAATGTGCAATTCCTGATCATGTATCTTTCTTACTTCTGAAGTATCCTGCTTAAAGTGCTTAGATGCTTTTTTTATAAATTTTGCTGGAAGAGATAACAATGATTTCCACCAAATTTGAAGAATGTCTTTTTTTATTTAAAAAAAAAAAAAAAAGATGGGAAAATCCAATCTATATGCTTGCCTTTTGATGCAAGAAGTTTTGTATTTACTACTGTTTATAGCATTGTGGTTTGTAATTAAAAGATTCTGATCAAATTTGTACCCTCAGAAGAAAAGCTTCAAGAGAATCAAGAGAAGGTAATACTGAATGTTATAGCAAGAAAGAACTTAAAACCTATACTTCAGAGCCTGTAGGAACAATGAGGTTTTATAGCAGACACTATTTACAAAATAATAGTTCCCTCAGACAATAATTTAATTTGCCTCCTTCCATCTAATAGGAGAACAAAAATCTCAGCTTGTTAACAATCCTTGAAGCGTGTGTGAAATGTCTGTTTCTTAAATTCAGTAAGGACACAGGTAATCCCATGGGAAATCAAAACAAATATATTAATGAAATTAAGTGAAAAATATATTAATCTTTCAGTGTAGATTTACCTAAAAAAAAAAAAAAATTAATAGGCTTTGAAAACAATCATTACACTTAAATTTATGCTATATACGGCCAATTAGCACTTGTACATGGATAAATGGATATTTTTCGGCCTCAGTCGTGTTGTAAAAAATCCCAAATTATGCAGTATATTGTTGGTGCATGTATAACAAGAAGTTTGTTCAAAAACTTACTTTTCTACTTTCACCAGTAGGAAGAAAAAAAAAAAAAAAAAAAAAAACCCTTACCCAAGAAAAAATCAAAAAAAAGCCTAGGTTTAAAAAAAAAAAAAATATCTCAGATCCAAAGAATCACTTTTAAAAAATACACAGAAAAAAAAAAAAAGCTACATGATTTCCTTAGACCCTCTCTACTACCATTTGTAAACAAGTAATTTTAATCAAAAGTTCAGTGTCACTGAACTGGATTTACATATCGCAGCATATTAAAGAACTGCAAAATTGCTGGTTTACTTTCCTCAGCATTCCCGAAATATTTATAGGCACTCATTTACTATATTAATCATCATTATTTGCCATTCTTTATGCAAGCTCACTCTTTTTATCCATGGCACAAGTCTAAATATCTATGAGGTTTTCTTTAAAGAAAAAAAGAAAAGAATGAAATTATTCCATGAAGAAACTGCAGAACAGCATCACCCTGGATCACATATTTGTTCTCTGTGCCAAATGCAGGAGAGGCAGAGGGAGAGTTAAACACCATCGCTGGAGCACAGTGCCATCGCCCAATTCACTCCAGTGGAGTTTTGCCAGCTTTCATCAGATGAAGATCCTGACAAAGCCGTAAACATGACCTAAATTAGCTTTTCTCCCCATAAACATTATATCATATCATAGAATGGCATGGGTGTGAAGGGACCTTAAAGATCACCTGGTTCTAACCCCCCTGCCATGGGCAGGGATGCCACCCACTAGATCAGGTTGCCCAAAGCCCCATCCAACCTGGCCTTGAACACTTCCAGGGATGGGGCACCCACAGCTTCTCCGGGCAACGTGGTCCAGTGCCTCACCACCCTCACAGTGCAGAATTTATTCCCTATATCTAATCTAAACCTACTCTCTTTTAGTTTAAAGCCATTCCACCTTGTCCTATCATTATCCGCCTGAGCAAAAAGTCACTCTCCGTCTTTTTTATAAGCTCCCGTTAAGTATTGAAAGGCTGCAATGAGGTCTCCCTGGAGCCTTCTCTTCTTTGGGCTGAACATCCCCAGCTCAATGAAATCAGTCAGAATGCCAGTAATTATTCTTCTCAGTAGTTAAAACAAAAAACAAACAAAAACCAAACAAACAAAAAACCCTCTTGTATTACTTATTTGCAGTTTTGAAATCAGAGGCTGTCTGCACATACTCAGTACAGTAAAATAAAAGCAGTCCCTTGAGGGATGGATGAGGGGAGTGGCACCAGGAAGAAGCAGTCCTTAATACAAACCTGCGCAATTTATCATGAGGATATCTCTACTGGAAATCCAACATCTGGGCAGCAGCAGGGATCCTTTAGAGGTCCTACAGATGTGCAATGCAGAGCTCTGCTGGACTCACTCAGCTATACCTGCTCACGCATCTTGTCCCATACCTCCACCTGGCACTCCAAAACTGCAAGCATCTTCAAACAACAAATTGACTTACAAAAAAAAAAAACTGTTTTTCCCCTGAAAACTTCTCTTCCTTGCTCACCCAAGGTTAAATGATTGAGCAATGAAGACAGGAAAACTATCGGGTTGTCACCGCTAGCAAATTTAGCATGAAGTAACATTTGATCTCACAGACCTAAAAGGACAAATTTAAGTAACTGAATGGGGAAAATGCTGTTTCCCAAGAGACAATCTAACACTTGTTTCTAGCCCCAGAAAAAAACATGGAAGTGGATCTTATATCCACTATGTTTTATGATTATGTTAATTTGACTTTAAGAAAATTTTAGTTATAACTTTTGATTTCCTATGAGACTAAGTACTGTAACTTCTGTTGTTGTGAAAGCCTTCATATCCTAGTGAAAGGAAGAACTGCAAGAACGTTTGGGAAGGCATACTCTTTTGTTTTTCTTTTTCTTAAAGGGAAGCAACAAAGATTCATGTATAAAAAGTTACATTTAATTAATGTTCAAAAGGTCTTAAATGTGTTGGGGCAAAAATGGAAAATCAGTGACCTCATATGTTTAAGGTTCAACCTCATATGTTTAAGGTTCTTCATCAAAGATTAATGGCTAGGAAAAGTATGATAAAATAGGTTATTATAAGGGTGATTAACAGAGTACTGGATTGCAAGTAGGAAACAAAGGAAAGTCATGAACAAAAACTCATAAAGTTCAAAATGTTTTCCTGCCATAATTCATACAAAAACTTTGATGACCATGGAAGATCACATTTCTAAACCAAGATGGGAGGACAGCGAATAGAGACTCATCCTGTGACATACGGACTCTGCAGTTCTCACTGCTCCCCGCAGTGATTGTAGGTTTCAGAGACTCAGATATAAATGAAGAGCAACACAGGGAGATGCTACAGGACTTGATTGTGCAACTAGATGGTGAACCTATTTCCATGTGAACAAGTATGAGGTCAGAGGGAAAGGACTCAGACAAGGAAGATCTTTCTTACATGAAAACCCTCTACAAGATCCTCTCCTGAGGACATCTGGCAGTTTCAAGTGGGCAGACCTCAAACGAGCAGCTACTCAATGCACAGCTGCAGCATGAGAGGCAAACAAATAAAGCACAATGAATCTGCAGAGGGAGAGAATACAAAACAAGGGACACAACGCATGCGCTGTAGGCAGCACTTGAGGATGAACCCATCTGGATCACTGTGTCATTCAGCTGTAGAAAGGACTGTATTGTCTCAAGGACCCCATTTAGGCAAGAAGGGAAGTTCAATGAATCTAACAGACCAGAGGAGTGAGGGCATTTGGACTTTTCCTTCACTGAAGCAGGTGGTGCTTTGAGGTTATTTCTAGCTGCACGTTTTCCAAGTTCTAGAAGGAATCAATACTGTTGAGAAGAAGACACCCTTTTTAGCAACTCCTGAAGACTTCAGAAATGAAGGAACAGAGTTCCACTACCAGAGGAAAGACAAATCTGCAGAAACACTCCATTAACGCTGCCTTTACATTATACACATAGCACTCAAAAGTAATAAAAATAGTGCAGGCTAAATTTGCTCCTTTGTACACCTACACATTATTCAGCAACACAGTCACATATTCCAAACATTTTCAATTGGTCTTACATTTAGTTTGTAAACAGAAGCAGGATTACCAAAAGATTAGCTCTTCCCACTGTGAGTAACAAGCACTGTTTGACACCTTGTGCCTACCAACATGGCCAACAAACTTTTCCCATAAACAGTTCTCCAGCAACAGCAGAAAGTTTACTAACATTTTGTCAGCACGTTAGGCTAAGAAGAGCCTGATTAAACTTGCAGACTCTAGGCATGCCAATATATTGCTCAAGTCCATGGATAATACTTTTTAAATATGACTCACCCTCTACATTCAAGTATCAAAGTCCTGTTTAAAGTTGAAAAGTGCCAGAAAAGCACAATTCAAAACTCATTTTCCTCTTGATACAGCCAAGGAGATCACAATGAATCAACATTTTCACTGTATACATTTTCTGAAACAGCTGATGGATTTTTTCATTCCCACAGAATTTCAGGGGCCGAAATACTCTAAGGAGAGAGACATTTCTGGAACAGAACATGTTCCTATATACTGCTATTCTTCTGGGCAATTTTTGAGCTGTAAGTCAGGGCTATAACCTCCACACTCACATACATCCAACTTTCAGTATCAAGGCACCATTAAAAGGCATTTACCCACACACACATTTTTTTCTAAGCCTTGTATTAATATTACACTCTGTAACATGTTTTTTCTAAAGCATGGTCACTTGCTACACTTTTCTGGTCTGGGCACATTCATTTCAATTACAGAAATTAAAAAAAAAAAAAAGGAAGAAAGAAAGAAAGAGCTCAGAGTAAATTTGTTGTACAAGTTCTGTAAAGACGACACCAACCAACAGGTCAGATTTATGGACAAATCCTTATTGCCTCCTTTACAGTGAGTCTCATCCGCATGTGTAGGTAGACAAATAAGAGTGGGTCAAATTACTGGAGGAATCACCAGATTTCACTGTCTAATGGCAAATGCCCAGCAGCCATGCTGTGCCCTTAACTTTCTTTAACTGAATCCAGGTTTCATGTTGGACTCTTACTGACTCAGTGGTTAAACGTCTTTACATCATTTGCCACTTCTTTGTTTTCTACATAATCTTAGTCAAGTCTTTAATCTCAGGTGACATTAGCTTTCCGCTTGAACTTACCCAACCAGCCTACCCTGCTCGTGGCCGTACACACCACAGGCTGGCACAGCCCACCCTGCCCATGTACTCAACACTCGCCTGCAGCTCTCCAGAAACCTTTGCTGCTCAACACTCGCTCAATAAAGTTTCTGGGAAAAACATTAACCTTCCCTCACACAGTCACCCCATCAAAGTTTTAAAAAGCTTGTACGGATATAATTTTCTGTGCGCAAAGCTCTTCTCCACGCTGAACGTGCCTCCATCTGAGAGGAAAGTGGTTCCAGGCGGTGGCTGTGGCTCAGCCGCTGCACAGTTCCTCCCTGCAGCTATGATTTCTCCTCCTCAGAATTAATGCAACTGTTCCAATGGCTCCAGTGGAGTACCATCAGGGAGCATCTGTGGCTATGAAGAGCCAAACGTAATCCAACAGGCCTCCGAGATCCTTCACACACTCCAGAACACAGCTCCTCTGAACAGCACACCCATACAGTGCCCAGGACGCCACTGGCTAGCCAAAGGGAAGAAGATGACTAGAACAGCTCAGAAGGCTTCCTTGTCTTTAAATTTTCCACAGAAGTCTCAGACAATCATCACAAAGTTACAGCAGCTTAAAACAAATTAAAGGAGTAGAGAAAAGAGAGCCAGGATGGGGGTCATAGTTATTTCTGGAGATGCAAAAGACAGCTGCTTTGGTTAACATTCAGCACACAAATAACTGTACTGTTACTAGGAAATACAATACTTGAAGAGGATATTTATGGACCAAAAACCTGAAACATATCAGTAGAAAAATTAGAGGGACATGTGGAGCAGTAAGATCCCACAAGCTTGTGTCAAAGACAGCTGGGCTTGGCCCTCTTCTCGCGCTGGACTTCACCCTCCACATCCATAGTTATCCCAACCCAGGGACAGACGTGGGCCTGGGCTGGCAGCCAGATCGTCTGACAACATCCCTGTCAGCTCCTTTCCCTGAAGGAGGAGGGCGGTCTACCAAGGAGGAGAAGCAGCTTTGGCCCAAATCGATGGGAGCCAAAGATCCCCATCCTCCAAAGAGAGAAACCCAGCAGGAGGTGGCTGCGGAAGGGTCACAAACTTCACCGGGCTGATCTGAGAGGGAAGAGCACTGAGACCGCACTAGCCAGAAGGATCCACGTTTTAGAAAGCTGAACTTTATGAAGCTTTTGAAGGTTTTACAGAGTTCAGTTGAACTTTAAGTGGTGTTTGACAGGATAACTGCAATAATGTTTTAACAGGCCTAAGGAAAGTTGTTAACCTTGAGTCACTTAAAGGCTGGTATAGTTATTAAGAAGACTACAAAGGGGACCTGAATAGCAGAATATAATATGACACCTCCCATGGCAGTGTTATATGTGCATCCATGATGCTCTTGTGGCAAGCATTTTAGACTGAATGTTTACTTCATATGTAGTTCCTCCTCAGTAATATTTATCCTGATGCTGTTTGGAATGTAACACACTTCTGTGTCATCAATACGTTATAGCAGATCATTAACCACAAAGGTCCCAGAACAGGTGTCCTCAGTGAAACAGTGAAGAAAGAATATTCAAGCTGATCCTGCACTCAGGTGCATCAAAACAGATCAGGAGTAAATATAGATATCGCCTACCAGAGCTGGAAAAGATTGCTCTATCATACTCAGATCTTAAACATGCAGCTATGATGTTGATCATGGCAACAAGCAAATGTTAGGAAAAATACTGTCTATAAGGATTGTTACACCTAAGCCTTTAAGATCCTTCATGACTGTATATAAGCCTGTTTTATGAGATTAAGCCATAGCTTTTGGAATCTCTCTTTTCAGCTCTGCTATTGTACAAGCAAGAGACAATGCCACAAAACAAATATTTCCCATGCAGTCCTTTTCCCCAAATTAGGATGTTCAAAGGTACCTATGTTTTTCAATCACCCCTCAAAATCTGAGTCCTGATATGACATTTCTGCAACATGAACACTGAAGTAGCAGCTAACAGAAGTTCTTTTTTTTTTTTTTTCTCCAGATGCTTTTTTGGGCATATTCATTCATTGTCATAAGAAATCTCATTATCAAATAGGGACTTTCCTGAAATGAGCGTGCAAAGAAGGACAAATTAGAAATCTGAAATATTCTTTGCCTATAAAATACCAGAACACCTACTATGAATATATATATTTTATCAAAAGTCAGAACTCAAAGTCCCTCTTACAACAGAAATCAAAGGGCACTTTCAATGTCCTTGCAGCATGCGACAATCTATAGCAAAAAATGCCTTTCAGCATTTTTTCCTCTTCATGAAGGCAAGACCTGCCTCAGGAGTATTGGTATTTTAACTGTCATTCACATATTCATGAAAACAGATTACTGCCAGGTTGGTGAAAAATCTTATTCCTGCACGAATATTGCAGAACTGCACATATTGAAGATACAATAAAGCATTACACACATTTTGCCAAATGCCTTATAAACCTTAAGGAAAGAGGGAGAAGCAGCAGAGGCAGGAAGAAAACCAGATCTGGCAGCAAACCAAATGCATGTTCTTTTTGCTCACTACAGCCTCCGTCCCAGTTTGTCCTCCTCCTCCTTCGGTTTTGTGATAGGTTGATTGAAAATTGTGCCTAAGCTTCTTCAAGAGACAGCAGTCATTTGATTAAGTATGCAGAAAATAATTTTAAAAATCGGGCAATTTCTCATGACAGTTCTCTTTCCAACAGCCATCATCCATCAGTCCCAAAATCCAGAGTTGTTTTAGAAACCCCTCAGCAGTCAGAACTAATTTTTAATCACGGATTACTGATTGTTTGAGCTACCAAACACAGGAAATTATAATATCAACAGAAGTTGACAGCACTGGAACAAAAAGCAAGAATGCTTCAAACAAAGTTAGCAGCTTCAGGAGCACCTGCAAAGAATAGGGATATCCTGTCCTGAGAGTAGAGTGAAAGGCCAACAAGTCAAAGACAACAGCAAAGAGTGGGCAACACCTGAATAACTGATGAAAGATTTCAATTCAAAGGGCAAGCAAGGCCATGCAAGCTCAGCATGACAGAGCAGAGCTTCTCTGCAACCGATTATTAGCAATAAGAAGTTATTTAAGAAATGTGTAAGCCATGCCTCCCAATCAATTTATGGAATTGTGTAATTTGGTCTCAAACAATCCGGAAATGCAGACAGTGGAAGACAGATAAATACCTTGCTGCAAACTCCTGAGTCACTCTGGACCACAAACAACACCTAGCTCTGTCTCAAGACACAATCCAGTCCTGGGGCTCCTTCATGCCAGGCTCCCTCCGACCAAGCCAGCCCTTTTATTCACTCCAAAGGATTTCAGCGTACCTTCATGACAACTGGCAACAAGCAAGTGAAAAACAGGTTGAGAAACAGAAGTTGCCGTACTATGAATGTTTTGCATAGCCAGCAAAGGTGAGTTAATCTATGCCCATAGCAGGTCACTGAGCCAGGAGCTTGTTCCCACTGAAAATAATAGCAAATCTTCCAGATTTCCCTATCAACACCTAGACACAGCGAAAGCAGATGACTGCAGTGAAAGCCCCAAGATGAACAATGTTGTCCCTCAGCCTGTTCATGCAGACCCATTATCACGACCACGAAGTGCTGGCCACAGGGAGAACTGGGACCCTTCTCTGCTGGCATTGGGCGGCCATGTTCTCCCTTGGCTGAGCTCACTCTCCGCTCCAAATGCTGGAAATAACCTTCTCCTCTGTCCAAGGGCTGGTACCACATCCCACACGTGATGGAAATGCCAGGTAAGGAGCACAGCAAGAGACAAGGACCAGCCACAAAACCAGTTACCCAGTGAAACACAGGAAGAGTTTCCTGGTGTACTGCCAATTGCAAGGCACGTGCAGAGACCTTCCTGGAGCCAGCGTTGTGGCACGGTCACGGGGAGGCTGCAGTCTCCAGCCGGGAGCCAAATGACTATTAAGTTAGCCTCAGGGTTGAGGGAAGGCATCTGTTGGCTGAAGACAGTGTAGAGGTCTGGCACTCTAATGTCCAGCTGGAAAACGAATCGCATCTTCACAACCAGAACATTTGATCCACAGAAAATGGTCCCCTAAATCCGGTGCTGATGTAGAGCACAAAGTCGTGTTTGTAACGGCAGGCTTCATGTTTTGTTTTGCTCTCCTTTGCAAATGGAAGAACAAATGCAAGCAATGGGGAGGAATGCTTACTTACCCCCACAATTTAATGAAGAACATGCCTGCACACTGTCAACTAAAGGAAAGTATTAAGAAACCATGCTTCTTAACACTACCAAAATACAGGTCAAGCCACACAGTTAAGGGGTTCCTCATACTTTCAATGGTATGAACTTTCTTTGTCTTAAGGACAAGAATCTTAGCTTAGCCTTCACTGAATGCCCATGCTATACGGGACGTTCATTTTCTAACAGGCTTATTTATGCAACAGTAAATTAAGTGTCCATTGCTATGATCCTGGAGTGCATTAATGATAATATCAATACTTACACATTCTCAGATATATCTTATCTTGCTTACTCTTTAGATTAAGTGCTGTGCAGCTGCTAATAGGCCCCCTTTGGGGAACAGAGAAATTGAAATACAGGAATATCATGGATACTGTAGTGACTCTATTCCAAGGTAGAATTAAAAGCAAAAACCCAAAGTCTGGTGAATGCTCCAATGCTCACTATACACTGTGCATTAAAATGCTAATGACATGAATATATAATAGCCTACAACATTTCGCTTGTGCTGCGCTCTGTAGTCCAACAATCTTGGACAACTATGACTGTGAGCAGGCTGATTTTGTTTCTTAAGCAATTACATTCTGGGTTTCTAGGCTGACCACATACACTATTTTCTTGAATAGTAGTAAAGCATGCATGTTGAGAAGTCAATCAAGAGTTATAGTAATGGCAATGGATCAGAAAACCCAAAACAAACAAATAAAACAAAGCAGGGTGCCAGAGAAAACCTTAATAAATATTGAAAAAAAAAAATAGATTTTTAGAAATCTGCCAACCATTACTTCCCTGTCACTTTTGCCTTCCATTCCCTTCTCTCATCCCCTTGCTTCTGCTTTCTCCTGAGCTACCATCTTAATTTTCCTTTGTGCAATCCCAGACCCAGGCTTGCATCCCTCTTGTACAACTTCTGCCCTTTCTGAAGCTAAAGCTTTCATCCGGGAATTAAAGGGATCCGATCCGATTTAATGCAACTTCCTTCTCTCCAGCTTAACTAATCTCTCTCTCTCCTTTTATCTTTATCCAATTCATAACACAATTACATTGTTTTACATTAATTCAACAGCTAGTTGCTGTCTAGCCTCTGACCGTACCATCCCATTCAGGTATCGTCGCTTTTCTAGACACGGATGCTTGTCCTTCAGCCATCCCAGATTCTGCCTGAATGTTTTAACCTCCTCCAAGATGCATCCTTCCTAAACTAATCCACAAGGTCATTAGCTCCTGCCTGAAGTCTCAGTCTGAGACCAGTTTTTCTAACTTTGATACACATCTGTCCAAAGACTACTAGCAATGGATAGAATGGGGCTTGGATGCAGTCAAAGCCTATTTAAACACAAAACAAACTAATACATATGAAAATTCTATTGATTGAGAGTGTCCCTCCATTCCCCTGCCTTTCTAAGTCACTGACCTCAGCCTGCTAACACTGCAGGGCAGACACGGGTGTCTCTTCACGTGCGAGCAGAATCCAGCGCTCTTTACCTTTATGCTTTACGTGACTTGTACCAGCCACCCAAAAGCTAAAGTTAACTCAGTTAGTCCATAGCTTTAATATGCATTCTGGCAGAGATAAGGATGTTTGTTTATGGGATGCTAGACTTTAAGAGTCAGGATATTAAATTACTCAACTGCAACAGTTAACACTATTACTGCAAAAACACCTCCCCAAATGCAGCTTCTACACAGCTTCCTTCAAGCTACCGCAGCCATACTGCTGTCCGCTGCTGCCAAGCTGACTCAGATCTCCGGGCGAAGGATGCAGCATCCTGCAATTAAGATGTAACCATGCCCTGTGCGAGAAGCACAGAACATCGGTACTGCTCCATTCATTTCGGCCAGCTTCCGCTTCGTAATTTTCTTCCTTCAAATCCCTGCCAGCTACGGCATCCTTCAGTGGGGTCACAACCATCAGACACCGTGGGAGTACTTTAAGCAGCAGAGGGAAACTTCTTGATCAGCAGGAAAAGTTGTAGCTGGACGCAGAGCTTTGCACATTTAACTTCAGTTTAGTGCGGAGACTGGTGTGAAATAAATGCGTTTAACCCTTTTTAACCCACTAGATTTACTTTTTTTTCTGGTGGGAGTAACGCTAACACTGGCTAATGACTTAATGAAACATGGATGACTTGAAAAATGTTTATGAGCATAAGGTTTGGTGACTAAGTTTGAGACATTCGGGCACACAAAACACAAAATTAACAGTTTGGTCTGTAAGACCAGTACGCGACTCCCAATACTCGATCCAAAAGCAACCGTAGCTACTTCAACAGACATGTGGCAGACTTGCCACATAGCATTTGAATTTGTGAATGTCCAAGGGTCTTCAAAGAATCCTGAAATGCAGAGAGGATTTATTTTTCCTTTTTAAACAAAGCACACATTTTGGAACTTTTAAAATCCTATTTTATTGTACTGTAAATATGGCCATCAAGTCTGAAAAATCTTTACACAGAAGCAGTAACATTCAGAGGCAAATAAATACGCTATGGAGAGACTGTTTATTATTTACCTACATAAAAAATACAAGCTGTCACTGCTTATACTTTAAGGATTACAAAAAAAGAAATCTGAGACCGTTTTTCAGCTATTTTCTTTCTTAAATTGACAGTAGCCAATTGGAGAAGGAGGAAACAGAGGCCTGCAACTCATCTTGCATATCAGCAGTTACCTCAAATGCACGGGTTTTTTCTGCTCATCATCTGTAACAGCATACACTCAACATTTTTCCCTTTAGATGCAACATTCATGTGCCACCTCAAATAGGATGCTTAGTGATCGGGACTAAAATCACTGTATTTTAATATAAATAAAAGCTATAACGATCGGTCTGCATGTAACAGAAATCGGAAAGCATACCCCAGTTTGCGTAGCGATAAGCAAGTCAAATTGCCACATTACGTTCACATTTCACGTTCCAAAGGCTTCCCCTTCGGTCTCCAATCCCTATTTCTGAAAACGCATCCAGCTCCCGGGAGCACGCAGCCGCCCAGCCCGCGGCTGAGCCCCGGACCGGCCCCGCAGCAGCCCCCGCCGCCTGGCGCAAAGGAGCCGCAACTTTCCTCGGGAGGCTCCCGGAGCCCACCGCCAGGCTCTGCCCGCCCCGGGCACCCGCTGCCAGCCGGGGGAGGGAATTAAAAGGCGCGGGGACCGCGTTAACTAATTGGGGCGCTGCCGCGGTACGGGTGGCGTTCCCCACGGTCCTGCGGGAACACGAGCCCCGCGTCTCCCCGAGCGACGCGTTACCGCCCGCCTTTTATTCTTCACCGCCCGGGGGAGGGCAGCCGGCCAAACGCCGCTGCGGCGCCCGGCCAGGGGGGAGCCGGCCGGAGCGAGCCCCGCGCCCGCCCCCGCCCC
>VXAA01004924.1:123334-136458 GCA_013399115.1 Anseranas semipalmata | reverse complement strand
CCCATCGGCTCCTGCCCCCAGCCCCCCCCTCGCTCGGACCTTCTCCGCGTCCTTTTCTGTGGCCTTTTTTCCTGATTTCTTAGGTTCCCGCTCCACTGGGCTAACGCTGAGGGGGTTTAAAAGGATCACAGCGTAGAATCCTTCACTCCAGGCTACAGCGTGCTCTCCCGGGCCTCGGGGCAAAGCAAGAGACGGAAGCATCACGGAGTCCCCACAGAGCCGGCCCCCCGAAACCCGAGGATTTTCCTCCCTCAGCAGAGCAGTCGCTGCATCCGCAACCCAATTCTATGCTCCCACCTACCCTGAAACCCAGGGCGGCCGGACTGCCCATCACCGCCGTGCACCTCGCCTGTCCTTCACGTAGTTAGCCCCCTTTCCTTCTGAAAGAGTGGGATTGCCTTAAGGCCCCCCTTCCCGCCCCGTTTTCCACGATGGAAGAAGGCTGGCAGTGCCCAGCGAGGAAATGGCCCACAGGTCAGGCAGCTCGGGCTGACCAGAACACGAGCTGTGCGGGAGCTGTACGCACACCGCGGAGGTGGAACCCCGGTAACCGGCACTGGGAAAGCTGCCGCTCGTTGTGCTCTGGAAGACGAACAATAAAATAACTCCCTTTTCGTAATACTCGAGCCATTAGGCACGTCAGCAGTAACCGTGTTGCTGTGCCCGCGCAGCGCTCAGGCCCTGACCCCTCCGGCTTCGCTCCCAGGAGCATCCCATGGGAAGGTGGGTGCTGCTGGCCTGGCTCTCCCGCGGGTCTCATCCTCCTTCCACAGGTCAGCTTGGTAAGGGAAGCAATTATGGGGTGGGAGGAGGAAATTCACTTTCTGACAGCTTGTTTCCCCGAGGCAAAACGGTGGTTCAACAACCTGAAGATGAGAGCAAGACAGGCATTTCAGGGGCACAATATTGCATCGGGAAATACGGATCAGCTTTGAGCAGAAAGCAGCCAGGAAGTTTTGTGCTGACCTGCTCACGCTGTAGTCATGCAGTGCAGGAAAGACAAAATATTGCCTCAAAGTATCCATTAAGTCCTCCCGTGCTTGCGCAAACAGCACAAAAATTAGCTTACGAAACTGCTGCAGGGTATCAAAAGGACCAAGGGTGGGGTGGGTAAAGAAAATCAGAAATAACTGTTTACAGGGAGAAATTGCGCTACTGGAATACAATGTTTTGATCTTTTTTCCAAAATTTGTAAATCCTTACATTTCAGGCTGCAGCCAACCTCTGCAGTCATTTCATCTGGATCAAAACTGCCCCACTGTCCCACTATTTTACAGCTCCTGATGTCAATGTTTTTGTGGGGATTCATGACATCGGGCATGTATTACACCAGCTGTGCAGGAGACATGCGGTAGATGCACAGCGCGGATACACGCTCATTTCCCCCATTGCGATGTCACATATTTCAGTTTTCTCTTGCCACTACCGCCACGCAGAAGTGCTGAGATCTGGTGCAGGTGGCACACGTGGGACGTTCACCTGGGCGCTAGTGACGAAGGAGTGTTGTCCGGTCTGTGGGTTAAGGGGACGTGGTGAGATATGATGAAAGCAGCTTCACAAATCAAGCACTTTTTTTGTAGTATGACAACCCAATTTTGGTCAAACCTTTCACTAATTTTAAGAATCATTTTTAGAACTGTTTTAGAAATACAACCAACTAATACAAGGGTAAATTAACTTTAAAGGTAGGGATGCTGGAAGTGTTTGTGATCAGCCAAAGCAGATCTGAAAAAGGGTTTATGCCCTTCTCCCTGCACACCTCCGTTGTTTACATCTTTGCACCTTTTGGCTAGGAAAATTTATCCACAACAAATACTGAAAATTAACTCAAAAGAGAAGGGTTACATAAACTGCAGAAACTTTCTGTATCACATCGAAGGATCTAAATCCTGTTGAAGGAAATCCTGATCTGCATGTCTGAAGTCCTCTTTTTTTGTACGCAGCTGTTGAGAAACGGGTGATTAGAAATGGATGGTTTGACAGGCTTAACCCTTCAGAGAAATAATATTTCCCTTTATTGATGGCTTTTTTCAATAACCTCCTGGCTGGTTTAGGAGATCAGGCAGAGGACGTTACCATTTGCTTCTTCCTGCCTCCTGGGAGCTCCGCGAGGCCGCTCAGGACCGCGGCAGGCAGCCCACCTCCAAGCTCCCAGCTCACTCGCATCGCGGTGCGGACGCATTTCTTCTTCCAGCGTAGAAATGGTTCTTTGCAAATGAAGGCCAATTTTCCAGCTTCCACTGTCTCACCAGTTAACATTCTGTGGAATTTTATTACGCTGAAAATTCATGCCAGTTCTTTTTTAAATGAGCAATAATAGCTCTACCCTGTGTTGCAACGTGTCTTTACGACTTGCCAGACACAATGAGCGTGTTCTATAGGGCTGTCTACAGCACAACTGCAGAAGAACGAGGCTTGAAAAACATAGCAATATTTCAAAGGATCAGGAGAAAGTGAAAAATATATATATATATAAAAAAAAAGATCCTTAGGTAGATATTCAGCTTTTGATTTACCATAGATATTCCAAAGATTATTTTTGAGCCATAATTACATGCTATAGTTTAACACTTGAATTTAACATCTGAGTGTTACTTCTTTCCACAGAAAATAAGGTGCGTTCTGATTGTAACTGAAATCTAGGGCACACTCTAAGAAACACATTCTCAGTAGTCAATATTCAATCACGATTAAGTATATATTAAAATAAATAAAGAAATAAATAAAACTAAGGCTTTTTCCTGGTAAAAGGCAGTTCTGTGAATACTTTGTAATTGTCTCCATTCTTCTGGCTAGCTGCTAGCACAGCCATACTGCCCTAGATATTTGCATGTGAAAAACACACGTTCTGAATACATGGTGCTTAAACTCTCGGTGCTGTTGTGTCCCAGTCATGTGTCCAATGACACCCAACTGTGCACTGTGACTGTACGATCGTACGTTTGCAGCAGGGGTGTTTTCGACTGACATACATGAAACCATTTCACTCTAGCAGTTATTTGGTTCAGGGCATGGATATTACTTCAAAGCAGTAAGCGTATGCAGTTGCAATCTAAATATAGAGCACATCACACAGAATCTGTTTGGAAGCTAAACTGATGGTACAGCCTGACCTGGAACGCTGAACCGGCCATTCCCAACGAGGATATCGCAAGGTTCAGAGAACTACAGTGGCAGACTGCAGAAAGATTGCTCAGGATGGTGACGAGCTGGTAAGGAACATGATAAAATGACGTACAGGTGGTGTAGGGAAAGCCAGCTGGTGCTTTCTGTTCTCGCAGCAGCATGGTGTGCAACCAAGTGGACGGTTAATGAAAGGTATACTGACTTCAACCCAACTCAGAAGCAGAAGATGGGCTTCTCAGACACCTAGCTGCCACTTTGTTTGAAGTGTTCTGCAGTTTTGTGTTGAGCAAGAGATGCTCCTGCTTGAAGATCCTGCTGCTGCCCTTGGAAGCACAGTAACAAGATGGGATGCTGACAGTCACTCACCTGTGACAGGATGGCCTTCCTTCACAAGTTCTGTAGCCAAAGTTTCATCAGCATGGCCTAAGAATGGCAAGAGCAATATGGGGGAGATATCTTTACCATGCTGGACACTGGCCTCAGTCTTAAACAATAACAGCCTGGCGGTCCTGGCTTCCGTAACCTCCATTTAACTGCAAAAGCCCAGTGCTCTGGGCCATACATCCTGACCTGTTTGTTCCAGACAGCGTGGACATGTTTTGGCAAGCTGCTCTTGAAAATAAGTTATTTTTCCCTAAGCTTAGGACAGATAGCCTTCATCTTCCTGAAGTTCTGCACTCCAGTCATGGTCAAGAGCAGTAAGATGCTTCACCAACCGTGACGGCAGCCGGGAAACCCCACTCCTGCTGTAAGATGCTAAAATAGTACTGAAGGAAAAAGCATGGATATTTTGAATGTAAAGAATAACGAAGTGAAAACCAACAAAACAGGAAGAACTTGAATCATTGTAACATATCACTGAGCTCCTTTTAAGAACATGGCCTCCTAGGGGCTTGCCAGAAATTATTGCAGAACACCACATAGGCGTGTGGTTTTGGAGTCACTAATCCCCACTATCACCATATATCCATTCGACTAACTGTATGTACATCCATATGCACATGCACACAAGTAGTCCAGATCCTTGGGAACTCCGTCCTTTCAGCCACAGTATAGATTCATTTGAAGAGAAACATTTCTGTTCCTAACACATACCATGGAGCAAAGTCGTAGGCAGCAGTTGGACATCCACAGCAAAGATACCAAACCAGACTTGGTGTAGGTGTTACCAAAGTAAAATGGCACTTGTCTTCCAATGATTTATAAAAGCAGTTTTCAGCACCTACATATCTCTTGATGTCAATTATCATCCCAATTTTACATTGTGTAGCTACAGTTTCCATTTTAAGTCTTTAATGGAAAATATTTTTCTCTCTCTCACAGTAATGAAACAAAAAGTGGGTATGACCAGATTCACTATCAAATTCAGATAGCAAGACGGACTATCCAAAAATGAAGTGGCACTAGAAATTGGTATAGCTTTTAAGGAAGAATTCAAACTGTAATTATATGTGTAATAATTAAAGATGTACTTACAGACAAAATGTCCTTCTAATGCTGAACTTTTATTCTAGTGACTTAAGTGGACTTGTGGTATTTGACATTTCTCAGAATCCCTGCCACACGTTTTGAAAATATACATTTCTCTTCAGACTTGGAAGTCAGAGGGACAGACAAACATTCTATTAACTAGCTTTCCATATTTAATTGTTTTTTTTCAAATAGTAATATAATTCTTTTTAAATTTGGGAAAAAGAACTTTAAACGCATGAAAATCGCACACAATTGCTAAATTTTCCTTCATGTGCTTGAATTTTCTGTTAATCCAGATCAGAAGAAACTATGAATCAAGCCAAACTGACCAGTAAGCTTGTGAGACCAAGAGCAGTCCTCACCCGACTGTACGGGCAGCTATAAGCAGTCAGACAAGGACTGCCGGAAGCAGCTACTTTAAACATAAAGCTTTGAATTGACAAGCTCTTTAAAAGAAAGTAATTTTATATTATTTCCTCAGCCCTCCCTGCACGCTGCAAAGCTTCACCTACCCCTCATCACAAATATTTTTTTGCAATTACGTAGACTCCCTAAGACAACTTCAGCAGAAGTATTATTATTATTATTAGCATTCTCTAGTGAAGTAGCAGCAGAAGGAATAGGATGGGAAGCAACCAAATCTCCACAAATCATCAGCGGTCCAGAAGTAACAGACCCGATTTACAGTGGAACATCCAAGTATGTATAATGTGAGTATTTAGAATGTAATGTGCAAGTGTGCCTATACAACGATTTTAGAAAATTACACTATCCAAAAGCAGCTACCTGCTTATTGATTTTGCCTAGCAATTAATTTAACCAAAAATCTAGTGGTCCGAACCCTTTACTAGCTGTAATAAAGCAGTAAGTACCTTTTAAGAAAAAAACCTGAGTAAGTTTTATTCATATAGAAGTTTTTGCATTAAAAAACTTGAAAACAAAACCATCTGTAAATAATATATAACACAACAATTAAAGTTTCCATGAATAAAATCTTAAATTTGCAAATTTATTTGAAAATCATTATATTAAATAAAGCAGCATTAAAATCCAACAAATGGGGATGAGGATGAAGAGGAAAATAATGAACAAATAACGTTTGTGTTCTGCCCTTCCCATATATCTTTTATGCTAGTTGAATCTTTGTTCTCAGTGTACAGTGAAAAACCTCCGAATTCAGAGTTTATTTCACTTGTCTGAAATAATTCCAGTAGGGCTTGCACTGGTGAGCTACAAGCACTCTTCTTCTCTTCGGGAACAGACAGTCCATCCATGTACTTTACACATAACTCCATATTCTGTTTCCGGTTTTCTCTTCTATTTCTTCCTAAGTAAAGCTTTACTTTTCTGTGCAGCTTTCCAGATGGTGAACTGTGTGCAGTGCTGGCAGCCAATTCATTAAGTTCTTTGTTTATAGCAGTCTCAGATACCTCAGCCTCCAGAACTACATTGTGCTGCATCTGTTGATGATTATCACATAAATCACGATGCTTCTCGACAAACGGAGGATTGGCATCTGTTTTTTTCAAACACTTTGCTGGGAGAACTACTGTATTATTTAATTTTCGTTTGGGCTGTGATAAGTTTCTGTCTTTTTCACCAAAATCTGTAACTTGAGTATGAGAATATAAAGTACACACGCCTTCCTGAAAACAGTGTAAATTCTTTTTGTTTACTTCTGGTTCAAATATTTCTTTACTGAATGGCTCATAAGCTTGAGACAAGTTCTCCAAGTATGACTTGTCACTTTTCTGAGGAAGTGGTCGTATGAAATTTGATGATATAACAGTCTCTCTTAAATTTGTGGCACAGAAGCAATCAGTTTTAATATTTTCATCGTTATTTCTGAATTTATTTTTTACTTGTGAAGGTTGTGACAGATGACAATAAAGAACTGAGCAAACGGATCCAGAAATAGAGGTAGGCATTGGCACAGAATTTGGTTGTAGTTCTGCAGGCTGGCGATCCAGTTTGAGTGCCCGCATCGTAGTATCTTTCCACGAGTAACTTTTCAATGAAATGCGTTGCTTTTTCAGTCGTTCTTTCAGCTCATCTGGTCTAGTTATCTTTCCAATAATAGGAGAAAAACATCCTGTACTACATTTTGTCCTACAATTAAATTGTTTACAATGATTAACAATCAAATGGTTGAAAGAAACATGAGTAACATAATTCATTATGCAAACAACTCTATGTAAGCAACCAAACTGACAAAAAAGATTTTGTTTTTACATTTAAAGGAAAGTTAGGGTGGCAACACTCTTTCTACAGGAACAGCGTGCCTTGTATTTGAATTTGACATTTTCCTATTGATTTCTATATCTCATGAAATTGTTTTAAAAATACACAAAGTACTCTAGGTATTTCAGTAAATCTCAATCACGATGCTACTAAGAACAAAAGTTAATGAATATAATACAATGACTACAAAAATACTTATAAATATTCTGTGATATATGCACACAGCCTTAGCATAATTATATACGCTTTTCCCTGAGATAATATTTTAAACCTAAATGATGAATATTTTCAAATCACAAAAGGAAAAAAGGCTTGCTTTCATTGGACTATCAGTTGGTCGACTATTTGCATTTCTTTTGATTTCACTGTGAAGATGAAGATACTGGTGTTTACGGTCCACGATATAGAACATAACTTTCTCTTCCACTTAAGCTTTTGAGGAAGAAACTACTGATAGAGGTTGTAGGTGTGGGTAGGTGTGCACACTTGCCTCTAGTTGCCATTTTTGTTTTTTAAATACCAATTATAACAAGAGTTCTACATAGATCTTATGAAGTTTTACATTTTTAGCTACATGCTAAATAAATACAACTAATAAATACTAATATTAACAAATCAGTTATAGAACAGGTCTAATATGTCTGAATTTCTATAGAAAAAAATAAAGATCACTCTTATAGAGAGCAAAGAAAGTAAAAAGATGGCTTATTTTCAAGCAATAAAATATGAAAAAACAGCTACAATGAAGAGAGGAAAATCTGCTTTCTTTGTCCAGCACAACAAAAGCTAATAGCCTTAGATGATAGATAGGAACATCTAGACTAGACTGGGAAAAATCCTTCCACTGGTAAGAAGAACAGATTGACTGAGGAGGTTATTATTTGCTGATCTTAGGCTACTAAGAATGTCAGAGCAAGATGTCCAGACATGGCTGTCCTTTCATCAGATGTATTTTTAGAATAGTTGATATCTTGCTTTTTCTGAAGGTTAAGGATAGATGGGACAACTTTTGGCAAGTCCTTCTAGCCTCATATTCCTGTGATACCATTTGCACTTTAATATTTTTCTTCTCTAATTTCTGCTTTAAAGAACTGATTTGCCAGGTACCTACAGCATTGCAAATTTCGGTGATGTATACCAGACCGAAAATATGAATCTAGTATGGAAAAAAAATCAGAATTTCATAACTCAAGTATCTTTATATTCAATGTCTTAATTCACAGGAGCTTTTAAATTTAAAACATGTAACTTACCTTTTAATTTTTTTTGTGTCATCTTTGTATTCAACAAACTCATAAACAAACTTGGAGATTATATCATCAACAACTTGATACTGTGTGCTTTGTGCAAAATTTCGGTGCTGCTCACTTTCAAGATGCTGGAATTAAAGAAAAAACATGAAACGAATGTAATACTACAGGTATGAATATACAAATCAATACTGTGATATGGAGCAATATGTAAATATTGTTAATTTATTATCACTAGAA
Source organism: Anseranas semipalmata (assembly GCA_013399115.1). Classification (NCBI taxonomy): domain Eukaryota; kingdom Metazoa; phylum Chordata; class Aves; order Anseriformes; family Anseranatidae; genus Anseranas; species Anseranas semipalmata. The sequence continues at coordinate 128,128 of VXAA01004924.1, read as the reverse complement.
TAGAATAGTTCCATTCTGAAGTGACCTCCAAAGATCACTGAGGCCAACTGTCAGACTACTTTGGGGCTAACCCAAAGTTAAAACATATCATTAGGAGTGTTATCCAAATGCCTCTTAAACACGGACAGGCACAGGGCATCAACCACCTCTCTAGGAAGCCTGTTCCATTTCTAACTACCCTTTCAGTAAAGAAGTTTTTCCTAACGTCTAGCCTGAACCTCCCCTGATGCAGCTTTGAGCCATTCCCACTTGTTTTGTCACTACATACCAGGGAGAAGAGACCAGCACTTCCCCTCTCCACTCCCCCTCCTCAGGAAGCTGTAGAGAGCAATGAGGTCACCCCTCAACCTCCTTTTCTTCAAGCTTAATAAACCCTGTGTCCTCAGCCACTCCTCACAGAACATGCCTTCCAGCCCTTCCTCCAGCTTTGTTGCCCTTCTCTGGATGCTTTCAAGTATCTCAATATCATTTTTAAATTGTGGAGCCCAGAACTGCACACAATATTCCACACCAACACTAAATATAGTGGGATAATCGCCTCTTCTGAGCGGCTGGCAGTGCTGTGTTCAACACACCCCAGAATACAGTACACCCCCTTGGCCACCAGGGCACACTGCTGGCTTACGTTGAGCCTCCTGCCAACAAGCACCCCAGCTGCCAGGCAGGCGTAGTTCCATTCACTACAAGCCTTCCATCCCTACTGTTCAGCCAGTTCTGCACTGTTTACCTGTCCGTCTCACAAATGGACAATTTGTCCAGAAGAATATTGTGAGGAACACTATCAAATGCCTTCCTAAAATCCAGAAAAACTGCATCTGCCACACTCCCTTCATCCACTAAGTGGGTGATCTTATTATCAGTGTCTCTCAGACGGGAACTATTAGTGCTTTCAGCTACTGTACCTAGAAGCACTAATGAAGAATTCATTCCTACAAAGGAAAAAAAAAAAAAAAAAAACCTACTTGCTGCTTTTTAGAAGATATACTCAACAGATCTTTTAAGATAAAAAAAATACATTAAACTAGCAAGTGGAAAACACTGTTGGTACTATTGTTTTTAAGACTGTTTGAAAGTATATACTTCATGTTTCACATACAGCTTGCAGATCTTCATACTTCTTCCCGCAACATTCACAATATCCTCTCCTTTTTTTGTCCTTCTGAGGGAGCTGAACAGGAGTTTCACAGTCCTTGTCACTATTTATTTTGTTTCTGTTAACAGAAGAGATATATTAATGAGTCTCAAATATAAGCTGAGTTCTATACTTGCCTCTTACAATATGTTCATTCTCATTCATCTAACTTAAAAAAAAAAAAAAAATCTTTATTTCCCCTCAAAATATTTACATCATGTTAGTCAATGCTTAGGAAAAACAGAGAAGAGAAAAATAATTCATTCAAAAAAAGTCTCACTTAACAAATCAAAGGATGTATTGAAATCTCTGTGTATAGCTGATAAAAAGAAGTTTGATAAAATCAAAACTAGAAAAAAAAACATCTTCTAGCACTTCATGTGCTGTCAGTATTTTTGATGCCAAGAAACACGCAGGAAAAACACTTGGTCTAATAGATGACCTTTCATTCTTGAATAAAAGGTAAAGGATAGTCATATTTGTTGGTTATATGCAGCTTTTGAACATGCTGATCAAATACCATTATGTCCTGCTTTTCAAGGTACAGACTAAGTGGAAATACAACAAGAAGAAGTTCTTCCAGGAGATTAAACCACAAAGAGGTTTTCGATAGCTGTTCCGTGACCTTTAGAGTCCTCATCTGGGCAGAGCCACTGTTTGCTGCAATACACTATTAAACCACCTAAGGATGATATCCTACCAGTAAAGCAAAACCATCAATCTCAAGAATAATGATTGCAGTCTTGCCTTATGCAGAAGCAAGTAAAATTGACATCATCTTCAACATGCTCCTCTCCCAGATAAAGATAAAACAAGTAAGCATTCCCCCTTTTTTCCTTCTTAACACTGACAGTCCTCACAATTACCTGCTAGGTACAAAATACATAATGTCCCATCCAAATATCTCTGATATGGGCCAAATTGAAAGATTAATTAGGAATATTAATTTGAACACAATTCTTGAAAATTTTAACTAATATATCATGTTCCTTAATCCATATAAGTGAAAAGACTATTGCACTCTTCTTTTTGGAAAATGCTTTAAAGCATTTAACATATTAATCCCCCTTGAAAGAGACACCATCAGAAATACCCTCATTATTGCAAAGGTTACTGTTCTATTATGTTGCTACATTCATTGCATCATGGCAACATCACCTGAAAACCTCCAGCAGTATAATAATGAAGACTGGACAGTCTGACAGACTGAACACTGCAGAAGCTATTTTATAAAGAAAACAAGTATTGCACCTAAGTAAGTCTTAGACCCAAAGGACAGAACAGCAGCAAAAGTTACTAGATACAGAAAGTTCCATGTAAAGCAAAGCCACCTTTCACCTAAATATCTTTAGTCTCTCATATGTATCAGTTTTGGAAGTCAATGAAACAGTCATTAATACTCTCCAGATATGCTAGGTAAAAGAAATTCAGGACAGTAGTTTGATTCCCCAAAAACTTGATGATTAAAACTCTTAAGTAGTCTCAAATCATAAAATTGATTTACCAAAATTTCTAACTGCACCTGGAGTGCTCAAATAGAGCCTGAATACCAAAACATATCATATAAACACTTGCTGAAAGACCAACTGTAATTCTACTGCTGTAGTTAGCATCCAGTTTCCATCTCTGAAGCACAGAAGCATTTGTAGTTTAATTTCTGTAAATTTAATTTTGCATATAAAGCAGATGCACTCTTTAGCAGCAATAATTTGGCGCTACGACTGAATATCACTATTTTAAAAATGTTTAAGTGCCTACACTTAGCTTTTTACTGACAAATTTCAAAGGAAGTTTTAAGAAATTCACTTCCTGTAAAATACTTACTGGACGACATCCAAGATGAGGACAAAGAAGAAACCAGTGGCAGAAAGGAAAAAAATATCTTATGCTGACCCACAATGATAGGAGAACGCTGCATTTTTGGATGTATGCATCTGTATGTCCAAAAAAAGGACTAAAGACAGGATAAAGAGGGTACAGAAAGACAGACAGACAGCAACAGTTACAGTGCAGCAAATACAACAGCCAAGATGTGGATATTAGTATTAAATATCACAAAAATAAGAAGCAGAAGAATTATTTTAAAAAATTATTTTACAGTTATGTTAAAGAACCTCCCTCTCTATCCACACCTCAACAATGAGTTCTTAACAAACCTTGGCTTAGACTGAGTTTGTTTTTGACCAGAAGGATGCTTCTTATCCACCTCAAATGGACTGTAAGGTTTTGGAACACAGTAGTTCAGAACCGGAAAACTAGGTAACTGCAGATAAAATGGTCGGTAGAGGCTGCATCAAGGCAAAACAGGTGCATTAGAACCATCAAAAAAATGAAAAAAGCAGTTTATATTACAAACAGGTCAAACATCTTTGAAAAAGTGTTTCTCTTTCATCTATGATGTACACAAAATACTAAGCAGGTGAATTCCCTAGAATAAGTAATTCCTTCCTTCCTTCTAAACTTGGTATTTTCTCAAAACAGAAGGTTTGCCTTGAGTTTCCATAGCTGTCTTGCACATTCCACAGGTATGGCTGTTATGTCTATGGACTGCGGAGATTTGCACAAGAGGATTTGAACAGAATTGTACTTCAAAAGATACCAGAACTAGCAAGTACACTAGCTCTGAATATAGTAAAAATGCTTAAAATAGGGCATGCCAAAAGTTCACAAACTGAATCGTTTACCTGCAATGCTGAGTTAGATCTAATTTTTTTCCCCCCATATTACTACTATAAGCTACCCAAGCAGAAGAAAACTCAGCTAATCCAGGAAATAGGGACAGCTAAATATCTTGTTCTGCTTCGGAACTGTTACTTACGTTGCACAACCATTTAAAAACACATATACATTTAAAAACATTGTTTACACTGCATAAACATTTAAAAGTGTTTCAGGTGTTTAGTACAGTTACAGGGTTCAGCACAGAATTCAAACTCACACATTTATATATAAATTTATTTGTACTTGAAAATGTGTTTGTCCAACTCTCCCCACTATCCTCATATCTCTCATACCTATTCTTACTAGTTCATAGCATAAGACTAGGCTTAGAATTTTCCCTCCCCTCCAGTTCAGGAAAGTGTCAAAGAAATACAGACCTTATAAAAATCATAATAAAGCAGAAGTTAGTTAAGAATGTAAAGATGCAAAAACATGTTTTGCAGAACTGCACTTTAATTTTTAAATTCTTAAAGTATCAGATCTTATGCTACTGCACATACCAAAGTTAGATTAGAATCATTTCATAGAATGGCCTGGGTTGAAAAGGACCTTAAAGATCATCTAGTTTCAACCCCCCTGCTCTGGGCAGGGTTGCCAACTACTAGAGCAGGCTGCCCAGTGCCACATCGAGCCTGGCCTTGAATGCCTCCAGGGATGGGGCATCCACAACCTCTCTGGGCAACCTGTTCCAGTGCCTCACCACCCTCTGAGTGAAAAAATTCCTCCTAATATCCAACCTAAATCTCCCCTGTCTTAGTTTGAAACCATTCCCCCTTGTCCTATCACTATCAACGTGTGTGAACAGGCGTTCCCCCTCCTGTTTATACGCTCCCTTCAGGTACTGGAAGGCCGCAATGAGGTCTCCCCGGAGCCTTCTCTTCTCCAAGCTGAACAAGCCCAGTTCCCTCAACCTTTCTTCATAGGAGAGGTGCTCCAGCCCT
>VXAA01004924.1:110156-123099 GCA_013399115.1 Anseranas semipalmata | reverse complement strand
CTCAGCTTGGTGTCATCCGCAACCTTGCTGAGGGTGCACTCGATTCTGTCGTCTATGTCGTTGATAAAGATGTTGAAGAGCACCGGTCCCAAGACCGACCCCTGAGGGACACCGCTTGTGACCGGCCTCCACCCAGATTAATAGCTGTGAGGTTGTTGTTGTTGTCTGTTTTTGCTTGTTTTGTTTTTTCATAGAATAGAATCATAGAATGGCTTGGGTTGGAAGGCACCTTAAAGATCATCTGGTTCCAACCCCCCTGCCATAGGCAGGGATGCCACCCACTAGACCAGGCTGCCCAAAGCCCCAACCAACCTGGCCTTGAACATCTCCAGGGATGGGACATCCACAGCTTCTCAGGGCAACCTGTTCCAGTGCCTCACCACCCTCACAGTGAAGAATTTCTTCCTAATGTCTAATCTAAATCTATCCTCTTTTAGTTTAAAACCATTGCCCCTTGTCCTATCACTATCTACCAGAGTACCTTTTCATAAGACTGAATCATCCTTTTCATAAGGACTGAAAGGCTGCAATGAGGTCTCCCCAGAGCCTTCTCTTCTCCAGGCTGAACATCCCCAGCTCTCTCAGCCTTTCTTCATAGGAAATCTTCATTTTTGTTTGTTTTGTTTGTTTGTTTTCAATAAATCATTGAACATGAAATTAAGTCTAATTTCAAGAGACAGTTTTAGGTACAACAACTTTCCTTACAGTCTCTCAAGATGAATGTTATGAGTTGGGACTATAGGACTGGAATTTAATGTAGAAAGTTTTATTAGCCTTTTGGGCTACGGGATTTGGATCTAAGAAAAGATACGTGAGATGTCAAGGTTCAAAGTTTCCAGGCTTCCTCCTTTTCATCCATCTGGCCCTTGGCAGAAAATAAACTGGAAGAACCCACTCATGATCTACAAACTGGAGCTACACATTAACTTTCCGCTGCCATTACCTATTGCAAACATTCCCTACTATACCACCTCCTCCCTCTTTCATCTCATTCAGTGGCTAAACACAGATACCCAGAGCACGCAGAGATGAAAGTTTTCTGTCTTATTATAAGAGGACAGTATGTCTGGTGTTTGAAGTCAGCAAGTCCAAGAAAACTGAAATCTGAAGGCCCCTTCCTCAAGACATACTAAATGTTTCTGAATTACTCAGTTTGAGAACCACATTATTGAAAGCACACAGAGAGACTTACCAACTTCTATCCTCCACCTTCACAAATGGATTTTTCAGTCTACCTGCTCAAGGGGAAGAAAATAAATTAATTAGAAGACAGCTTCACACATGATCTGATGAGAACTACTACATTTTTAAGCATTCAGAAAGTTCATCAAAACCTCTGCAAATACTGAAATACTTACTTCTTGACTTTTGAGAAGTAACTTGTTTTCCCTATTGAAAAAAAAGGAGAAAGTATAAAATTCCTGGGAAAATTATTTTGCATTTTATCTCAAGATTTAACAGTAGTTGATTTTAACCTATGACAGTCTTCCTATCTTAATCATGACTTGTGATACACAGTTGTGATAAATTTTGCAGAAATCAAGCTCATCGGCACTTTGGAAATATAGTCATGTTTCCCAAAGAAATATTCATTTATACTCGCAGTGTAGAATTATTCTCATTGAGTCATTTCAATTTATTTTTCCTAAAACAACAAACAAAAACAACAACAACAAAAACACACAAAACAAAACAAAAACCCCACTCAGGTAAATTTATTCATTTGTCCTCTTTCCTCCCCCAAAATACTTACCATGATTGAAAACAGATTCTTAAATATGGATAAATTTTTTCCATACTTTATGAATGCTAATTAACTGCAACCTGTAAAATGTTACCAAAAACTGTAGATAGCAACATTCTCCAAACAAAATAATAATTCTCATTTGAATGGATTTACACAGATACTTTGTTTAGCAATAAAGACTAAAATTAAACATAGTATTTTGTCTTCAGAATAATCTTTTCTGAGGATTAAAGTCTAAATTCAAGCACCAGCTTCTAACTACAACTGATTCTGGCAAAGGTACATACTCATATTTTGTACTACTTGCAAAAGACATAAAAATATCATGCTGATATATGAAAACTGAGAAACAGATGATTTAATAGAGGATTTCGTGTGGCCTCAATAATTATCCAATACTGCATTCCAAAACAACATAACACATATTGATAGTATGTTGCCATTTACTTATCACAGACCCCTGCCTGGAATATATAGCTGTACAACTTCACATGCTTAATTTAAATTACAGAGCAACTGCAGATGGACCACACAAGCAACTAAAACAGTTTGAACGTCTAAGTATGTTATACACTGAAGTCTGGAGAAATCAGGATTTTCACATGCCAACTGCATATTATTGGCAGAATAGCTTGAAGATGCTTTACACTAGTTCTTCGAAAGACTAGGAAGGAAAGATGCAAAGTTGAGCAACTGACAGATTGCCTAGAGACAGCTTCTTCGGGAAAGCAGAACTGTGATTCTTCAAAACAAATCAATCAAAAGGAAAGTTCTAATCACTACGTCATTGTGAAATTTATACAAGGTGACATAACCACAAGCTACATTATACTAAAACCAAGCTACATTTCTTTTAATTATTTTAATTATTATTTTTAAGGCAGGCAGAATACAAATTTCAAATTTTTCAGTACTTCTGGTTCTTAGATAACCATCTCCAGAGCAAAAATCTACACACTATTTAATGCTATTATGGAATTTATTTTTGAAAGCTGAAGTGTATAGCTAATACTTTATTTTTTAATTATGGTCTTTAAATTAATCCATAAAACATACTGGTCAGTAAAAAACAGAACATGAGCAAGACTTCATTAAAATTAGATCCTAACAGTACCATATAAGCTTCACAGTAGGTAGTATTTAATACACTTGTGTTTTTTCATAATCGAATTAACTTTCACAAATGGCAAAAAGACACTTACCACATCTTTAAAAGAACCACCCGTGTTTTTGATTAGGTAGAGCTCTTTTTTCTTTTGTTCAATGTAATGCTTAACATCTGGCAAAAAGAGGGAGAATTATATTTAGCTGAGTTTATGTTTCAAGTTATTTATCATTTTTAATATTTTGAATTCAACAAAAAGATTAACAAAATCAATGTTGTAAGTTCAAGTCAGGTTTCATCAAACAAAAATATTTACCATCAATATGAAGTATCTTCACTCCCCAGCTCAAAGCATTGGACAATATACTACCAGAGGGAATTAATTCCTGCAGACAAAAAACAACATTCATAATTTTAAGCAATATACAGTAGATTATATAAAATAACTAATAAATATACTACAACTTGTAATATGAGCTGTCATAAGAAAGCTGAGATGAAATTGTAGATGCCTTATTTACTTCTTGCCAAAAGACCTACCGCTTTCCTCAACTGACTTTTCCATCTCCACGTCCCAGCACTTCACCATCAAAGGATTATATTTAAGCTTTCACAAAACCAAGACTGTTCTCTATTGTCATATTTTTTAGTATCTAAGATTTGAAGACAGTGAAGTTGTACATTTACTTCAATTTCACAAGCACTTCTCAAATGCTACCTACATTAGCAATCTTGATAAATCATAACACTGGTCATAAGACTCTGTAGGCTTTCAAATCTTCAGAAAGTATCCAGAAAACATGACCTGACAGTTTTTTCTTAGAACAGTCCCTTGACTTCTGCCTGAACACTCCACAAGGGACCTGTCTTCGACCACTATCACTCTTTCTAGTGCTTGTTTTCCAGAACAGCAAGACCAACATTTCCTCAAGTACAAACTTGAGAATTATTCGGCTTACCTGCTCTCTAATTGCTTTTTCCACTAAGGATTTTCCTCTGCTCATACGTACCTATATTAAAACAGAAACACATTTGTAGCTAGTTAGAATTCATTTCAGAAAGCAAAAGGTAAGGCAAGTTAAAATACATATTCCTTAGCAAAAACTGTAACTATAACAGTCTCCTGTTGTTTAATGTACAGCTATTATTCATGAATTTGCATTTTTCCTACAAGGTTGGGGTTGATAATGTCTGAGGGGTGCAGGAGCAGTTTTCAGCCAAAGCAGGTCATTGTATGTCTGAAGCAATGTTAAGTGCTCGATCAAGACAGATGGCAGGAACAAGAAGCCTGCAGGACATGCCAGAAGATGAGGTTTCATCAACTGGACTTGAGCCAAATTTAGCAAAAGCTGTGAATGCAACTGTAGCCCCAGTCTTCTCCCTGTCTCTTCTACCACCACTCCACGTCTCTTCTACCACCAGTACATCTTCTTTCGTACTATAAGCTGTATTGGGAAGACGAGGTGATTTCACTCACCAGTGCAACAAAGACCAGCCCATAGACTATCCCGCAGTCATGTTTCTAAATAAGTACCATGGATATAGTACAGTACTTCGAAAGGATGCAAGACTTGCCTACATAACAACCTTCATGTAAACCAGCAGAAATTCAGATACCGTTGCAATTAAGATGATCCTCTAAAGAAAGAACTCAAAAAAAAACCTGAAAACTCATAATGTTCAATTGTAATTATTTCCTTGAACTATTATCAAAGACTACTTCTGTAGATATTTGAATTAACAGTATCACAGCAAACACACATAAATAGGCTATAGCGCTAAAAAGACTGGAACCGATAGGTGCCATCACAAGCCTGGACATATTGATTTAGTTGTTAAACGTAACAATGGCAATATTTAATTATCATTCAGCCATACTATATTTGAACAGATTTTAGTGTTGTTTGCAGAAAAGGCTCCCATTTTTAGTTTTAACCTTTGAAAATTTGCTTAATTAGCTTGAGTTAGTTAAATGCTTAACAAGTTTGCCTGAAGTGGTTTAGAAATGTTTGATCTGTTTAAAAGCAAAAACAAACAAAAAACTTATTCATCCAAGGGACTGTTACCATCTTCAGGAAACAAAATAGGAGAAAAACTGTAAGTGTATCTTACGGCTTGTACACGCCTAGCAGCACTATTACTAAGAAACTTACTGTATCTACTGTCTTAAATGAACTTCCGTCATGTCGATCTTTTCGGCTGCTAGGATGAGGTGAACTATTTCCTCCATGACATGCAGATTCGGGGCTAGGAACTGGAGAAATCTGACCAAGAGTTGGTGCAAATTTTGCCTCCTTTTTATTAGACACCAGATAGCTGATATCCTTGCTAAGAAAACTCTCCACTCTCTAAATATAAAGAAAAAAAGCAAAGAATTATTTCAGGATAATAAATCAGTAACTCTTTGCTTTGCAGACATTAAAGAGACAAAATTTCTAGATAAATCTAATAAACCAACAAACAAAAATCTAATATTAAGCTCAAAAACACTGAATTAACATGAAGATGTTTTCTAAAGATTTAGATGACAATTACAATTGAACTGTAAGTAGCATCTCACTAGTCACAAATTCTAATTTCACTTTTCTGATTTTGTAATCTCAATCCAAAGAACAATTTTGCCTTGTTTCAATTATTATTCCTTGAACTATCTAGCTGTAATACTTTTCAAACAGAAGAATTCAAACACTGCATCGAGAAATTACAGAATAATTCAAGAAAAATCACATTATATATAGTTTTATTTAACAGAAGTTACAAAGTGTTCAGCTAAACTTAATTCAAAGGCATGCACATGCAAACGTAATTTACAGTTTGCAAGGAAATATAACTCAGTGAATTTTAGAACCTACAGAAAAATGAGAATTTCAGGATAGTTACTGTTTTTACTGTTTCACACCTACAGTATTCATAGCACTTCTCAGAAATGTAGAAGTCTTGAGTAGTGTCATAGTATCTTCATACTCAGCAAGACAAAATGTATATTTTTCCCATGCTTATTCTCTTCCATTTTGCTCCTTCAATCTTTCATTACCTACTGTGCAATTATCAACTTTATATGGCTAATTATTTCTTGCCAGTTTATGTAGCTTAAAATCTTTTTCTCTTCTCTGCTAATAATCAGTGTGGAAAGCACAATTGCAGAGGCAGCAAGCTTGAAACTATGTCTTCTAACTCTGCTCTATATACTTTTTACAGAAATGGGACATACAGAGAGGCTTTTGAGTGCACCCCACATGAGCAACAAAGAAACGTGGCGGTTGATCTTGAGGGCACTGGGCCTAACTCTGAGAATTTAGGCATATAGTCATCAGAATACAACAGCAAACCTTTATTTTCAATCTTTGACTTGTAACCTTATTGTTCACATATGAATTCCTAAAATTCTGTTCTAAAGACAAAAGTTAAGGTGCACTAGTTTAATGCTAAATGTAAAGAGATGCGTTTAACTTGAAATCATCTTATTGCAATTTCTTGCTTTTAGTTTCTGACAGCACCTTGATTTACAAGTGTCAATTTCGTACAACTGCTCGGCTTTCCTCTAGGTTCAAAAAAGTATTGCCAAAATAACATTCAGAATAACCAGCAATTTAAGCAGCTCCCTTTTCCTACTGTGGTTAAAGGAAATTTTGTACTTTTGTTGCCATGGTTCCTTTAAACTAATTCAAAATATTCAACTTCAGAGTGTGCTAAGTGACTGCACTGCTCGTGTGTTACTATGCCATCCTGTATTTGCTTGTATCAAAGTGTTTTTTCCAAACGAAAGAGAGAATTAGGAAAAACAAAGTATTAACAAGATGCTTATAGAATTTGTGATTTAAATATGAGTATTTAAAAATATTCATTAATATACTCTGTGCAGAAAGTATTTACTGAAATGCCTATTTAAATCAAACACTAAGGCTGAAAATGCAAAAACCCAACTATGAAAGTATTCCATGACTAATTACCAAAAGTTCCCATCAGGTTACCACCCAGAAGTGTTTTCATCTGCTTTGGTGTAGGAACAGAAAAGATGTAGCTTAGGAAGGAAAGAAAAAAAAAGCTGAACCGTATAAAAAATAAAAAACAAAAAAAACCCACATCTTTTAAGGGAAAATAAAACACCAGCTGCCTCTCTACGAAATTCTGTCATGTGGAACCTCACTAGCCCCCAGATGAACTACTGCCAGGGCAGGGGTTATGGCAGCTAAACACCAGGTTCCTACCATTTAAACTCATTACTACTACCATTTATAACACAATACAAATTAGAATCATGGAATCAAAATGGTTTGGGTTGTAAGGGACCTTTTAAAGATCATCTCATCCAACCTTCCTACCATGGACAGGGACATCTCTCACTAGATCACGCTGCCTGCAAGTACGATGCTTCTTGTAGCTGGACTAAGACGGCTTCATCAACAGGCTCCCCTTGATCAAGCAGCCTGTAGTAAACTCCAACCACAAGGTTTCCTTTGTTGGATCGGTCCCTAATTTTTATCTATAAGCTCTCAACCTGTTCACCACTGTTTTTCAGAGACAGCTCTTCACAATCAATCCATTTCTTTACACAGAGAACAACCCACCGCCTCTCCTTCCTTGCCTGTCCGTTCTGAACAGTTCATAGTCATTGATCAGAGTGCTCCAGCCGTGCGAGTCGTCCCACCACGTTCCAGTGATAGTGACTAGATCACAGTTCTCTAGTCGCACAGTGGTTTCCAACTCCCATTTGTTTTCCATGCTGCGTGCACTGGTATAGAGGCACTTCAGTTAGGCTATCGGCCACATCACCTTTTTTAGAGGAGCATGCCATAATTCCTTTGAGACAATTCACAGGTTTTTCCCTGTTGCTTCCTAACGTATCAGCAGCCTCTGGCTCTTCTCTATTACTCAGAACTCCATCCCCTTCCCCCACTAAGTCTAGTTTAGAACTGTGATTATAAAAGTCCGGCCAGCTTGTTGCCCAGGACACTCTTGCCCCACTTGGTCAGGTGAGCCCCATCAGCTCAGTTTCTCAAAGGTACGTCTGAGATCGTAGAAGCTGTAACCTTGAGCATGGCACCAGCCACACAGCCAGGCACTCACCTTTTCAGTTCTTCCGAACCCCCTTCTCCAATTAGGAGGACAGAGAACACCACCTGTGCTCCTGATCCCTTTAACATTGTTCTGAAGGACATACAGTCTCTTTTGGTATTTCTGAGTCACCTCATTGCACATCTCTTGACCCTACATGGAACAGTAGGAATGGGTGATAAGTCTGCAGGCTTTAACAGGCTTGGCAGCCTCTCCATAGTATCATGAATACAAGCTCTCAGCAGGCAGCAGACTTCTCCAGAGAGTTTGGACAACAAACAGGTGCTTTCATACCTCTCAGCAAGGAATCTCCAATCACAAACACCTTACGTGCTTTTCTGGTGGCACTGGTTCTAAGGCAGGTGGATGGTTGGGCCAGCTTTGCACAGTTGGCCCTTCCTGGGTCTTGCCCGTTACTCACACCCTCTTCATTCTCCAGCCCCAGAGCATCATATCTGTTATGTAGAGGCAAGGGGAAGGTTCTTCCACCTGCTCTGAGCAGAGACGAGGGTCCAGTCTTGTTTGAGTTAGTCAAGTCCATCAGCTCAGGGTTGGAAGCAAGCTTAACTCTCCCTTGCAAAGACATAGGGCAGGGCTGTCGCTCAGCCCGTGACAGTGCATGATACCACACATGGATCTCTCACTTAGATGCCCAGATACTGCACTGCCTGTTACGCTCCTCTTCTAACATGGCTGCTTGCTCAAAGAGTTCATCCAGCTGGGCACACCTGCACCCATCACATCCACCCCTGCCTTCTTGCCCTCGAGGGACTTCCAGATGCTGGAGCTCCACGCAGCTCAGGTTCTGGGCAGTTCTTTCAGTCCTTGAGAGGTCTGTCTGGATGTAAGCGTCCACACAGGGAGGTTGTAGCGCTTCCATCGGGGTTTCACCTTCAGCCTAGCAGTTGCAGGGGATGGACACCATTTTGTTTCAGTAGGACATTGCCTCCTTTTGGTTTCCAGAAGAGAATAACCTGCTTTCTGAAGGCCACCCTCCCTGTGCACCCTTCCACACAATGTGCTACGTGAACTGCCGTGCCTTGCCCTGCCTGATGTGCCGTGCCCTGTTTGCCCGCCCTGTTCACAGCACTCCTGGTCACTAGCGTTCCCTAAGGGTTGCTTTTTCTAGGTGTGGGAGTTGTTCCTGGGCATGCCCAAGCCTCACCAGCTGCTCTCACCAGAGCTGCCGGCTCCTGGCGGGTCTCTCTGCTACCCTGGGGTTTCCCCAGTTCAGGAAATCCTCCCGTACACCACAATCCACCACCACGATCCACCGCTCCGCTGCGGAACATGGCGGCACCAGAGCTGATCACCTCAGCAAGTGATTGCTAGTTGATGTTACAGAGCATTTAAATTTCCTGCTGTTGCTCCTTGCCATGCCCAAGCCTCATCAGTTGCTCTTGCAAGAATGCCACCAGAATGACCTGAAATAAGTATTGCTCTTAAAGATGTGGCTTTCACAGCAGAAGGATGGGTACTCAAAAACACTAAGGTTAAAATCTGGATTCTAAGTGGAGTTAGCTAAACAAATCTTTTTGGTACAAAAGTCCCAGACTGTCCTTGACCTCCTCCCTGTTCTATGCATACAAATAAATGCCTTTAACAACAACAAAAGAACACCACCTACTTCTTATTTCATCTCATGCCATTTTGGTCCTGTTCTTAAACATCCTCCAACTCTGCTCTTCTTTTCAGCTCACATTCCAACCCTGGTACTCAGGAGCTGATGTTCCTGCTGCCAATCTCCCAAATCTGTATGTTTCTCTCTAAATCCTTTTGGGCCCAGCAACCACACAAAAGCTCTTTTGTCAGTTCTTTCTCCACAGCCTGCTCTGAATGCCAGGAGGGGTGCATATCTCTCTCCCTCTCTGTTAGGTGACAGCTATTCCAGCTCAGTGTTTATAAACCTGTCTGTACTTGAGAAAAAAAAAAGTGAAACCAACCTCCCCGCTCCATTTTTGGTTAAGTAGCCTCTAAATATAAAATGTATTAGAAACTTCGGAAAATGCTGTCTTATACATAACTTGATCAAATGCATACAAAGTTCCATCAAAGCGATCAACTAAAGAGACAATCTTAACAAATCAACTGTACCAAGCTAAAAGAACATAGTTTTCTTGGTTGGTCCTGGTGTTAAGACTTTTCATAAACATATGCAAAAAACTTCCTCTATTCTTTTAGGTTCAGCTGAAGAACTTGACTTATAATGTGTAAACATGTGCCAAAATAGTCAGAAGTTGCAGAAACATTTCACCTCAAACAATGAAACTTATGAAAGTTGGATAAATTTCTAAGCAAATGAATCATCAACTGAAAACAAACCTCTATAATAAACACTTCTGCTACAGCTAGCAAAACAGCTTCTAGCAAAAAAAACAAAAACAAAAACAAAAACATTTGTTTATAAGCTACTTGTCCACATTAAAAATTTGAACATTAAGGCAAACATTAAAAAATAAAATCCTGTCACATTTAAAATAAACGTAACATTAAAATGCAATAATGAAGAACATGGAAAAGTCACCCAGATGCAGAAATTTCCTTTTTGCTTCATAAAGGTTTGCACAGTAACTTACCCCTCCTAGTTCTTTGAGGTCCTTTCCTATTTTTTCAGAGATCACATTTGATGGAATATCAAGGTAAAACACCTTCCCAGTGAGTGGTTTATATTTCAGTTTCTCTGTTCTTCCTGCATCTTTTTTCACATTCTTCAGAGATGATCTTATCTTTTCTGTTTTTGCTTGCATTCCATCTGCTGCCAAAACAAAAGGGAATTTAAACAGAATTGTATTGTATGAAATATGTTTTTTTATTCTTTAAAAAGGAAAATTCCTGAACTATGGAAATGGACAAGGCAAGCTTCTGTGCCATACAGGACATTTAAAACTAGCTACATGTTAATCATGTTATTAATGTCTTGTTTTTGACAACACCTATAGCCCTTAAAAGTTTCTTCCTAAAATCATATCTTAAAATGGACTTTTTATTTCAGCTGATATACAATGCCATCAATTTTCTCATCCAGTTTGGCAAGCACTTTCCATCTCGGTACGACAGTATATACACTACTTGTACAGTCACTGATGATCACAAGAACACCATTTTAGAGGAACAGAACTGGCCTCCCTTTTTCATCTGAAAAAAAAAAAAAAGATTCATATAGAATACATACATACAGCAATTAAACTGTTCTGATGAACTTTGCTGATGCTCAGCACAGAGCTATCCACCCAAGTCTGTCAGAACAGATATTTAAGCAAAGAAAAAATTCAGCCTGGGTGAGAAATAAGCCTCATTTCACAAAAGAAATCTTAAGTAGTACTCAGTACACTGAGTAGCAATCAAAAAAGCAAAAACAAAACAAAACAAAAAAAAAAACACAGAAATTGATAAGAAACATAAAATAAAATGGACAATTTTATTATGCCACTGTATTAACTCATGAATAACCCACACCTTAAATATCATGTGCAGTTCTAAGCAGAAAGGGGGGGGGCACTGTAAAACCAGGAAAGAGAGAAAAGTATAACACAAGAATGATCAAAAGCATGGGGAATGACCTTGTAAATTATGATTTTGTCAGTCTGTAAAATAAGTGATTTAGGGGAAATACAATACAGATATACAAAATCAAAAAGAGCACAGAAATAATGGCTAAACAGCTTATTCCAGTACGAGAGCTATGGGGCACAAAAGAAAACTAGTAGTTAGGTACAAAATAAAAAATGAGAATTGATACTCTATGCAACAGGGCAACCCTGCACAGCTCGCTGCCAAAGGACACTGTCAGAACTAAGATGTGATTTCGAAGGAAGCCAGGACAAATAGATGGAACAGGAATACTTTGAGGGATCCTAACTGCAAGAAGTGACATGCAACTCATGAAGTCCCTGCAACTAAACACAGCGGGAAACTAAAATAATGTTATTTAGGGGAAAGTAATTACACCTTCCCTGTTCCTACACACATCCATTATAGGAATCCATCTACAACCTATGATGGAGACGCAATCGTCCAAGGCTGACATATCATTGGTTTTGTACCGTGGTTTCTTCCTCGCTGACTGACACCCTACTCCTAGTTACTTCTCTTTTGAAGAAGTTCAAAATGGACAGAGGGCTGCTGCAGGAAGTGAGCAGGCATCTTCTGGAGGCAAAAAGTCCAGAGGTAAAACAGTCCCCCTGTTATGCATTCTTTCCCTCCCTGAAAGTGTTTTTAGCAGAGAGAGGGAGCAGAACTACCACTGCTGCTGCTATATTCTCTAAGTAATGGTTACAAACACACAGAAGTGAAGCGTGAATAGCAGTCAGTTTAGTAGAATCCAGGAGACCAACAGAATTAGAGAAGTAGGAAGAGTGGAGACAGTCACAGTGTAACTGATTTAGAAGCTAAGCAGAAAAGAAGGATGAAATGTTGGGCCAGAGATGAGCAGAAGGGCAAGTTGAATTCTGTAGGGATCAAGTAAGGTATTATACCCAGCACACACAAGCGATGTCCAGGGCGGCTGAAAAATTAACACACTAAATACTGTTATTACTATTGGAAAATAGGCATTAAACTTATTAGGGACAACCAAAAATTTGGAGTTAGTTAGAAATACTGCAATTTTAGTAAGGGGTTTCTCTTGTAAAGTGACTGCATTTTAACACCCTGTCCCTAACGTGCTGAGGAGGCCTTTCATGCGATAGCAGCAGGGTGGAGTGGTTTTTGCAGGGTGGTGGCCTAGCGTTAGCTAGCGCATTTACCTTTCCAGTTATGCTCTTTCACGTTTAATCCCCAACATTATGCAAAGGTGAAGGGAAAAAATAAAAAAGGAAGAGAGTAAGCGCCAGCGTGCTGAACTGATGCGTTTCCGGCGCGTTCTTTCAGCCGGCCACCACCAACAAAGCCGGCCAAAGGCTCGCTTCCCCGCCAGCCTCACGGCGGGGAGAGGCCCCAGCCCAGCACCGGCTCCGGGCTGCCTGCGGCCGCCGAGCACCCCCGGCCCTCCCCAGCTGCAGCCCGGGGCGCGGCGGCGGCGGCGGCGGCTCCCCCCC
>VXAA01004924.1:84697-109620 GCA_013399115.1 Anseranas semipalmata | reverse complement strand
GGGCCCTACGTGCTCTTCTTGAACGTGGTTTAATTATAAAGGGAAAAACACGTTGGAAAAGGCAACCCGCCCCAAACTAGCGTGTTAGCATCTGAGAGACAAATCTTATATGCAGCTGAATCTTCTCACCTTTCGTTGTAAACTTAGTGAAAACTACAAAACATAATGTTCCTGTAGATCAAATAAAAAGCTTAGATCAATGCAAACTAGTAAAGTCACAACCGCACTTACTATATGTGCATTTTTAAAGATATGCCTTTATTTCAGGATTTTATGTCCTGAAAATCTTCCCCTCCCTTCCCTTCCCTTCCCTTCCCTTCCCTTCCCTTCCCTTCCCTTCCCTCAGATTCTAGGAATGTATTGGCTGCTTATTTTTTGATCCTGTGCATACATTTCTAAGGTATTGTAACCTTGCCCATATACAGCAGGATTTGTTCAATGAATTAATATTCGGTGGTAGCATTAACGCTCGTTAGTCAGTGTTTATTGTATGAGGAGTTTGCCAGGGAAGTCATCGCTAGCAGGCTGTGACTTGGATCGACCAGGAGACCTCTCTGGATTCTCTCACAGGAACAACAGACACAAGAGGAGGGCTAGATGAATTATTCTGCTGTGCTACAGTTTATGGGCCACAGGCTGGGCATTTATCTGTGTGCAGATAATTTCCATCCTCCTAAACCCTTTGTTGCAGCAAGAGGTAATACATGTTAAATATTTAATGTAGTTTACAAAAAATCTAAACATTGTAATTCATGTAAAAAGGTTCGGGAAAATTTACTGTAATTTAGCAAACTTGGTTTGTATAAAAAGCATGGTGCAAATACTCCAATTTAAAAAAAAGAAAAAAAGAGATCCTTGTATACAAGTAGAAAACTAATATTTACGTTATTGCTGCTTATATGTAATGTATTAATGAAAATTAAAAGTATTTTTCCCTTGATTTTTCTGCAAGTTTTGAACATAGTCTTGCACTATATTTTTCTGTTCCCTAACAGGTTTTTCTTCTCCAGGGATAAAGCCATGGCTGAAATGAGTAACTTCAGTAAAACAACCAGTATTCAGCAAGCAATAGCCTCTTGTTGTGCAGCTATAATTACATCATTATTTGGTAAGGCAAACTATTAAGCTTGCCACAGAGAGAATCTTTGCAAAGTGATTGCTCTTCAGTTCAATTCAGCGAGACGTCTGCATATATGTGGTTTATAAACTTGTGCTAATATGTTCAGTAAGGATGTTTATGGATAGTTTTCTCATAATTCTTTTGTATTTTAACAAACATGGTGATTAATTGAAATCTTTCTTGTCCCTGATAATCTTTAACCATTTCTGAAAATAAGAGTAATTTTTAACTTTTTATTGCTATATCTTTTGATGTAGTAATTCATTGCTTGCTTTCTGAAAGAAACAAAATAATAACAAAAATGGGTTTCCATATTTTCTGCTGCTTAAAAATAGATTTTAAATAAAAGTTTACTTTACAGTACAAGATACGAATCCTGCAAGGCTGGCCACTGTGAAATGTCCCCTTCACGTTGCCACTTCAGCAGTAACATCAATTCATTTGCTGTGGTGTCCTACACTGTCGAAGTACTTTATTGTTTGTTTGTTTGTTTTTCCCTAAGCAGTATTAAGGATAGCTTTTGGTAGTCCTTCAAAATTCTGGATAATCTGGATTTCCCGTCACAAAACTTCCAAATTTTTACGAAGTTGGATCTTACCAGGACCTTGCCAAATTCATAGTCCTTTTTTTTCTGTCATTATACCATATGTCCAGTGATGCTAGGGTAAAGTTGCAAGCAAAGCTCGATCAGACCTCTGGAATTCCCAAGATGGATTTGAATCGTTTGTGCATAAGATTCTAGTTTAAGGTATTGGTATTTGAAATATCAACAGGTATAGAAGACCTTTTCCTTTCTGAAGTGGTACCTGGAAGACCAGGCAGAGTATGTGTGAGTAGCTAAGATGATACTAAATGCCAAATTTTAAATAACTGAAATCAGCTGCAGGAGTCACATTTAGATTCCTACATTTACATATGGAAATTTAAGCTAAGTGTTCAGCCTATTAGTCCACAGAGAGACCTCAACAGAGAGCTAAGGAGTAATTCAGTTGCCTGTGTACAAGGATGTCGTATAATGAAACGTGCTAGAGTATTTGACTCAACCTCCAGCTGCTGCTTAATAAAGTTGTAGGTCCTGTGTCATATCTGTCAACTGTATCAGTATTTTGGATACCTTAGAGACTCAGATGTCACTAGCTGCCTGTGTGTAGGTAATTGAATCAAGCCCTGAATCAACATAACCAGTAGAGGCTGCACCGTGGTCCAGCTGACAAGCCACTGCAGAGTTCACCATGTCTAGGCCTGCAAAAATTTCAAGTGCTGGAGAGGAAGCAATAAAATGTTCACTAAAGCTTCGTTTACTTTTCAACAACTCTAAAGTTTTGGATCTTCTCTACGCAGAGGAAAGAAGGAAAGTACATCACAAATTTAATATTTTTCTTTTGAACAGCACTATTAAGAACAGTTTAATGAGAAAGAATAAACACATGGAAAATGCTGTAGTATTTTACATGCTTGAGGCCAAAATCTTATCTCATATGCCTTGTGGTATACCACTTACTAAAGGTTAGCAGCAGAGCATAACAGCACAACTTTTAACACTCATACAAGATGGCACAAGGGCTTTTTGATGAGCTTTGTGTATCTCTAACTTTTGTTGTCTGTGCAACTGTTAGTAAATTAGAAAATATATGTGTGGTCACTTGCAGACACAGGATATGTAGTTTTTTATGTAGGTTTTTTTCCCCCTCTTGTTGATTATATGGTAAAACTATTCTCTTTTTTTTTTTCCTCTGGAAAAACAGAAGTTGTAGAAGTTCGTGATGAGGCATCTGTACATTTCTATATTTTGGGAGTATACAGTGTTTCTGAATGACTCCTTTGTTTCATTTTAGTAACTCCTCTTGATGTTGTCAAAACTCGACTGCAAGCCCGAAGCAATCCATTCCCCAAAGGTAAATAAATGTGTACTGTAACATTCAGGACCTGCATTGTTGTTTGTAGCCTTCAGCAGATGGTAGTGTAACATAAACATGTCTCCTTGAGCTTCTGAGGGCAGTTTCATTTAGTCTGGCACTCTGAGGAGTACATTTGTTTTCTCCCTCCTTTGTTGACATTGACTTTCCAAAGTTATTTTGTCCCTGTTTGTCTAACCAGAGATAAATCTATCTTGCCACTATATCCAATTTGGAATTGCTGCTGAATGAGAACAATCTTACAAGCATTAACTATATTCTTATACACCATTTTATTAGGAAAGTGTTTTGTATACTCCAATGGCCTTATGGATCATATATGTGTTTGTGAGAATGGGGACAGCAAAGGCTGGTATAAAAAAAACGGACATTTCAAAGGCACATTGGTAAGAACCTTTTATATTTATGTAAAAATGAACATTGTAACCATTTTTAAATGGCATACTGTAAATTTATTTATTTATTTTAACTTCTGGTAGAATCTTTTATCATTTGAGAGGGTATTCATGTGGTTACACTGTGTAGTTCAGACAGTGATTAATGATACCTTCTTCTTTCTACATGAAAATACGAATTCCTTTCATAAGACAAATAAGAGAGCAGCTGCACAGCATTCCTCACACAATACTGTCTATACAATTTTGTTTTTCCCACTTGAACTGTATTTCTGATAGTTGCTGACTGCGGGTACCGATTTTCTCTACCTGTTTACGTCTCTTCTGTCTGTAGACCTGCCAGTATGCTCTTGAAATGAATGAACAATGTAGATAGTGTTTTAAAGTTCATGTGTCAAATTCTGGACCTAATGTAACTTGTAGGACTAGAATTTACCCAGACATCCAAAACAGAATTGCTGTTGACTCCACAATTAAGTTACACATGATCAAGGATTTTTCAGAATTAAATATTTGAGAAGAATGAAATGTTTATGAAGTGGCTCCTTGAATGGTTTTACAGTTTTCAAAAATTTTTTGAAATTAATAATTTGCCTGAGTTTTTCAATTAACTTTATGATATAATTTTTAGAAAATCGCTTAGTTTTCTAGCTGACATTATTATATGCCCATTTTTGCTGTGACAAGGTAATTCATGAAGAAGAGTGACTATCATGTATTTCCTTTCATTAAAAAAAAAAAAGAAGAAGAAAAAGAAAAAGAAAAGAAAAGAAATAGAAAAGGAAAAAGAAATCCCAAGAGCTGGCCAATTGTGCAGTAAAAAAAAATGTAGTGGACATGGTAGTTTGCCAATGCTAGAACCATAAAAATGTTCTGCTGTATTTGCCCATACAATTAATAAGGTACATAAATATGCTGCACAGCCACTGGATTTAGTTGCATCCTTTCTCCAATCTGTTATCTGTATCTTCTTGGATTCTAACTTTGTTGATCCTGTATTATAAACATTTAGCATATGTTTGGTACTAACTAATACAAAATAAATGTGGAGAAAACAAAATACTAGTATACCCTTTTCTGACTTTTTTTTTTTTCTCTTAAGTGTCTTTTTTTGTCAAATTATGTTAGGACCTTTTGGGGTATCTCAAAGCTCCATTTTTTCAAGTCAGGCTTGTCTTAATAAATTGTGTCTTTGTTTTCCCCATGCAATTCTCTACCTCAGCTAATCTGTCCATTAAGGCTGTCTACTCTAAAGCTCTTTGCCTTTTTCTTCCTTTGAGTCCAATTCATAGTCCTTTTTGTGGTCTGTCAGGCTCTGTATCTTCTGAGGCCCTGTAATAAGGTCTGGTCTTGAGCATAGTCTAATCCATCAAATCTCAACCTCTTCCCCAAAAAAGTTAGAAAATTAGGTATCCTAATATCAGGGAGTTTGTCTTTTGAAGATGATTTCAATTGAATGTCCTTCAAAGTTCAGCGTTCCTCTGCTGTCAGTGGTCTGGGAAATGTGTGGGACAGCTGTGATAATAATTGTAAGCTTCCAACTATATTGTATAGCATATATACTTTGCAAATATTTTGTCACGTTGTCAGAGAAAGCAAGTGTTGAAGAATCAGGAAGAGTGAATACCTAGAACTTTTGTTATTTATTAAAAAAATATTTTAGTGCATTGGTTTGGGGAAGTTTTCACAAGGTGTGGCCATGCTGTATTTGTTCTGAAAACAACCTATTCACTGTCAGTTACCAATAAAAACTTACTACTACTTTGGTCCAGTAAAGATGGAAGGAAGTTCATAATTTCAAGCACAAATATTTCTGTTCACCTAAGTGGAACTGTTTGTATAATTAAATTTGATGGCTAGCGTAAGCAATTAAAAAATTGCAACCTTAGAATGATAAGCCATTTTAGAAACATATTTTTAATATAAGCTTTGCAGCTAGTTATTGTTCTTTGCCTGGTTATATTTTTAGGATGCATTTGTGAAAATTATTCAAATAGAGGGAATCAAATCACTGTGGAGTGGACTTCTACCAACACTGTAAGTTGATTTTTTTTCTTTTTTGGTAATAATTTATGAATTGTACTGTCAAAGTTTACTTCATTTTCAGACAAATAAGTGATTTAAAAAATTGGTAAATTCCAAAGTTACAGATAATGATGTAATCAGTTTGAACAGAAACATCTAGAGACGGTATAATTTCTGCCAGACCTTGAGATTTCTCCTGGCAATCTGTTTGATATATTCCCAGTACTTAAACAGGGACATCAGGCTTTTCATTGTGTCTTTTAGAAGTGGTATCCTTACTGTAACTGTCCCCTTGACAGCATTATCAAATCACAGGATCGAACATGATTATTAGAGAATGTTAGTCTTTGATAGGTATTTACTATCCTAGATTGTTACTGAATGACCTGAAATGAGCATCACAGCTGTTTCCACAGACACTCCAGTGTTGCACCTCATTACTTACATTTTTTTAAACATCTACCTAGAATCTTCTTTATTCCAAAGAACAATATTGCTTTTTTTTTCCTGTCCAACTTTTTCATGGAAAATAGGTCAATCCTTTTCTCTCTACAAGAGCAATTTACATATTTAGACATTATCAAGTCTCCTCCTGGTCTTCTTTTTAGGATAAACAGCCTCAATCTGTTTTATCTTGTGTAATTATTATATTAACCTCATGCAGATAGTAACTAAGACCTCTATAGTTATGTCCTCCTCTGTGAGTGATCCAAGAAAGTGGTCAAATGTAACATATATATTAGAATTGTATCTTGTAAGACACTGAGTGTTATGTAACATCCATCTTGTTCCAAGCCAAGGAACCGAGTAGAATGCACTGGTACACTTTTTATTTGCACACAGAAAAGCAAAGCGTGGTGGAGCTCAGGCCTCATTACTTATCCTGCAGCACATGGGTATTTCAAAATATACACTTTTAGGACCTAACTGAACTAAGAGGTCTGTATTTCAGGCAAGATGGAGAGATTTTTCTTCAACATGTGTTCTGTGCTCTCACAAAGAACCAGCTTCTTGATTGGAGAGAGGTATACAGTTTTTGAAAGAAGATCTATATTATGGCTTGTTGATTTTCCAAACAGTCTTCACCGTTTTTTGGTAATGGTGGTATATGCTAAATTAGCACAGACGTAAAACAGAAACATAATTGCCATTTTATAGTAAGCTATGCTACTTTACCCCTACAATGAATGAGTATAAGATCTAGCTGTTGTTGTTATAGTCTATACTATGCTGAGGAATGCAAAAAGCTTACATTTACTCGATCTATATTGTCTTTCAAGAAGTGAGAATCATAAGTGTTGATTGAGATAAGAAAATACTCTTCCAATTGTTAAGTGAATACCAATTTAAGGTTAGTAGCTACTTCTATAAAGTTTGTTTGCTTCATATTCAGATCTTTCAATTCCATTCCTTTATCAAAACAGTTCTGAAGCTGACATGAAATAAATTTTGACTGAGATAATCCACCATCATTTTACTTATTTTTTTTCCTAATGACATGAAAAACTAGAAAACTGGGAAATTTGTGAATTTGAAACTGTGAAGTAGAGACAGTGAGTCAAAGCCATGTGATTAATGCTTTTTCTTCATACATAACAGCACACTGCTGAAGATTTGGTTTCTCCTTATTTAAGCAGAATATCCACACAAGATGTCTGACTTTATGCTCCTACATTCTTTGTATTAATTTAGATTCCTTCTCTTATATTTTAGAATAATGGCACTTCCTACCACAGTTATCTATTTTACCTGCTATGACCAACTGAGTGAAGCTCTGAAGTCCAGACTAGGAAAGGATGATGATCACATTCCAGTTGTTGCAGGTTCTTTAAGCAGATGTAAGTTGTCATCTGTTTAAAGAGAAAAATGAAATAAAACATGTGTATGCTGTTTCCTTTTCCTTTCCCTTTCTCTTTCCCTTTCCCTTTCCCTTTTATTTTTTGAAAGGGAATTTGCTGTGGCTGTAAACAAAGGATATTACATGGAGCTGGGCATAGGAAAGAATACTATAATTTCCCAGCATTTCTTGGGTAATGTAAAACTCTCATATGGAATGATGTGATTTATTTTTGCTGTTGCAGTTTCACTACATTTGTAATTTATTCAAAATTGTATATCTCTGGAAGTTCTACCTATGACAGTTTAATTTAAGACTGTTCTGTGGTGAATGTAATAATAATTATTTTCTGTAGTGGAAACTGCACAGGTAATTACAAGAAAAATGACAATTGGACTTGTACTGGCTTTACTGATGTATGATAGAAAGGGGACCGAATTTGCTTTTATGTTTTCTTACTTTTGTTTATCCTTTTCCACATCTATTGTAAAAGTAGCTCGGGTCTTCTGGGGCTTCCTTAGAAGTTTCTGAGCATGTAGTTCCATATTCTACTTGTGACAACTATGAGAGGCACTGGTAGAATATTAACTGTTATTCTGTGGTGATGTGGCAAGTTGTTGTTATTAGTCTGCTCCAGATTTAAATTTACATTTCAAAGAAGCCTTATGCCAGCAACAGGAGAAAAGTTCTGGGGTCTAGTAATATCATTAAAGTCTGTTACATACGTGATGGGAGCTTGTTTGTTAGTGGTGACTCACCGATCTTTCCACAAGATGGAAGAGCTACTTTATCAGATACAGAATGTCTGCTAAATATTCCTAATAATTTAAAATAAGAATCAGCTAAGACGCTTAGAAATCAATAACCATTGTTTTATCCTTGACAAAAAATAAACCAAGCCCACTTTTTTCAAGTTACACTTAAAAATGGAAATATTGAAAATTATTATTAAATGAGTATTTGAAATTTTCAGCTTATTTATGTAATACACCTGAAAGTGAAGATTCTTAACAGGTTACTTGGATTATATGTGGCAGTATTGAAAAAAGGTAGGTAAACTATATGCCCAGAAAGTTTAGGTACTGTGAATAGATCCAATATTCTTATCTATAAAGGAAACTTATCTGGAGAAGTATTTTAATAAAAATGGGAGAGGTGAAAGGAATCCCTTCCCATGACATGCTGGACGGAAGGGATGTCATCCAGAAGGACCCTGACAGTTTTGAGAGGTGGGCCTGTGCGAACCTCATGAAGGTCAACAAGGCCAAGTGCAAGGTCCTGCACCTGGGCCGGAGCAATCCCAAGCATGAATACAGGCTGGGTGGAGAATGGATTGAGAGCAGCTCTGAGGAGAAGGATGTGGAGGTGTTGGTTGAAGAGAAGGATGTGGGTGTGTTGGTTGATGAGAAGCTCAATATGAGCCACCAATGTGCACTTGCAGCCCAGAAAGCCAACCGTATCCTGGGCTGCATCAAAAGAAGCGTGGCCAGTAGGATGAGGGAGGTGATTCTCCCTCTCTAGTCTGCTCTTGTGAGACCCTGCCTGGAGTGCTGCATTCAGGCCCCCAACGTAAGAGGGACNGGGTAGTTAGGCATTGGAATGGGCTGCCCAGGGAAGTGGTTGAGTCACCATCCCTGGAGGTCTTTAAAAGACGTTTAGATGTTGAGCTTAGAGATATGGTTTAGTGTGGGCCTTGTTAGAGTTAGGTCAGAGGTTGGACTAGGTGATCTTGGAGGTCTCTTCCAACCTGAACGATTCTGTGTGATTCTGTGTGATTCTGTGTGTGACTCTTGGTCAGAGAGTGTAGTGCTAGGACAAGGGGGAATGGTTTTCAACTAAAAGAGGGGAGATTTAGATTAGGTGTTAGGAAGAAATTCTTTACTATAATGGTGGTGAGGCACGGAACAGGTTGCCTTGGAGGTGTTCAAGGCCAGGCTGGATGGGGCATTGAGCAACCTGCTCTAGTGGGAGGTGTCCCTGCCCATGGCAGGGGGTTGGAACTGGATGATCTTTAAGGTCCCTTCCAACCCAAACCATTCTATGATTCTATGGTTCTATGAATCAAATATATAAAGCAATGTGAGACCTGACTTTTAATGTTCAGGACTTGTTACTAGTAAATCTTGATTTTTAAAAAGCCCACATTCCTCTCATTTTCAGTTGGTTCAGTTACTGTAGTGAGTCCCCTGGAGCTGATCAGAACTAGAATGCAGTATCGCAAGTTGTCCTACAAGCAACTGTACATGTGCTTCAGCGGTAAAGTGGCTAGAGATGGGTGGCTTTCCCTGTGGAGAGGCTGGAGTTCTACTGTTCTGAGAGACGTACCGTTCTCAGGTGGGGTTTATTTTAGATGCAACTTTCTGTTATGATTCTTTCAGACTTTTTCCGTGTTTTTATGTAATTTTAATGGTTAGCTTTACAAATGACTGAGATGTACTTGTTCTCTTTTGAGGGTTTCTTTATAATTTTTTTGTTTGTGAATGCCAGATGGGGTTCCTTCCTATATTTTGACTGTTTCTTCTCATCTTTAGCTTATGTAATGACTGTTTTTGAAGACTTTCAGTAGGAAATTTTCTCTATGACAGGTATAGTGGCTACTTGTTTATAGAGGTACATGCTGTATCTATGTGTTCTGATCCTTGATCTTGAAAACTTGTACAAATACAGGGTGACACAGTAGTGTCTTCAGGCATTTTTGTTAGCAAGATGAATTAGTTCGCATAACTGCTCCAAGCTAGAGCACCACTTGTTAGTGAAGCTTCAAAGCTGAAAGTCTAAAAAAAAAAGTCTGATCCAGAGCATAGCTAGTCTTAATCTATTCTTTAAGATAACTGGGACAGAGGAGATCACGTGTTCTCCCATTTTGTTAAAGCTCTGCTGTCTCCTGAGCTACAGAGGTAACTGGACAAAACTGCTTACGGACAGTGTTCCTAGTTGTTAATGTCAGTGGTGAGAATCCCTGTCTCTTCGAGGCCCTTTATTGTCAGAGCACTTGTGGATCATCAGGCATCAATTGTTCTTGAAGCATTTTCTGTCCTTTGGATAGTATCAGGAATAGCACCTTTGAACATCTTGTGTTAGCCCAGAAAAATGCTTCAAACCCATTTTTGGAGGCAGAGAACCCTTGAAATATTTGACCTGCTATCTTTGTTCTCTTATCTCATTCTTAAAATAATCTGACGTCTAATTTAGTTGGTGCTTCTAAACAGTTGAGTGGAGCACTCCTTGGTTTGGGCTCTTATGGGATGGGAGCATATTTAGATGCACACCTGGAGTGAACTTCAAATTGGCTTTGAACCAAGCAAATGCATGATGAGTGGGGGTGATTAGGATATTTAGTTAAAAATGGCACTTAGCTTAGTTCTGTTAACTCACTTAACTGCCATTTCATCTGTTTTGTTTTCAGAATGAATAATACTCTGTTTTCTTTTGCTTTGCTACCAGTAAGTGTTTGAAGAATGCGCTTAGACTGCATTTCCAGCTTAAGGATGGTGGTCCTTGATGGGACTTAATTTAGCCTTTTGTCATAGGGAAGGCTTCTGAACCTGTGGCAACATGCTTTCTCTACGGCTTAGATAACAGAATTCAGAATTCACCTGAAGCTTTTGCCTGAAGGGCTTCCTGTTCAATATTTATTTGTAATTTACTTGTTTTCCCTGTCTACCAAATGCATCATTCTCTTAGGCTGTTCTGCTAAGCTTCAGAAGGGAACTGTAAAATTCTTCATCTATTTCCCGTTGTCTGATTTCAAGTAGAAACTCTTGTTGTCCTACTGATTTTTGTCTCTAGCAACATGGCAGGAGCCAGTCATCGATCCCTCTGCTGCTTTTAAGAGAATGGAAAGATCAGTGCACCGTGAGGGAGTGCTCAAAGAGGAGGGCACTGAGGGATGTGTGTGTGCTCTCTACTCTTTTCAGATTCATGCATCCACTCCTGCTGTTCCTCCAGCAGCCCAAACCCTCCCCATTGATTTGAAGTCAATCTCCACGCTGCTCTGGCATTCACTTCAAGCCGGCAGGCACTTGCCTGTGCCCTGTCCTGCGTAGGCCCTGGTGGGGTGCTGGATAGGCAGAGGTACAGGTTAACACGCAGCTACTGCCTCAGAGGGTAGGGATTATTGTTAAAGAGCCAGGAATGAGCAGGCAGTTCAGTGCACAAGTGAAGGAAAACCTATTTCTTAATAACAAAATTAAATGCCACAGAACTCTGATGGTATAAAACTAAGGGTGTTTGATCTTGATTAATGCCATTTCAAAATGTGTTTTCTAATTATTTTTTCCTTATAAATACTCTCTATGCAGTTAAGATATGTTTCCTTACTACATTCAGTCTTAGCTCTTTTCTTTGAATGATACACCAACCACATCATGGTTCCTGGTATTTTTACAGCACAGTCTGAGCCTTTGCTGCAGTTAGCTCAAGTTAGCTCTTTCAAGAGGAATTAAAGTCAGTGTAACAATGCGTTAAGAAAGCAGCTGCTCTGTGAAAACACTCCAGTAGCACAGGATGACTGTATTAAGAGCACAGCGTAATTAGAAGCCCACTGTGTTACTAGCCCAGGTGTGAATGATACGCTTCAAGAATGTTCCTTGGACAGCTAGCTGACCGAATAAAACTTAAGCTGCGAATGTTTATAAGCACAAGAATTGGGTTAACAATAATAGTTGAGTCATTCTTTAAGCAATGTTGCAGAGAACATAAACTTAAAATGTATGCATGGAACGGAGTCTTGCAAGTGCTCAAAGTTTTGGATTTAGACAATTTATACTAAATTAGGGTTAAGTACATTTCAATAGCAGGTTTTCCTCAAACCCTTCTGAGATACTGCCTACATTTACTTTTGCAAAATGTTGGAGGCTCATGGTTTCCACAGCAAGAAAATACTTTGATATTTCTCTGCTGCCACAACCTACAGAACTCAGTGCTGAACGAGGCACAGCCATCTTTCAGGATACGCGACTGTCATTTGCAGTAGTTTAACCAAGTGCCACAAGGAATCACTCTGTACTTGAGCTCAGTAACATCTGCATTCTAACTAAAACTCATTAAAGTAGAAAGAGTGCAGTTTATTTCAGCAGAAGAGAACAGAAACAGATGTTATTCCTAAAACTTATTCCTCAGAATGCCTCTGTGAGGACTTTCAAAGGCAAGTCTCCTGTTAGTAATTCCAGAGAGAGCAAAGTCATACTTCATGCTTGTGTCAGAATGAAATGTTATACTCTGTGTCGCATAAGATTATGAGACAGCCCTGAGGAACCTTTCGTTTTGTATGAAACACATTTTTGTAGAATTAGTGAGATCTATGAAATGTGTGAAATATCCCTGAATACATAGCAAATAATCAGAAGCTGACATTTTGATTCAGATTAGATCACATTATAAAAAAATCTGTTATATGAGTTTTGTAGTGCTTGTGTTAGATTGTATTAAGGTAGGAGTTACTTAATAGGAATGACAAAATGATTAGGCTAATTTGTATCGTATGAAGAAATTTGGAATATGTGTATATTCCAAAGGGAATTCCATAAGGGGAACTGGATGGGCTATCAATTGTAGTAGCAGAACACTCTTAGTTTGTTTTCAGCTTTTGTTTCTCTTCGCTCCTGTTGCCACAGTAGAATTCTTACATCTTTAGTTGATAAAAGAGTTGAACTGAATTTCTGTATTTGAAATACAAATGTGTTGTAATGCAAGGGTTTTTGTTTGTTTGTTTTGTATAACCATAGCAATGTACTGGTATAATTATGAACGTTTCAAGAAGATGATGTGCAAGAATGTTGGTGCACATGAACCAACATTTTTTATTACTTTTACTTCAGGAGCAGCATCTGGCTCTGTAAGTATACATTTTTGTTTCTATTACTACTCTTTATTATTGCCACTGATAAGCTCTTTATAAATGGCATGGTTTTGCATGA
Organism: Anseranas semipalmata; assembly: GCA_013399115.1. NCBI lineage: Eukaryota > Metazoa > Chordata > Aves > Anseriformes > Anseranatidae > Anseranas > Anseranas semipalmata. The sequence continues at coordinate 96,409 of VXAA01004924.1, read as the reverse complement.
TTCTCTCAGAAATTATTTCTGTTTTGGGGTACATCTACTTTAAACACACATGGCTTGGCATTCAAGTTGACTAGGTATATCTGAATAGTTTACAATGTTCTGAAATACAAGATTTCAATAATATCAGGTGCTCGGAATAACAAGTCTAGTTTTAAATTGTATGCAGTTTAATGTAATAATTTTAATTAAATTTTAATTGCTGGTGCTATAACATTAAAACTGTGTTTGTTTTTTTTTTCTTCCTAATAGATTGCAGCTGTCTTAACTCTGCCATTTGATGTAGTGAAAACACATAGGCAGACTGAACTTTGGGAGAGTGAGACCTTAAAAGGTAAGTTGCTGGTAAATACAGTGTTACGCAGCTGTTTTAAACTGTCTTCGAACCATGTTTGGTGTTGAACACCCATAATTCTCTTTAGTTTGAATTGCTCAGCAATTTCTGTAGAACCTTTCATAATAATCCTTGTGTTTAGTACATGCAATGAAGCTGGTTCTTTTAGCAATAATAAAGAAGAAAAAAAAAAACGTAATGTTTGGGTATATGGACTTCTGGTAGGAATTTTAAATATTTGTCTTTTCTAAAGTTTATCTAAGAATTCTATTATTAGGCTTTTTTTCTTTTCCAGATTGTAACACCTTGTAGGATAATTTCTATCTCCTAGGATAAACACAATACCTCATTAATGACAGAGAGTAGGGAAAAGGTGCGAGTAGAGTACAATTTATGTTAATAAGATAGTATAAAGTACGAACACAAAAATCTAGAACTATTACAGTTAGGCAGACCAGCTGCAAATTTATATACATTTAAGTTATTTATAAATAGGGAAAAAATTCATTTTTATAAACCATTCATGTCAACAGTGCTCTATTGAAAAAGATTTTTGAGTAGATTAAAATAATTAAAAAATTGTTTCCACATTCACTACCAGTTGGTGCTAGAAAATAAAAATAGCACTGTAACTCTTCCGAGCATTTTATTTCATAATGATATTCTTCTTTTGCTACAGTTATAGCTAGAGAGAGAAAGCACTTTGCTCAGGTTCTGTATTTTTTACCTTCTTTTTGTGTGATTTCAAAGAAATTATTTTTGAGGGCATATTAGTGACTACTCTAACATCTTTAAAGGATGAAAGAATTTTTTTGTTTTGTGTTCAGTAGAGCACCACTACATTTTCTAGCAATTCAAGTTGTATCTAAAAAAATTTTTTTTTCCTATTACTTGGGACCTGAATCAGAGAGGGACTTCCAATAACTTGGATATATCATGCCTTTAAAATTAAATAACTATAAAAAGACTGAGTAACCAAACATCAGTTTCTGCTTAGAAACTAATTTAAAGGCCCTAGTTCAGAAAGATGTCATGAAAATTTAATGTTCACATCTTGGCATAAGGTTTCATTCTCTCAGGTAAATTATTTTTTTCTGGTGTAGTTCTTGAAAGACATATTTATGTTTCTTTTGCAGAACTGTCAAAGACAAAAAAAAATATATAAATTGTTACTGTGTTTCAATTCTTATGCTGTGTTTCAATTCTTCAATGCCTTGTGCTGATGAATGTAGGAATTCATTGCTAACACCACTTTGAATCACAGGTAGCTGCCAAATATTTATTAGGCTGATATTAGCTAGATCTATGTTTTAAATTTCAGTGTGGTTAGCTATAATTTGTACTAGTTAATTTCTTTCCAAATTCAGTTGTTGTTAAGATTGGACGCTGACTATGCATCTACAGATTGTCTCTCTGTGGCTGCAAAAAATATTTTGCAGCTTCCAGATGCTGTAGGATGTTCCCACTGAATGTATTCTATGAAACCATTTCAACTTTCATCCAGGAAAAAAAAAAAAACAACAAAACTTATTTTCATATTACAGATCAATGAAAACAGCATGTGCAGAGTGAAATAACACAAAAAATTCCTCTGCTTAAAACAGTTGCATATGTCTGCAACGCAGTGGTGCTTACGGTATCTAAATTAGCAATCCACATCTCATAGACCTATACTTTCTTAAACTCAGATAAAATCTGGGGGGATTTGATTTTTGTAAACTTAGACATAAAGTGTAGTGTCCTAGCTTAATTATTATTCTTATGATTTATTCTTATTATATCAACTCTCAAAACTTACCTTTGGATTCAGTTTACCATAAAAGGTAAGTTCCCGTTTAAAAATCTGGATCACAATGCTCTTTTAGCTGCATGTATAAAAGGACCTGGAGAGGGACTGGCTCATTTGAAAGCCAGGTGACTTTTCTCAGCCCTGTCAGTTACTCTAGTACGGAATATTGTCTCTGTATATTTTACTCTAGGCATTACTACATTTTTTTTCCATGTCATGCTATTTTAACTGTATGAATTTAACATCCTGTATAAATAGTATGGATAAAATTCACATAAGATAAATTAAACCTAATCATTACATCTGAAGTGACTGTCTGATTTTTAGAAATATTTTTCTGTGGCGTTCTGTGTATTGTTTAATTCATTGTTTTGTTGTATTATGTTGAGCTCCACAGAGGAACTGTGCATCAACCTGGACAGTTATGAGGAAAATTGTTGCTAAAAATGGGATTGCTGGATTATTTGCTGGTAAATCTTTCAACACCTTTCTAAAAAACCCAGACTAGAGAGAAAGTTTTTTAATTATTAGCAAGTCATTGTTAGATGTTAGCATGCACAAATTGTATAATACTTCCATCTCTGTGAACAGTCAGTTATGGAACAGATTGTGTATATAAAGCAACACACATCCATACATACAGAGAGAATTTTGTGCCCGTCTTCCCCCATTTCAGGATGCAGGGCTTCTTGAGCCTCTTCTTGTCCCGCCTGAGAGGTCATTAGCCTCTGCTTGTCCCACATGAGCGGCAAGTTTGCACTGCTGCTTAAGGGAGGGCACAGAGTCTGTCCCCAGGGCCACCTCTTCTGTGCTAGGGCAAACCAGCCCTGCAGGTCAAGCTGCTCCACCTCTGCAGGGAGACAGAAGGGGCAGAGACACAATGGACTTGAGTCAGGCAGGCCACGCGGGATGGCAGAGGTGAGGGCATAATATTCTTATAGCGGTAATGCCTCCGGTCAGAAACGTTGGTATTTTGAGGAATGTGTGCATGCAGAAACCCAGTTCTACAATGATATACTCTGGAATCAATACATTATGACCACTAAATGGTACTACAGTGATCGAGTCTGAAAACAAATGAGTACTTTCCTTTCTTTTCTGGGCAGGTATTATTCCACGGCTGTTTAAAGTTGCTCCTGCTTGTGCCATAATGATCAGCACATATGAATATGGAAAGTCTTTCTTTAGTCATTTAAATGAAAAAACAAGCCAGCATCCTTAATTCTCCTTCATCCAATTGTGTGAAGTCAAAATATATGGTGAAATCTGTGCCAAATCTGAATCTGTCAAGGCATCTTTCTGCCATTACGTTTGGTACCTAAATGCAACTTCATTTTTTAACAGTTTTTCAAGGGATAAATTCACTTTTTTTTTTTTTCTTAAGACTGAGAAAAATACATTATCTGGAAACTGTCGTTGAAAATTTTGTGACCTCTTTTGCACTAGAGAGGAAAAGAAGAGGTGCTTTGACTGTTCTTCAGTGATGATTCAAAGGGAAAAAATTGAGCCTGGCCAGAGTGATGAAGAGTAACAACTGCCAGTGTTAATTTTCAGTCTAAATATTTTGTTGGATTTTTAGAAAATATTTTAGGCTTCCATTGTATGAATCGATTATCCTGCCATAAGGAGGCTGATACAGAATGAATTCAATAAATGCTCGTTTATTCTTGCTTAATACGTGTTTAATTTTGTGGATGTTTATTTGCAGCTCTGTATTTTGTAGAAATGCATACTCTGGCTTCTTCTCAGGTTTATTTAAAACAAAAAATGCTTTAGGTCAAATTGGAAAAAAAATACATAGTGCCTATTAGAAACCCAGAGAGCATGGTGAATACATTGACGGGTGCTGCACTGGCCTTTTAGTTTAAGATAATATTCTTAGTGTGTGCATATACTAGGAAACTGAAGCGCACCCAGGCACTGAAGCCAAGTGCCTGTACAGCTGTTCTGGAGGAATGCTCCCTCACATGTCTGTGACCCATGACAGCTTGCACATCCCAAAAAGCTTTAAGACTGAGCATTCCCCATATGCAATTTGCATGGGGTCATGGGGTTTTGAAGACTAAGTTTGCTGGCATAAATACGGGTGGTGCCGTGCCAGTTTGATTCAGCTGCGTACCCAGCTGAAGGCAGGGGCGGATGTAGTTTACTACTACAGCAGGCAATGGCCCTGGCTATGGTGTGTAGCACACACACAGTACGAACAGTTGCAGCATCTCCCTTGCCAGTAAGGGAGAATCAGAATTTCCCTTACCCCCCCCTCCAAACTACCCTCACTACATCCCTTCTTCCATGCGCTTTCAATAGAAGTGCTTGAATTTTTTTTTTTTTTGCATATTTTAATGTGTTGGTACAAAAGCAACTCAATACGCAGGCCATGAAGACATGCTTTCAGCTGTGCTTTACCCAAGAAAGAGATGCCAGTCTTACTCTACCATGAAGAAGGTATCCCAGTGTGTGTTGGCCTTGACGAAAATTCAGCATACACTGAAAAACACTTTAGTTGGACAGACATTGGGTACCAAGTTTACAGCATATGGTGCAGGCAAGAGGTACTGCCATAGGAGATATTTGACACTGTTACCCTATTGTGATTTTCAAAATAATTTTAGGCCTTATTTTGAGTTTCGAGTAAAGAGAAAGAAAGCAGTAAGAGCAGATTTTGGACCACACGATGAAATATAGCAACAACAAAGTCTCCCTGTTTTGCAAGAAGAGAGTTTGCTGCAAGCTCACTAGTACTGTAATTTGCCAAATGGTCTTATTTTGTTTGATTAAAACAGAGACAAAAACTAGTAATTAGCGATGATACAAAATGTTTAATTTACATGCAACATTTATGGAACATCAAGGCAACAAAACATACAGTTTTGGCATTTTTTTTCCTCTGAAAAACAATTAATGTTTAGAACTGAGAAAGACACACAACTGATTTCCCATGCACAAAGTGACACCCAGAAACTCACAGTGGTGTCAGACTACATAAAAGACTTCCGTTAAATGACACATGAATTTCACACCAGTAGCTCCAAGAAAAGAGCCATCAGCTAACATGACTAAAGATCATGATAATAGCCCCCTCCAAAATACTGATGAAGTGGGAGAAGCGTTTAACAGCAAACAAGACTGATTAAATCACTACACCTTGATGTAGAATGTCATCTTGTGGAATCCAGATTCACTCATTGTATTTGTAGTAAAAATGCAACTCTGACTTACAAATTAGTATTTAATAATGTTACTCAACTGCCATGAGAGAACATGTAATAGCCAAATGTAATAACCAAAGAACAGTTACATGAAGTAATGGACATTCTGACAGTGTATGAAAGGATTTAACAGAGTTTATTACAGAGAAATTAATTGAGTGGGTTCGTGAGGGCTTGAAAGACAAGGCCTGCAGATTTTGCTAAGCTGCTTTAACATTTTCCATTAAAATGGCCTTGGTATTTGTTTACCCTGCCATGGATACAGTAACCTCCAGCACTGTGGACTAGAGTTGAGGAGATGCATCTTGAACCTCATCCTGCTAAATCCAACAGTGCCTTGAGTTCCAGAGATACGTAGCCTCAGAGCCTAAATCTTTCCTGTAGTTTTGGTAAAGGTAAGAATGAATCCTTTCCTTCAAGCCCACCCTAAGATGACCAGACTATTGTAGTAGTGCCAAGGTACCATTACAAGAGGCAAATCAACTAAAACCAGATAGTGTAGTGACATACTGTAAACATCTGAGAGTAAGCAATTAAAAATCTGTCTTGTATTGCAGCTACTCATGTAAACAATTTATGAAACTTCTTTGGCACAAAAAAAGCATTTTCCCTAGCACTTATAAATACAACATACTTACATGCACTTAAGTTTTGTTTAAAAAGTTACTAATCATACTGAGAAGCATTACCTTGATTAGCAAAATTCTTAGATAAAGGATCCATTATATCTTACAAAGAATTAAGAATATAGTTTGCAATTCAAAAATTAATTTGCAAACATTGAAACCGTAGGGTAATCTGGAAAGTTAGTTTCATTTAAAAAATGTTGCAGGCATTTTGTATCAGTAGCTTAAATCAATGGCAAATAATTTGAGAAAACTGACTTAAATAAGATCTGCTGTATTACCTAATCAAGGAAAATACCTATTGCACTACTACAGGAATGAGAAAAATCTTTAACATGAGAATACTGTCATTACATTGTCTTTGTCTCCTTGGGATCTTGCCAATAACTGTACAATCCAAGTTTCCCAAGGTGTTAACCCTACCATCCTTAGTCCCTCTCTTTCTAGCAAGGCCAGTAAGCCAAGAAATTCCTCATATAATATTAAATTATCTGTAAGCCAGGTCACTGAAAAGCTTGAAATTTACTGAGTTTCCTCAATATTTACAAATTGCTAAGCATGATTGATTTAGATGATCAGCTTGTATTTGTTATTCTCATGCAACTTTAAGAATTACTAAGAGTGTTTCAGTGTGATTCCTCAGTGCGATTCAGACATCTTGTAAGTGCCATGATGCTAATAAAAATGCAAAATCTAACATTGAATCGACTTGAGAAGAGCTCTTGATAGGTTAAATACGCTATTTGAGGTCCTATGCAACATACACAGATGAAAAGATGGATTTTTAAGTAAAATATTTATTTGCCTACAAAGACTGGCATTAAGGATTCCCTGTGTCTTCTGCAAGAGTTGATATCTAAAGCACTGCAGAGAAGCACCATGGCTACAGTAGGGCCAGGCTGTTAACCACTGCAAGAAGAAACAAAGGTCATGGCAGTTAAGTAGGGGACTGATTTCCAACTGCTTCATTTTAAAATTCAGCCAGAAGCATCACAATATATGTCCTGTACCTGACTGATAGTTTTAAATAATTCAAGACTAAAGCAAAAAATACGAAAAAAGTTCTCTGGGGGAAAAAAGCTTGAATGAAAACTTAGAGAAATTGTGAATTAAACAGGTAACTGTGAAAAGAAAAAATAAAGCATCTTATTTTTAACTTAGAACTAGCAGTCTTCATTGCAAGTCATTATAGAACATAAACCAAATGCATACAACACAAAGCTCTTCCTGCTTGTGTCCATCTCAAGATGGTGTTAAGCCTGGACTCGTCATCTCTGTTGTGGGACTTGCAAGATATTCACTTGATTTCAGACTTGTGAGAGATTTGTAGCTTGCTACTGAAGTAAGAGAGCCACAAAGACCAAGCAACGATGGAGTGTCCTCCTTCCCTGTTAAGAAAAAGAAGGATTAAGCTAATCATTACAGCACAAGATGACCTGACCAAAAAAAATGAGGGAATAGAAAACAAAAAATGTTTCATCTAAACTGTTATGAATTACATGTTACTGCTTCAGCGCATGCATATATCACAAATGCAGTTAAGGAAGACATGTTATTTATTCCCTACCTTCCCTGTCCATGCAGGACAGAGGTTCCCCAGCTTTGCATTACAGGCTGGGCTGCAGTCAGTCTCCTACACAGGGAGATTCAGAGGCTCCACTGACTACACAGTGAATAGAAATTAGTAATTCAAGATTTGCTTTAGTTGAGTTCATTATTAATGGAAATGATGTTACTAATACAATGTCAGTACCAGAGATCTAATTTTGAAACCCTGGAAAGGAGCAGAATTAACTGTAATCAGAATGTAGTTCTTTAAAAATAAACATTTTGTTTTTTAATTCTTGGTAATTTGATGTGCATTATACTCCTGACACTGGAAAAAGGCCTGCAGTGTACGAGTGGCAATGCAAGCATCTACTCTCTCATCCAAATACTCTTGACAGTTAACATGAAACATGCTTACAGGTATAAGTGTGCATCAGACAATTCCTCCCTTCTCAGAATAGCCATTTAAGTTATAATGTAATTTATTAGCTGAGCTGGAACAAAATAAAGAAATTGATTATCAGTATCTCCTTATTTAATCTCCTGGCTCACCTGCGGAATAGAATAAATCACCTTAAACTTGAATTTAAAAGCAGCTTAAAAAGGTCACAGGCATAAGATTTTACTGATAGGCCAATCTACCAGATTTTTTTTTTTTTAATCACAACTATAAAGTAGCATTTCTTACAATTGTAGCTCCTGTTCCTGACAGAAAAGCTTTATTTTTGTCAGAAAGGATGCAAGGAAAAAAAAGAAAAACAAAAAAACCCTCCCTCAAACAATTCCTTATGGAAAAATTAAGTGACACGTTAAAATATCATGTCTTACAAAACTATATTAAAGCTTAGATACTGATGGACATCACTAGTTTAGAAGTGAGCCGTTACGCTACCATTAGTGTCCTGAAATGAAAACCTAAAATATTCCCGGTGTTTTTGCCACACCTTAATTCGTGGAAAATAAAAGAGAACATTATTCAATGGATTAATACTGCAGAAAAAAAAAAAAAACTGTTGAAAGTAGATCCGCACAAGGACATTGTTCAGCTGTTTGTATTTCATTTTCCCTATGCTAGCTTGAAACATTTCAATTTTAATACTGTTTTAAAAAAGTTCTAAATTTCGCATCCTTAATATTTTAAAAATAAGAAATTTTGCAGTTATGAACTAGTAAAGTTCTGTACTGTAGGGTCTAAAGTTAATATTTGATGAGATACAGAAAATTGCTTATAGTAATTTCTGTTCTGTACCCAAAATACTACTACTACAGAAGTCTTCCAGCATTTTTCTGCTTTTCACAATTGTCCACAAGATGGAGCAGTTAAACTTCGATAAGCATACAGATTTTGAAGGGGCGGTATATGCCATTTACATACTAGCATCATGTTTTCTGTTTTTGTTTTTAAAACCACATACATTATCAGGCTGCTTCTCCACAGATGAATGTTGAAAGCAAGATGCAAGAATGACAATGGTAGTTAAAAATCCAGTGCCTTTAAGTTTTCTTTTAAGAAACGGGAGTAGGATGTGATCAACACTGGGACAACCCAAAAAATGAAACTTAAAGAACTTAAAAGATTTGATTTAGTTATAGCAAGAAGATACTTTTCTCAGGTCTGCAATGGAGAGGAAAACATGCAACACATTTGAAGCTTAGCCTTAAATACAGCACAAAGTCCTATGATTATCTGGGGGCGAGGTGAAGTCTTGAAGAAATGCAAAATTAATTGAAATATAGTCCTTAGAGAAACTGGAAAAAATAGCATAACAATGGAGAAAAGATGTAGTTCAACTCTCACTCAGACTAAAAATTCATCTCATGGGATCTGAAGATCAGAGCTATGAAGAACAAAATAAAATGAAGCCACTAGACTGGCTTTGTACCTTCATTTAACAAGTTTATTCCATCCTGCTTTCCATCTTGTGAGTGGCCTGGATCCAGAGAGGTTTGAGAAAGACTAACTTCTGCTGAAAGTTGGTCCAGACTTTGAAAACTTTTCCTGTAAAACAAGTAATAATTTTAAATATTAACACATTTAAAGATCTCACTAGAAATATTTAATTTTCCCTAAAAAGCCTTTTTTTTTTCCTAATCACTCTCTATTTTTTGTGTTTCCAAGTCCATTTTTTGCTAAAGCAATTATTTCTTTTTAATTAATCCAAAGGAAGGAAATTTTATGCTAAGTGAGAAAAATGTGATTTTTCTGCCAGCTGATCCTTGTACATTCTAACAGGTAATTCCAATAAAATACGTTTAAGAGTATGCTAAGGGAAATACGCAGTTTTGAGTCTCTGTTCCTTTAAAGATGAATCTAAATATTAAACTCACTCATCCCATTGTTGATTGTGCTTTCTATAGAGTAGAGTGTCCAAGGCAACAGCATTGACATCCAGAGCTCCTGGGGAAGGCCACTGATTGGTGAGGTGAGTAGTTAATTCCTGTCTTGATCTCAAGTCATTATTCTTTAGCACAGTCCTGTGAATATAGAAAACAGTAAATCTCAGTCTATTAAATGCAATTCCTTAAGGTACAGAAAGAAAAACAGGACAAGTAGTCCAATTCAAGTCAATATTCTACTTCAAGTGACTGACAGATTGCAATTTTCATAAAGCATCTTAAACAGTTCACTTTTCCTGGGGGAAGCAACTTAAGAACAGAAGAAGGTGAGATAACATTCTTTCTGCAAAAGCATTAAAAAAGCAGCAGCATTTTAAAGATGCTTTCTACCTGCATGATGGTAATTAACAGACCAACTATCAGAACATGATGCCTTTTTTTCCCCAATTTTTTGGGGGCTTTGAAGTGCAACCTGCCTCCTCCCCACCTCCAAACAAATACTTTTGCAGAAGGAACAAGAAAAAAGCAGACATGTTAATTCCATTACATGCTTCCAGGTAAAATATAACACATGGTTATTCTGCTTTCTACCACCTTATAGTTTTTACTAAAGTATATTTCTAAATTACTGAAAACATGTTAATGGAGGTACCTTACAATTCAAATCAGTTTTGCCACTTATTCTCATAAGCAGATCAGTTTTCTGAAGTTCTGGAAACCAGGAAGCTAATAAGCTAACATCAGAAATCATCTGCCAAAAATCATATAGAAATAAGGAAAGTACATGGTTCTTCAGATTCCAAGACAACGCCAGCCTTTTTCCAGTAGTATAAGGTAACCCCCAATCTACTCTTCTGCTGTAGTATAACTTAAGCAGTATTATTTTTGTTTCTTATTTACCCATAAATCCTCAAATCAGTGAAAACTGGGCAACAGTAAATGCTGCTTTATAAGTTTGAAAATCTGTGGCCTGAAGCAACTAGCTAATGTTAAAGTACCTCCATGCTAAATGTACTCAGGAGTTCACAGCCAAATGTCATGCTGTTACCTGAAATGCCAAACTGCACAGCAAATTAAAAAACTGTTGATGGTACACATACGTTTATATGAATTAACAAGTATTATTTTCAGCAGGTCTATTTTTACAACGCAGTTTTTATTCTCGTGATATCTGAACTGTTCAGACAAGAAACTCAACAAGGGCACATAATCCCACCCAAAGAGCCCAAATTCCCCACAGGACAACAGAAGACAATAGCGAGTTCAGTAAGCAATTTTTAGTAACTGAGTTTCAGAGAGGAGACAGATACACAGCAATTTTACAAGAAAAGGTGTTGAAGCACCAGAGTGAACAAAACTATTTCCAGGAAACTTGTCTCAGGATGATGAATCCCGCCAGCTTTCATGCAAGTTAACGATCAACTTTTCTACCCTGGGATCTCCCTCATGTTTCTGCTCCCTAAGGTGTGTATAGGAAGAACCACTTTCATAGGCTGAAACTCCATAATTTCAAATATCTTGTGTGTTACTCACTTCCCTGTGGTATTTCCCTAATCCCATGGGGTACCTAGAACATTAAAAAGGTCTGTTAAAGGCTTGTTGATTGAGGAAACAGAACCACTGACCTGGCAAGTCATTATGAGGTTAGACAGCTAGGCTGTGTGACCTCCTTACCCAGAAGGGCTTGCATGCTTTCACTGAAGTTTCATAACAGGACACCCCGGTTATATTAGCAGCAATGTACACAGTAACTAAATGCAAACTCATACATGTACAAGTCAATTCCCATCTGGGCAACTCCTATACGTTATCACCACACAACTCAGCAGCAGTGCTAAGTTATTAACAAATATAGTGAGCGTGGAGGACAAA
>VXAA01004924.1:39996-84683 GCA_013399115.1 Anseranas semipalmata | reverse complement strand
AAAAAAAAAAAAAAAACCACGCATCTGCAGACAAATTGTTAATAGTGGAATTTTGGTATTTTACATGAGTTTCTCTATTGAGGCTTGCTCCACAAATCTCCATGCTACAGTATCCTGAAATTTCATCCTTTCTGCATGGACAAAAATTCTGAAACAATGCCTAACCAAACTGTTCCAGGGATTTGAGCGTAATAACATTTAAAGACAGTTCCAGCAGTTCACAACTTACAGTTCTCCACCATGTTCAGGAAGGGAAACAGGCACCAAGTAGGATACAGAAGTAACTCTTCTCCTATTATATTATTTTATATGTAAAAATAACTTTGAATACCATATTTGGACTGATTTTATATATTCAGCTTTTATAAAATAATAATATAGACAATAGGCAGTTAGAGAGAATATTCATAGCAGGTGCTGGTAGTTCCTACCTATTCTTTCAGCCCTGTAAATTATTTAGCTGTCTGTCCTCTTGCAGTCATTTTTAAAGCATCACAATATTTAACTGCAGCAAAGACTTGCTAATGGCACAGTTTGCAAACAGCTATTCTCTCACCATAAACAAAGAGTACCAATTTACACATATTAACCAGCCTTCTTTTAAGAGTCAAATTACTAAACTGCAGTTTACATCATCCTCAAACTCTCAGTCATCACAAAGCAGTAGTGATACTGCCAAAAACTTTCAAAAAGGGGAAGAAAAGAAATGGAGACAAAAGGGTTTACCACACAAATTAAAAAGGAAGGAAATATGATCACGTTTTAGTGAAAACAAGCATGCAATTGCCCAAACACTGCACGTGAAAAATGATGCACGATATTTTAGGGGAGTGCTCCCCTACTCTAAAGACTGGTCAGATGAGGCATTCTGGAAGAGGCCTCAAAAGACAACAATTTATTTTATCCAAGGCAGAATTAATTTCTCCAGTAGCACTCTGTTCCTCGGAATGCCAGCATCGTAACTAGTGCTGATCAACTCTAGGCTGCAATACTTTAATGCCTTAAGTATGGCTTTTCTTAATAATCACAATGAGTGCAATGATTAGAGCTTTCCTCCTCATGTTTACTGTCAGGCTGTATAACCAAAAGAAGAATATTATTATTGAAACTTATATATCTGCCAGTATAGCAAAATAAGTTTGCTATATAAAAGCTTTCTGAGGACAAATTAGAATAAAGACTCAAAGTGAAAATAAGAAACAAAGAATTGGTGGAGAGGTACAAATGGCAAATAGGGATATTGCTGAAATTTATAAATTCCCCAAAACATTCAAGAATAAAATGCAAACTTAGTATTTTCTGTAATTTACACACACACACACACACACACACAAAGGAACTACTGAACTCTTTGGGTTTTGACTGGAAAATATTTCAAATCTGTGGCAAAGTGTTACCAAAAGTTCACTTAAAAAAAAAAAAAAAAAGGTACTATGAAACCTTCTATGTAAAATGCTGGTGAAAGCAGGTCTGCAGTAAAACATACTGAACTGGAATGGCCTACAAACAGATTTTATTCTACTACCTGAGTTTCAGAGGATGAACGCTGTCAAGAAGTACCAGTTGAAAACCAAAATGCCTGTAGACCAAGCAAGCAAGACTCCAAGCACAGATCTTATAAAAGATATGTCATAACTTGTAAGCATCACTTACATGGAACAAAATCCATAAAACATCATAAGAATACTACTGAAGATCAAACTATACAGCTTTAATTTTGTATATAATTCAATAAAATATTGTTCTATTCATAGTGGTTTTGTAGCTGTGATGATTTAAGGATGATGCAAGGTAAGGTCTGGATAAGGTAAGATATACTAAGCCATTTAACACAAGAGTAAAAGCAGGGACATTCAAAAAGGGGAAGAGGAAAAGTATGAGGAAACAAAAGGGTTTAAAGATGTTAAAAAAAGAAGGAAATATGATAAAGTTTTAGAGAAAACAAGCAAACAAGCACATATAACAAGCTGTTAAATGCCTTTTCTTCAGGCTGGAAAGAAGAGAACTTGAAAGCCAAGAAGAAGTTAAGAATAATGGCTTCTAAACATAATTATCTCAGCTGAGTAGTTGGTTCAGTGGATGTTGATAAGAGATTGTATGATTCCGTTTGAATGGAAGAAAGGCAGCATGTAAGATACGGCTGAATCCTGGACTAGCACTGTGAGACTGTGGAGTGCAGAAAGTTTTATGAATAGTAGGGAGAATGTGCAAGGATTTATTAAGAAAGCAGAGGGCTTAAACTGATTTATGGTAGATCACCTAGACTAGACATGAAAAGATTCTTGGCTGTCTGAATCCTTGTGAACTTACTCCTCCTATCCACTAAGTGATATCTTATCAACCTGCAATCATTTCCATCCCTTTACAATTATGCTGGCAAAAAGTAGCAGAAGCTCTCTTTTGTGACCTACAGAAAGAAAGTAATTATTTTTCTCCTGCTCTCAACATTTTTCCCTAAGGAGTCTTCATCCCAACAAATATTTTTATAAGATACCTTCATATTGTCTTTAAAGTTCTGAAAAACATTCAAAAATGGCAGACAGAGAGAGGACATTTCTAATTTTTTTGGAAGTATTTGCTGAACTGCTATTTTGGTACTGAAAAATGATAAGTATAAAAAAAAAAACGGTCAAATACTTGTAGGTATTTATGACAGGAGATAGGCATTAGTGATGATGGAGACATGATGTATTTTCAAAAAATTACATTATTAATAATCATATATCCAAATATATTTTGTACTACTTTATGGCATAGACTTTCCATAACACACATATACAAGACAAGTATAATATACACAGTCTCACCATGTTAGCCTAGGATACCCTATTTAAGTTAAGACATTTAAATTGCATTTCTTATTCCCTCCCTTTTTTTTCCTCTCCATGTTAAAAACAAAAAAATCTATACATACTCAAAATATTACTGCAACTAATAACTTGCTAGGAAAAACAAGAAGCAAAAGAGATGAGAACAATCACCTTACTACCTGAATGTATCATTAAAAACTAACAAATATTTGGCTTACATTTATATATTCAATCTCTACATCAGGATCCGCTACTTTAAAATAGACTCCTCTTACAAAACAAAGAAAAACATTCAGTAAAAACATCCTGCTAATGAATTTCTGCCTATTACAAAAGACTACTGATGACTCATTAACTAATCAATACTAACATACTCCCAACTTACGAACAAGTGTATGCTTGAAGCACAGATACATTCCCTCCAGGCATTTAAATTTACTTGCTTTTACCCACTGAGAAAGAGGAGCAGGCAGAGTATTAACATCGCGTTTACACAGCTGTTCACAGAACCAACTCCACGTGCTTTTGACTTTCAGTCCTTAAACTGTGTATTTAAGGAGTAGGGAAAAGTGGGATCAATGAAATCTTCTTATAAATATCAAGATAATCAAAGTTGAGGAAGTCAGCAAGTACCTTACAAAGACATGGCAAGTGAACACTAGTGGAGAAGGATGTTTAATTCATGACTTATATTTTGAGACGATTTATTAAGGACAAGCAGAATATCATTATGTATGGTACACATACAATAATAAAATGCGATCAGCAAATTACTGCTCATTGACACCTCTGCTCTACAGTATGCTGCCCCTTCAGTTGTTCTGGTACAGTCATGTAGGAGCTATTCTGAAAATGAATTGCCAAAATGATCAGTTTTTTTTTTTTTTTAAATAAACATTTCAAATTTAATTCATAAACTAATCCCACAGTTCTGCTTGCACTAGCATTGCTTTCGGCAGCTCAGCTACCTCTCAGAAAGATATGAAATTACCCCTCTGAATTAACACATCTAAAACCTCTGCAACTTAAAATGTGACCTGATTTGATTTGTTCATTTGTAGCGGGGAGATGGGGACAAGATACAACCTGCACATGGGGTTCCTGCACGCAAAATGCAAATGATAAAAGAAGGTGATTATCTTTGGTTACTTACTATCCTGTAACCATGTCACCTCTGGGAATTTAAAAATAAATAAATAAAAATAAAAGTAATCTCAAGTGTAAATCAAGCTAATATAGAAAAGCCTCATCTTGGTAACCACCTATATTTCTCAGGTCTCATTTCAGCTAGATACCATTTCTAATTTGCCCTGGATCAAACCCAGATTCATGTCATTGGAAGCCTACTCTGAAAGGCCCATTTACACAGATTTTTTGTTTAATAAACACATAGTCAGTTCTGTTTCCAATTATGCCTATGAAAAACCAATAATTTCTTACCTGCAAGTTTAATTTCTCCAAATCCAGAAAATGCCAGTCCAGTTGGCAATTTGCCCTCCTACCAGCAGATGAAGACAGGAAATAAACCAAACAGACTAATTCCCTAAGATAGGGAATTATAGCAGGTGAATGCTCCAGTTCAAGAACTACCTGAGTAGTGAAAAGTAAAAGTGAAAATAAAAGCTTAAAAAAATAAAAACATTTGAATAAGAAAGAACAAGCTTTAAAACCTTTATTTAGAACAGGAAATATGGAATGCAAACTCAAATTGATAGCATACATGAATATAACTAAAATCTGTAAGAGCAACTCTAAAATAAAAAGGAATTCTCAAATTGTCAGTACTGTAGCAAGACAGTGAGATGTCTGGACTGGTATATCATTGGACTTTGAGAAATTAGATCAGCAGGTATGAAAAGGAGTTACTTACCCATGGATTTTGATGCTGCAATATATCACCTCTCTCAGGTGTGTGTCCTGTGCACAGACACAGTATTCCCCAAATTTGATGCCAGAGCAGTTAGTTCCCAGTAGACTTTCTAATGGCAGCCGCTGCAGTGAAAAAAAAGTAGGCATGTCCTACCGCACCAATTTTCTTACTGTTTCTGACTGGCCAACAGGTCTTCGTGTGTTAACAGCAGTGGTACTAGTTGTGCCACAGAAGAGATCCCCTTGATGCTTCTTCAGCAACCTTTTTAGTCCTCCTTTTTATCTCCTAGAGACCTTGAAATATATTCTCCAGCAACAAAATTACTGTCATCAATTTCATACAGCTTTTGATCTCCTTGACCTTTGGAGTATCTTGGATAAGCTTACATTGGCAGAAACACCTGCAGCTTGACTCTTGATTTCTAATTTAATTACAATGGAGATTTTATTTCAGAATACAGACATCATCCAGAATGGATCAAAACACACTACAGTACGTCAATTCGCACATGCTCATTAGCATACTACTGTAGTGCATGATGGACACCTCTTCCTGTCCTTGGACAAATAACCAAGCCTGATTCCTCTGGAGGAGAACAGGCACAATCCAACCAACATTCTCAGATATTAGGTCCTGACTGAAAGCTTTTTTGAACTTGACTAGCAACCAAACTATTAAAAAAAAAAAAGTAAAGGAGAGCTTTTAATTCTGTTCTTCAGCTATCAGTTAATTTCTGCTGAAAAATAGTACTACTAGAAAAAACTTTTTTTTTTTTTCCAGACAGATCATCAAATTTGCCTTTAGTAAATAACCTCTCAAATGGAGCTTGTTGTCCAATGAATGGTAAGGATTTATTTTTCCACATCAGTTACATAAACTATCTGTCCATAGCTGATTTCCTTTTGAAAGGACACTTCTACAGGGGTAGTGGGTGGGGGGGTTGGGAGGGAAATCAGAACAGATCAGGAAAACTTCACCAGAACAGTGGTCTTGTCAATAATTTGTTGCTATTTTAACGTGTTTCCCTTGCAGTCAGTAGAAGCAGCAAATCAACTGTAAAACAGTTGGGTAAATTTTAAGCTGACCGAACAACCACTTTTCCATACTTCCACTCACACATTAAGCCAGCAAGAGTTTCAGCAGTTATATCCAACATTATAACCATATGATGGATCTTCTATATAGACAACTATCCACCAAAACTAGTACATAAACTCCTTTAGAATGTCACGTGTCTAATAAATAAATAAATAAATAAACAAACAAACAAATAAATAAATATGTGAATATTGACTTACTTTGAAGGACAGAAAACTATGTTGGTTTTGGAGGGGAAAAAAAAAAAAAAAAAGAAAAGGCAACAAGATCCTCCTGGTAGCTGAATGGCTACCAAACAGCATGACAGAGCTTCAAAGTCTAAGGCAATTATAGAATGAAAAGAACGCAAGTCGAAAAATTTTATCTAAAGGGAAAGGGAAAAAAGCAAAACAAAACAAAAAAGCCCCCCCCCACAGGACAGCAGAAATGGAGAAATGGGAAGGAAAACGAGGTGGCAAACAAAAATCGTTTCCAACTGTTATTTGGTTTATAATTTGGATAACAAAATAATGAAAAACTTTATTTATTATGTTAAGTGGCTGCATAAGAAAACCTCAATGACAAATAGAAAAAGCACCAAACTAAATCTCAACCACTTGCCATCCAAAAAGAAAGGCAGCTAGTAAAAGCTTCTTGCTCAAGAAATCGGGTAACAAACTGCACTGTACTTACTTGATTATAACTTTAGACATTTTTAAAAATTTATTTTAAGCCTTTCAAGAAATCACTTAAATCATGTTTTAGTTTAACAAAACACTGAAAAAATCCTGACACAAAGTTATTGTCTTAAAACCAAATTTCAAAGAATGAAAAACATGTTGCATCCTAAATTTACAAATATCATCCATAATTAAAACAAAAAACAAAAAACATTTGTGACTGTGTGTCACTGTCACATAAATCTACTTTTTATGTGTTACACTGACACAAATCTACTTTCATTTAGTCAAACTATTTTGATTTTAGAGAAACTTTTAATCTTGTTTTGAAAGTATACAATGCATTTTTCTATTCCTTTTTACTGGATTAAAGTTAATTCTTCATCTGATTAATTTAAACCAATAAATACAGCCAAAAGAAACTAAACTTTAAGATAATTTAAATATTTTCTTTTGTCTAAAGAATCTTAGAGAGATTGATACTATACACCAACAATAAAGTAATCTCTGCAAACAGAATACTCACCATTGTAACCTAGCACTATTCTTCCATACACACAAGAATTGTGTATATTTTTACTATTTGTCATTTAAAGTCTTTTTAATTGGGTATTGAACTTCATGTGACTTGCATATTATTTATTAAAAGAACATAAAAATAACTTTTGTTCAACTCTTCTCATTTTCTAGCTTCTCCTATAAGTATCTAGAAGCAAAACTCTACCAAATGAATATGAGAACAAAGAAATGAAGCAAGAAAAATTTGGAATCTCAGAAGCAAATAGTAATTAAAGTTTATTTATCTAAATGGGTAAAGCACACAGAGATCAAATTCAGTCTCGATAACTGTATTCAAGGAGCTAATGATTATGCATTACATTTGGCTTACCCTATTTTTAGCTGATGTTATCTATCCGCTGCATTCACAGTGTATCAAGTTATTCAGATCCTTTTATGAAATCAAGGTCTCAGGTTCACCTTTTCTAAACATGAGATAATTCTCTCTGGAGTTAAATTTGGAATGGAATTAAAACATGAAAATACTGAGGTACAGGTTCTTTAGCATTAGTATGCCAAACAAAGTATTCTTTTTCTGCCATAGTTCAGGTGACATTAGAGGAAGAAACCCCACAATCCATACAATATGCTTTCCTACCGGGAATACGGATCATTAGCAGGCCCTCGAAGATTCAGTATTTTTCATTATTAATTTGAAAGGTCTTACTTCGAATTCTATATTGGATAAAAGATCTGGAATTCGGAATGTATAAAGTGCTAATGTCCTGCTAACTTAAAGCTTTCTTGCTGTGCCACTTTAATTACAATGCCTTTACCATAGCTAAGTGTAGCTATGGGAGAAAAGACAAAGAATTCCACTATAACAACAGATTTTAGTATTTCACATTAGAGACCCAGAGAAAGTGGAAACAAGGACGTTAGTACACAAAATCTTCAAAGGAAAGTCCTCAAAGGAAAGATTCTTGAATCTACTAAGAATAATAATAGTAAGAAAAAGAAATAGAGAGAAAAGGAGAGACTCCTTACAAAAAGGCGTATTTTTCACTTTGGAATCAGCAAGGATTTTGCTGCAGATACACCAACATAGCTTGTCCTTGACAACACCAATAACATCAAAAGCCTTTAACTTTTTTTTATGTATATATTTTAACATAAATCTTTTCAAGCCACTATTTAAAAGTTGAGAATCAGATATTAGATTACAATTTAAAAATAAATCCCTCCCTATCTATTGCATCTTGCAGAATAAGTCCTTTTCTTCGGGTTGCTACCAATCCAGAAACTTTTGAATTCCTGCTGCGCGATAAACCCACCCAATCCCTCTGGGTTCTTAGAACAGTGTGTCCTTTGTCACGTCTGAGGCTTGGCTGCAATTTTGTTTAATTCTGCGTGTTTCTTTACCCTGTGTCGCTCTGTATACTCTGTATTGCAGGAATCAGTCTATGTACTACACCCAGCTGACTTTTTCCTAGTTACACTTTCAAGCAAAAAGGAAACTCCCATGTCTTCAGAGGTTTCCACCCTGCTGAAAATAGGATTTCTTCTTGCTGCCTATCCACACCTTTGTAAAACAGAGCAGGCATACAATACTGCAGCAAACTTCAAAAAAAAAAAAAAAAAAAGAAGAATTCCACAAAAAAAAACAAAATCAAAACCACTGCATAAACTAAACAGTTATACCATCTGTCAAAATATGCAATTTTTTTCTGAGCTATGTTTCAAAACAGAGTTTTAAAAAAAAAAAAAAAAAAAGTACAAGTTGAGAAAACAAGGACCTGAAAGCAGACCAGACTGCAATGCTAAGGTTTTAAAACCGATGCTGCAAACTTGGGGGAGACAGAGGACATACAGCAAGCATTACAAATAAAAGTGTGGCCAATGTGAATTATGGTTTGACAGTAAGGATCCATGAAAGCTTTAAAAGGAAAGAAAAATTAGCACTCTATTTTGACATTGTAGGAAAGAAATTCACCAAGAAGATCAAACAATAAATTTTAATCTCCCAGTTCTTTTCAGTGAGAAAATAAAGCAGCTACAACAAATTGGATTTACTATACTTATGAAAGAAATCAGTTTCTAATTAAAAAAAAAAAAGCCTTAAAGAGGACTATCTGGAAATGAAGGTAAGAGTACTAAAGTGACCCAACTTTCCTGTTTCTCCAGGTGATTTAGCTTTTGAGGGAGGATTATAAAGCCAGACAACCCACATTTAAAGTTGTACTCACAAGCAGATACAAAACACAGCTTAAATTTTGATTTTTGTTCAGACTCTTTCGCCTCTACCTCCTTGGACAAGCTTCTCTCTGCCTTGTCCTTGACAGCCGAGTTACAGCCTATGTACTCTACAAACTTGCACCTTCATGTGTGATCTGATTGTTTTGCTGTTGACTGTTGCAAACTAACTCTCAGGGTTGCAACTAAACTGCCACTTACAGTCTTTACAAAGACATTTACGTAACCCAGATAGGAACTGCATTGCTGAATCTATCAGACAGGTATATTAAAATATTAAGAATGGAGTACAAGCATTATCTGAGCCTTGAAAAGACTGACCATTTCCGAAGTAACAGACGAACAAATTAAATAAATCTAACTTTAAGATCTGCTAAATCATACAAGTACTTAATTATAAAGACATGCTTAATACAATGTGAGACGTTGAGTGTCCCTACAACTTAATTTGAGTCTTATTTGTGCCATAACCAAAGACAGAACTCCACAGAAGCGTTTCCTTGAGTTTCCTTCCCTGCACACACCCCTCCACAAAGCAGCAGAGCAAGACAGTGATACGGGAAGAAACAGCAGAGGGAGATAAATAGAGAGCTATAAAATGACAGAGTAACTGTCCAAACTAAGAAGTACATTTTCAATACATGGGATACATTAAATATATATATATTTTTTTCATACATATATATATGTATTTTGTACCCATTGGGACAAAGTAGTCATACCATCTTACACCAGGCACACCAGCCTGAACACCTGAAAAATACATTAGAAGGAAATCAATGTTGGTAAACATTATGCAAATCACTCTCATCACAACAAAATCACAGCAGGAAAAATATATATATATATATATTTTAAAGCATTTTAAGTTGAGTTTTTTAGCTTTGTTTACAATGCTTTTCTTTTTCCTTAGCATTTTATTTAAAAAGATTTTTTTTGCTACAGTGATTAGCTTTTATAACATCAGTGAGTCACTATCCAGGAGATGAGTCACTATTCAGGAAATTGATAGAATCCCTCTTGTAATCATACATCAATATTTAACATATAAATATCAATTTCAGATATAGAATCTCAACTTAAAACTTTAAATTAGCAAAGATCAGCAGAGAAATTTTGCCTTAGGTACAGGTAGTGTGCGAGCCAAAAGAAAGACCAAGAATCACCTGAGGGGAAAAAGAAAAAGCCTGTTAAGCCGAGACAGAGTTTTAAATGCAAGGCTGTTACAGGCAAACAGTTTCAGATTTTGCCCAGTCACTCCTTTGACTGATGGGATGTGTGATCAAAAAAAGTTTGGAGACTACTGCTCCAAGAGGCATCCAACACTTCTTTGCAGCATCTTAGATGAAGAAGAAATGGCTGCCCTTGTGATTTTGAATACTCCAAGATCCAGTTCCTTGATGACTCGATGTCTCTCTCCCATTGTGTTTTGAATGTTATGAAAATCAAACCGTTTTCTTAAGTTAGACGCTCCATGGATCACGGGCTTCTCTTGGCTGTCCTCCTGTGAGCTGTTACTTTTAAGCAATTGTTTTAAGAACTGCTCCACACCCACTGTAAGAGAGACACTATTTTTATAGAAGAGTGGAGGCAAAAGCACTGTTCTCTAATGCTGAGCTGCAGTAAATCCCAGGTACGGCCAGACTTGGGTTGTTCCAAATTGGTATAACCAGTCACCACGTACAAAGAGTGCACCGTCTACTGGGCCATTAAATGAACAGCTAAAGGACCAGGTACTTGCTACCCATATAATGTATAATGTAGCAGTATAGATTCCAACATCAATTTAGGCAGTAAGAGGCAAGTTGGGTCACAGGTACAACTTCTGCAAGCCCTATTGAATCCCAAACCATGGATAGAAATGCTCCAATTACTATATAGTAATTATACATGAGTGCAAATATTTTCAAAACCACATTTGTCCTTTGCTTTGGAAACTTGTAGAAGTTACAGAACCATAATATTAATGCCCTCACTGCAACAGTGACAGCAAACATTTCTCAAGGAAGCAAACGAAAGCCAGAATATGCCTCATCACCCTTATTGCAACTGACAGTCACTAGGCAATCACTTCATTTGCAGATACTGAGTGTGGTAAAAGAGCAAGCTGTTCTTCTTGATCTGCTCTGCATTTGTTTAAACGTGTCTGACTGATAATCAGGTGGTCTATTGCAGTTTCACTGTTCTAACCTGATTTGCCATCAGACACCTGCCAGCGCAGTGAGACATCCAATCCTCAGTTGGCTAGGCATATTATTAAGAAATCCAATTAAGTTGAGATGCATGAATTTTTTTTCTCTCCTGTGAATAACTAATTTGACAAATTTTCAGCTTCACTATTTTCCAAAAAAATTGGTATTCACAAGTTCATGAAATAGCTTTTAACTAGATTAAAAACTGTTTATTGTAGTTTGAATACTCAAGATTGTGCAACAATTAAGAATACTCAAATTGCAGAACATTAAATTTTTCATAGCAGCTGTAAGACAAAAATGACTTTTAAGTTGTTCCAGTCTCCCATCTCTGCATACATTCCATGCTTTACATCAAACTGCCTTATTAAATGTGAATATGGAAAAGTTTCTCTGAGGGTAATCTAATTTATAACCTAAGGTCTTGTTGACCACCAGTGTTATCTCATTTCCAAGTTAGCAACAATAACAACCTATACTGCCAAGAAAGTCAGACCAAGAAGCAGACTTAAACATAGACTAAGATTCTGCCCAAATCCATTAATTCATTGAGAATATATATAAAACATTTTGACTTGCTTGTCTTTGAAATACAATTTTGGAAACATCAACAAATACTCAAACAAAATTTGAAGCAGTAGAACTTGCTACCTTAGCAACAACAGCCAGTGGAATAGAATAGAAATATTAAAAACAAAATATAGAATGTTTATTTCTAATAGTTTCCATTACACAGAAAATGATTCTAAATCAGATCTCAAAGTGTTTTTACAAACATTAATGTAATATGCCTCAGACAGAATTACAATCCAAACTTTCTCTTAGCTGCTGGTAAAGAATCCAGAAAGATTACAGAATACATTCACAACCTCAAAATGCTAAAAATGGTAGGAGAGCAAAACACTAGGTATGGAATTCCAGGAACACTGTTCTAAACCAGTCAGACCATAAAAAGCAATTGGCCAAAACTCATGCCTCGTTACAAATACATTAGTGATAGAACTTATTCTGCTGACAGGTCAGCACTTCATCCTTGGTCAGGGAAAATAAATAAATAAATAAATAAGAAAATCAAGTGTAAAAGAATGATTAAAAGATGTTAATCATGACTGGTGTTCACCGTTAGAAACCTGGTAGGAGTATTCCTTCCCTTCCCTTTCCCACATAAGGAGCTATGGGCTCCTCACACACTTTAAGAAGAGTTCATCTGCCAGGCGCTCTCTGCTCACAGCGATAACAATACAAAATTATACCTCTCTCTCCAAATATCTAGCGTATTCCAGGATCCTGACTGCGTGGTCTCACAAACAGCTATACAAGAACACACTGTCAAGATACAACAGAAACTGCTCCACAATTTAAGCCTTTACATAAGAAAACCAGCAAACAAAATCAAACCCCAAAGACTGAGATCTTTACAACAGTCTAATTTCATACAGCTCAGCTAAAAATTAACAGCAGGTCTGAATGTTCAAAATTTCCAAATATCAAAGTTTAAATGAACTTACTTCCCGCCCCCAATAGCACTTCCCCTGCCCTACCCTCACCCCCAAATACTCACGCAGGCCAAAAGTATATCATGAGTCATTAGCTATATCAGTAAGTTCAGAAAAGAACTCTAGAACAAGTATCTCTCAGAAGGGTACATACAATCAGGAAAAAAAAAGTACAACATTGGGGGGGAGGTGTTGTTTTTTTTTTCATTGACTTTGAAATTGGTATAAATACAATGCAAATGCTGTATTCCTGAGGATTAGCACTGGCAATAAAATGATTTCTCACAAGATGGAGCGGGGGGAGCCTTGTTTACAATCTAGAAGTACATTTTACTGCATAGAACAGACCCTTCTGCAAGACCCTAGGCAGAGGGAACCCACATATCCCTAAGCCATCTTTATATTCTCCTCATTGTGCATTATGTCAAAGGACACATTTCACTTTCATTTTACTTCAGAGTTCAGACACATAAAAATTACCCCAGATCTAAGATAAACTAATTTATCTTGTATTTGTCATGAACAGAATAGAATATACAGTTACTGCAGCTGTATACTATAGCAGGCTCATGGCAATTTATCACCTCACAGTGAGTTGTCCAACTGGATCTTTAAACAATGCCAGAGAGCGTCTCTGAAAAAGCACGGCACCTCCCTACACAACAGACAGGGCTGTGAGGATAAACTAAGGATCATAAGACACTTGAATATCTACCATATTAAGAGTCACTTATGCTATTAAAAGATTTAAGCCTTTTCCTGTTGTTTTAGCCTTTCGCGTTGCATTAAAGATAAGGTAAGTAGCAAACTGTTTCATCAAACTGAATGCTTTTAGGGTTATCAGTTGAACTTCTGCTGTGTCTAAGACCCACACAGATAAAATAGAACCTATACAAAGAAAGAAAACAAATAGTTCTTTGTCCTCTCCTGCTTTCCTGCCTTTTTTTTTTATTTTTATTTTTTAAGAGTAATATTAAAGCTGGAAGTAATAAAATATGAAGAACATTTTAGAAAAATGTGTCAAAATTTAAGCAAGTTTACTCTAAGCAATTTTAGATTTGCAGAAAAAAAAGCTTAGAATTATTCTGTCTTACACTACTGTATTTTTTCAGGGGAAGCATTTTTGAATATAAGACTTGTCAGGAAAAAAAAAAGCTAAAACACATCAATTTCTATAAGGAGACTGACTTATTTCCACAGGACCAGAAGTTCTTCATATTGTATATTTAAATAAATTAAATAAAGTAATACTGATTTAACAATATTTCTCCATTATACTAACTTACAACTGGTCTTGCAGTTCCACAATGATATATTCCAGTTGTTCCTTCTCCATTTTATGGGCTAAATCCATATCTTCAATTCTTTGTAACAGCAGTTTATTCTGTGAGACAGATTCAGATAGCTGGTTTTCTCTGAGCCGTACCAGTTCTTCAAGGTAACCCTGGAAATAAAAGTGTTAGAAAGCCTTAAAGAACACACAATCAGAAAAGTTTTCTTTATGTATATTCACATTTTCTAGTTTAAAGCATATAAAATTCTATTTTTTTTTTTTTTAAATGACTACTAAACTGACTTAAGCTTAGTAAGATGTTTCCTAATAGGTACTGAGAAAATCATGTGCGTATCCAAATTCCAGACTAGGAATAGAATAATGGATGAAACAACGAGACAGGAATGCCACCAGCATGAAACATTACCTCAGTTTTCAAAACCATAAAACAGTCACTAGCAGAAGAAAAAAAACAGTTGCTTTGAAAACCTCTTTCTTAGAATAGAGAGGTGCAATACCACATTACACATTAAAATAACAGAGAAGAAAGTTATTGAAGTGAAGATTCATCTACAGGAAAGTATAAGGTAGGAAAAATGGTTGAGGTCACTTCTTCTAGTAATATTGGACATGTATAGCTGGAATGTGTATATGCGTTCATAACAATTTTCCAGCTGATACTACAAAAGATATGGGGCAGTACTAATCATTCTCGAACTACTTTATCATCTACAAAAATCCACAATGTGAGTATTTAACAGCAGCTGTGATGGTGGGCCGGTCACTAAGAGTGTAACATATCTGCTTACAAGCAGTCACTAAGGAACTATTTCATTTTCTTCTTCAAGCACAGTCTCGGCATTTCAGTTACAAGGAACTTCTCATCAACATCCCTTCTTAGCTAAAGCTGGATACAATACTTCTATATTCCACAACATTTTGCACGTTCCTTGAGGCGTGCAGGAAAACGTATGCTTTCACAGGTGCCAATATGAAAAAAAAAAGTTTTCATAAGGACATGGAACAGGTGTGTAGTCCTGTTGGATAAGTAAACAGGTACCACCTTTGCTGGCCAGGAAAACATTAGCAACATAGGAATTCATCACCAGGAAGATGATTAAGGCATTGGAGCTCTTCTCACATGAGAGGAGGCAGAAAGAGCCAAGACTGCTCAGGGAAGACAATCATATCAATGTGTATCAATATTTAATGGCAGGGTGTAAAGAGGCCAGCATCAGACTTCTCAGTGGTATCTAGTGAAAAGATGTGAGGCAGTGGGCACAAACTGAAAAACATGGAACTCCACTTAAACAGAAAAAAATGTTTAAATGAACACTGGAATGGGGTGTCCAGACAGGCTTGGGAGTCTCCATCATTAAGATATTCATAGCCTGACTGAACAATGCTCCAAGCAACCTGCTCTAGTCTACCTTTCTTAGAGCAGTGGGGTTGGGCTAGACAATCTCCTGAGGTGCCTTCCGACCACAACGTCCAACTACTCTGGGATTCTGTGATTACATTTAAATATATCCAGTGGACAGAAATGAATGTGAAAAGAATTTATTTTGGTTTCGTTACAAGTTCCAAGGAATCTTGAGAGCTTCTCAGTGCGTCTAGTTCTGTCCCATCAATCATTACTGTTATTGTGACTTTTGAGCTAGTCCCTAGAGCTCTAAGTAGTGTTTTGAAAGTACTAAACAATGCATTAGGACATAAGTAAATTTCCTGCCTCCCAGAAATGTCAAACATTTAACAAAAAGATTTTAGATGAGAAGCATCAGTATCAGTAACAAAATACCATGAGCAGTAAATACTTGTATCTATAACGACATGAAGATGCCTCATCCCACCAGTGAAAGCATATAAAACTCCACTATAAACAGTACACAAAGAATTTATGAGTTTACTACCACAAGAAGGAACAGCATATACCATTCCAGAATAGGGAAGGGATAACTTGCACATAACTAACAAATGTGTAAACTATGACTCATTAATCTGGACAAAAGACAACTTGGAAAAGACAATCTCATCATATTTCCAGGGTGGCATGGAGAGGACAGGAAGGAACTGACTGTTCATCATTTTTTTTAAATATAAGAGCTAGGCACCATAAAATGAAGCTAGTAGGAGCCAAATTCAAAAGACAGAGAAGGAGGTGGCTTCTCACACAACAGATGGTAGATACGCAGAACACTTTGCCAAAAAAAAAAAAAAAATGTTTGGATGCTAAAAACTTGTATGAGGTCAAGGGGATATTTGACAAGTATTTGGAAAGATTCATCACAGGTTATTAAACAGACAAACCATACCAGCTTCAGGAAGTCCTTGAGCTGATACAGGCTGGCCAGGAGAGTACTAGAGAAAAAACTGTGCATATACATTTGCTCTGTTTCTATTCTTCCCTCCGCATCTACTTTGGGCGAGTATCCAAAACAGGATAGTAGGACAGACGGATCCGTGGTCTAAACCATCATAGCACTGTTGATCCAATAAAGCAATGCTAGGATTTACCTTGCTAAAATAGTACCTGATCCTATCCTACCATTCATACAACTCAGAGGATACAGATAACCTTTATCTTATCTGAGAGCAAATCACTTGTCATATTGTGACCCTGCTAAAAATCATTCACCTGTGCTATTAACAACTGTAGTACGTATACTTAGGAGGCCCAAAAGGTACTTATGATTGTGTGCACAAAGTGAGCAACAATAGAGGAAAAGAAGGATATCTCAGACTCACTATACCAGTCACTGAAAATACATTATTCTCAACTTGGTCTTCTTGTCACAAACACACAATTTTCCAACACAAAGAATGTCAGAAAGCCCCTTTTGTTTAAAAGAAAACACTCTGCCTTCGATTAATTGGTACTAACTATCGGTACCTACTGCACTGCGTGCAACTTGATTGTTTCTGCAACTTATTGCCACAAGAAGGATCCTGAAAGGGGATAGGAGAGAAACACCGTGACAACTTAATGGTCACTTGTTCAAGTTATGATAGAACAGACTTAGTGTAGCTGAAGTGAAGGAAAATTTGGCAGGTAGATCCCAAATGAATATTAGATAATGGAAAGTTTTCTGTCTATGGGAATAAAAGTTATTTAGCTGTTGCAATTCTCCAGTAGGCATTCTAAATGAGGACAATTAGGAAAGCCATCAATGGATGTCAGAGTAGCTATCGTTTTGAAAATTGCATTACATACAGCAAAGTTTTCATAGTTTTAACATAAACATGACTTGAATTCACCACCATATTAGTTTACTACAGAAGTTGGTAGTTCATTAAAGGAACGCCACAAAGAATAATGTAGCAATAATGGCACAAAAATTTGAAATACGTACTATCAGATCAGCACTTAAGAACAACTTTCCACAGAAAACAAATGTTTCTGGATCTTAGACTCATCAATAACCCAAAACCTCCATTTGCTGCTACAACCACTGAAGATCTTTGTACTTTTGGAAGAAGTAAAGTTACTTAGTGATTCTGGCTAGCGTGCGTGTGTGTGTGGGGGGAGGGAAATGTTTTCAATTTTGTTTATGTATTTTAAGAAATTCCTTTTGAATGGCACATTCTGGTTTACAAAAGCAAGGAAAATGTCATTTGTACCAGAGCACCACAAGGAACGCAAGTTTTTTCCATATAGAAAGTGATACCACACTAGCTGAGAAGAACAACCACCTAGATACCAACATTTAATGACAAGGGATCAAAAACAGAAAAGAAATAATTGTATGCATGTTTTTAAAAGGTACCTCTCACATCTATCATCCCACAGTAAGTCTGACTTTTTCACTTTTACTCAGAAAAACTTTAACTAGGTTCTCTCACACACATAAAAGTAAACAAACTCTAATTCTACCCATCCTGTCTTAGTCCTGACCTTTAGCAATCCATAGCTATATTTATCTTAATAAATTGAATGAATCAGTACTCTTTCTCAGGCATAATGTTTTAGTCTGGCTATAGCTATACTAAAACTCAAGTTCCAAAGGACCACATCTGAAGTCATGTTGCTTATTGGGAACGATCACTGGCAAACACTAAATTCACAAACTGTGACCTGAAATTTTCTGGGACAGTGCTAGTTGTCCCAGGCCAAAACAATGCCAACAAACCTTCTTATAATTCATCAGTGACTGAGTTTGTACCAGGATCTGGACCTTCCAATTAATTACTTTACTAGCACACTAACCATGAATATTTTCTGACTTTGATCAGTGCTTACCACAGTTAATGTACTGAGTCTCAATTGCTAGAAGATCCATTCTAGATGTCATCTGCCCGCTCCCCCCCCATACAGTAGAAAGTAGAAAGGCAGAGAGATAACTTGTGATTCTAATTCCCTAAACTGAGGGAAATAATTACACCTCCAAGGACCCTTATGCAGTTTCAGCCTTTCACAGGGTTTATTGTGTTGAGAGTTTCACAAAAATCAAATTCTGACATTAGGAAAAAAATACTAAAAATACTAATAAAGTTATTCAAAAACTAACTATTTGTCTACCATTTTTCTTCTCTTCCATTTTTATTTTACTTGTCCCCTCCTTTCTTTTTATGTGCACTATTTCTTCAGTGTCTATGAAGCCTCCTCCTCTCTGCCATTAGCTAATACACATTTTTGTCTGTAGTTTTAATATGCAATTACAATATTCTGACAAGCATTTTGCTTTTAAAAACACTGAAACAGCAAAAAGCTTGGACATACATTACAATTTCACTTCACCTTTAACTTAGAGTCTTTTGAGGGGTAGAGGGAGAACCTACTTTTGCTTTTTGTAATAACATTCAATATATCATGTAAGTTATTCTAATCAAACATAAACACATTCTTTCTTTCCTTTCCCATTCCAGCTTGAAGGTCTTAAACTATATATATGTTGAAAACTTATCTCAGATAGCTTTGCTTTCCATTTCTAGATAGATTACTTTGCTGATCATTTTGTTTATTGTTAGACTAAATGTTAAATTTTAACTTTATTACCATCATAAAAGCCTTCAACTGGGAGTCTATGTACAGCAATAAACTTGCACGGTGAGTTTCTAAAGAAGAGGAAACCATGTGGACAGTCACATTCACTTCAAGTTCGCAACCTAACAGCTTCAGAGATACACTGTCTGTAACTCTAAGATTGGAAAAAGGAGCGAAAGCTTCTACATTAGGCTCTGTAATCTGCTCCCTGAATTATTGTTCTTCTCTTCCCCCTCTCCAAACCTCTCTTCCCTCAAATCAGTGAGCAAAGACACTTCATGCAATTATTACTTAAGATACTCTGAGGATCATGAAATTTAAGACCATCTACATGAAACTAAATAATATTTAATACATTTTTTTTCTGCCTTTACTTAAATGGTATGTCTCCAGTTGGCCCGTGACCATCTTTGGCTCCATCACTCCCACACAAAACTAATCTTTTACCTTCTGTTCCAACGCAAGCCGATACTTCTGTTCTACCCTTTTGCATTTGTTGTACCAACTGTTTTCATCCGTGAGGAAAGGAGGACCAATGTTCTCTGGAGTACTGCCTTCACTGCCACTACTGCCCAGCGTTCTTAGCTCTTCTTCATCACTGCTGATGCTGTCAGAACTG
Organism: Anseranas semipalmata; assembly: GCA_013399115.1. Taxonomy (NCBI): domain Eukaryota; kingdom Metazoa; phylum Chordata; class Aves; order Anseriformes; family Anseranatidae; genus Anseranas; species Anseranas semipalmata. Next base: position 64,934 of record VXAA01004924.1, on the reverse strand, counting down.
GAGGATCATATTTATTAGCCAAGCGAAAACCTGTGTTTGTTAAGATGCAAATTTGACTTGAAATTAAAACACCACAGTTCCTAAAGATATCTGAAGCTTTGTAAACCATTAACAATGGGAATGTTTGTAGAGGCTAAATCACCAAATACAACTTATGTTTCAAGCTCTTATTTCTAAAGCCACCTAAACAATGTACTTGTCATCTTAGTCAAGTCTCAGCCTGTTGTCTTAGCCAAGTCAGACAATTGTATGCAGGATACTCTCCTGGAATATAAAGGGTCAATGCACTACAATAAGCTCTCTAAGTAAGCGGTGACTTAATCTTTCCTTCACGATTTCAGGGCAAACAGCAGTATCTGAACATAAGTTGTATTTGTTTGTAAAAAGGCAGAACAATAAAAAAAAAAAGTGGTTGTCATTATGTTAAATAATGATAAATTTAAATGAGAGTTGTGGTTATAGTGAAGACCATGTGCCTGTTATTTCACAGAACATAAGTATGTCCCTAGATAGTATGCAAATTCAGTGTTAAAATATCTCCATATCATCCAGAATCAACATATGCCAGAGAATTCAGACATCTGTCTCAAAGATGAGCATTTTAATTTATCCTAATACATATTTGAAATCTTTCATTATAACTATGCTTTTCACTACATTAACAGCATTTACTAGGTTTTTTTTAGTAGTCAGATTCCTGCTACCTTACGATTCTCTTATGACTTATAATAGGATGTTAATATTTTATCAAATTACTTATTCTAAAGAATCACAGACGTTATTATCCACACATTAGACCTCATTTACAAGGTCAAGCAGAGAGCTCAGCAATTTAAGCCCAAGCAACCCAATTCATTTTACAGAACAGCCAGTGACCCTGCTCTTTTCTGGCTCAGATCATGGTCCACTGAAGCTTTTGCTCTATATCTCTGTGCAATGAAGAGACAAACTTTCATTTTCAATTTGGAGCTCTACTTGCTTCTTTTGCAAATGCCATTACTGACATGACAAAAAATTCCTGACAGGATGCAATTCTCCTTTAACCGAACCATATAATTTGTCACTAATATGTTAATTACAGGTTTGTATTTAGATAGGGATATTTTGAATGTGAAATGAGAATTAGGAGGCCCAGTACGACATAAAATTTTGCCACTGATATTTAAAAAAAAAAAAAAATGGTTTAAAGATAAAAAGTACCTTTGGGTGAACTTTAGATAGGGTGTGTAATCTATGACAGCTGGAAAGTTGCCATCCAATCCCTCACCCTTCAGACAAAAACTGATAAAACAGAGAAACAATGGTAAGATTATATCAAGAAAATTAAATGACAATGAAAGTTCCACCTTATCAAAAAGAAATTTGTGAAATTTGATTTTTTCTTTATTTTTGGTAATATGAAAGGCCTACAGCATTTAACAGTGAAATCCTGCTAAACCGAGCTAGACTGTTTAATATTATAAGATAATGAAAAAACCAACAAACAGAAATCCCACAGAATCAGGGAACAGATCAGGGTAAGTGGTATAGACCCCATTTTTAAAATATTTGCTTTTATTCTAAAAATACAGATAGACTGCAAGGGAATAACAAGAAAAGGAAAGTTAGCTGAAACAAGAGAAACAGAAGAGCTGTGTATGAGTTTGGAATTGTCAGGATTAAAGCTCACTTAAAGTGCTTGCAGAATGCTTACATAAGCATTCTACTAATTTTAAGTCAAAAATTCAGTTCTCAAAAATAGCTCAGACTTTCTCCTTTCAATTACTTTCTGGTGTTGGGTTGCTGTAAGATGATGAACTCTAATGAAACTAACATTCACAAAATGTTCTTAACTGCTGTAGCTTTATAAAGCTTCCATCTACACTGTATTCTTTTTCTACTGGATCTAAAAGATTGTATTTGAATCACATTTAATTATCACAGAAGTGACAAAATTAATTATGCTTCCACAAAGCCCATATTACTCCCTCCTCCTTTCACAAAGAACAAAGAACACATTCTGGCACGACAGCTTTTGCTAGCTTAACTGAAAAGTGCCATTTTTGACAATGCAGTAACTTAAGTGGTATCTGGGAAGAACATCTGAAAGGTTTTTATTTTCCAGTACAAGAAAAAAAAAAACAGAACAACAACAACAACAAAGATTCTATTCTCGTGTGGGTTTCCCCATCTCCACCCCCAAATTGTATTTTACAGTTCATAAAATCATAGAAAGGCGTGCACTGGAAGGGACCTTAAAGGTCATCTGGTTCCAACCCCGCTGCCATGGGCAGGGACACCTGCCCACCAGACCAGGCTGCCCAAAGCCCCATCCAGCATGGCCTTGAACACCTCCAGGGATGGGGCATCCACAGCTTCTCTGGGGAACCTGTTCCAGTGCCTCATAACCCAGTTCCACATAGATATGCCAGTCAACGTTTATAAGAGACTTTTTGAACTGAAAGAAGTATCTCAAATCTAATATGCAAAGAATGGCTACAGCTTCTCAGCCATTTAAGACACAATACTCTGAATTACGCGTGGTACAATAAATGTGCTCCTGTAGGTCTACGTTCCTATTTTGCCCAGAAAATTTCTTGCCTCTTTAAGAGCTGCACTGACAAAAATGTCTCCAACAAGAACCAGTTATTACTCTGAATACTATTAACAGATACTTACTAAATGTGCTCACACTAGAAATCAGAAGGATGAGCGCACTCATACAACTAAGCTTTCATACATATACTATGTACCACTGAGGCTCATGGGAGACACGGTTGATTCATTATTATTTATAGCAGGATTTACATACTGCAGACCTAGTCTTGCTACACTTTTTATTCATGCATAGCTACACTCTTTCCAAGTATAGTGCTAACACAGAAGCATTTTAATTTTACATAGTGTAAAACTTAAACTAATGAAATCTGGTAAGATTTGAATTTGCTGTACGCAAGGCTAGCTCTCTTATCATACTGCAGCACACTTCTGTTCCCCCACAACATATGTTGATGATGCAGTTAATCCAATCTAATGACTAAATGCTGGCAAGAGAAACTATCCTGCTTTTTCACATGCACACACCCCGTTTTGGCTTTTTTGTTGTTGTTGTTATCTTTCTTTTTTTAAATCCCAGCCAGACATCCCTTTCCCCTTCTTACAGTGGTATTATCTGACTCCATGATGAGCTAGTCCAACCAGCAAGACCTGATTCCACCCCCCCCCAACTTTAGCATCGACTTTCAGTTCCATATGCAACTGAACTAAAGGCTCACTGCCACCAGAAATGAAAGACATTTCTCAACCCCTCTTTTCCTTCTCTACTTCAAGCTTTATGGTCCCATCAGCTCCGCCACTAATAGGATGCTTTTGTGAATCAAACTAGCTAACAACAAAAAGCTATCCTGCCTTTCTAACTGGGTATGTTTTTTACTCTTTACCAAGTTAAGCTGCCTCACAGAGGGGTCCAACAAACCCCCAAACTGGTATAAGGATACACAAGCAGGCGTACATCTCTACAGGCCTTTTAGCAGTACAGTCTATTACTCAGTGCACCCAGTGAGACTATGCATTATTTCCTGCTAGTTTATCTCCTGAACTGATTTCTGACAAGGATCAATGCCGCTGAAGGGTAAAAATTAACAGTGTACTGCCAAGAGACTGAAGAAATGCATTATCACTATCCTTTTCCCTATGCTATACTACGAAACCTTTTCCTAGTGTCTCTGTTTGCGTCTATGTGGGCCCAGCCAAACACATTAACATGGCTTTGCACCAGCCAGGTTAGAACTTTCCATGGGCACTCTAGTCTTCATACCTTATTTTGCAGGCTCATATTACCAAGGTTTGTTTTTTTTTTTTAATCATCATCTAGGGTGTGCTTGCACCTCCCTCACTCCCCAAAACCAGAGTTAATTGCGTAACAAAGCACACAAAAGTCTAGCTAGATTGCAAAGGTAAATCAGGTAATCTGATGACATTTGCAATTCGATTGCAGTTTATTACAATACAAATTAAACAGTGGTTTGCAAGTTAAGCTTTTAAAATCTAAAAGCACTAAAGTTACTACACCTTCTATATATGTAATTACAATGCTATCACTCAATACCAGTGCACAATCATGTACTTACTCTCACAGTTTTCCTTACATCTTAAAAATAAAAGATTCAATTGTCTGAAAGTTTCACTTAGTAGGTTTGATATATCTTCTGCAATTACACTTCTGATTGCTTTCAGGATTTTGATACCTGAAAGAAAGACCGTGTAATCATTCAGCTATATAAGCTATGGCAGAACTTCTTTCTTAACCAGAAGACCATTCGTGATCTCTCTCCCTCCTCCTCAGTTTTGACTCTCAAACTACCAAGGGAATCTAACAATGTTTCCCATAATGCATCAATTTATAAGTATTTTCCATGAGCATTCTATTACAAAACATGCAAATACAATACCTGAAATCAATTGCATTGAGTCCCAACAGCATACCAGCAAGCATATTTGCTTCCTCACCAAGAACAATTGCTCCATCCTCATAAAATCTCCTTCAAGAAAAAAGAAATTACCTCTATTAACACCATTTTGTCTCAAATAATGATGGTTTTCATAATTAACAGAAAATTGAGAAATCCAGTTTAAATAAAAACAACCCATGTGAACCGCAGCGGCACTCATATTTCATTTCAAATAAAGCAAACCAATAGACTGCACAACACAGAACACCATAATCTCAGAGTACCTAAAAATTCAGACAGAATTAAAAAGAATTTATAATATTAGCCCTAAGAAACAGTAGAGGGACAAAATGCAGGGAAATCTTACACTTTATTGTTGACAGGAAGAAATTGCATTGTGTACATTCAAAAAAAATTATTCGATGGTAACAACAAAAAAGTTCTCATTATTCTAAGTTTTTCCTCTCAGCTACCAAAGAAGCTACTCCCAGATAGAAATGTTCCATGCACAGGACAGATAAACAGGACCCACCATTGCCATGCATGTCTTTGTGGTAAGAATCTGTAAACACATAAAAAAGGCATTAGGTCTGTTTAGCAAACAGACCAAACAACCTTGGTCTTTTTACCACAGGACTTTGACTTCCTTTTTAAAAGATTCTTTGTAGCAGCAGAGGCAGAAAGGTCAGAGCAGACCTGTACATTACACCTGAAAAGAGGGAAACTGAGTGTTCGGCACCAAATGCAAGGATGAGAGGTCACTTACCAAAAACTGAGATGCACTGCCCACCCATACGTTCTAGCAATGTATGATTGCAAGCAGGTGACACTGGTGTACTGATGACAACCTATCTTTCAGACAAACAATGGCAGCAACACTGCCCTACCAAAAGCTCCATCTGTTTAAGAACTGCATGAAAGCAATCGAACGGCTCAGCGAGAGCTCAAGTTGGCTGTGTGGCAAACATCCAGAAAAGACATTGGGGGGCACAGCTCCAAAATGTTTGGACTTCATTATAAACGAACCCTGCCAGAAGTCCCACTTTTGTGGTTTCGTAACAGACATCCATTCGCAGTATGGAAACAAGATGTCCAAGACCTTGGATGTTCACAGTGGAAGCAAGAAATCTGAGAGGCTTCCTCTGGGAAGATAACCTCAATCTCAGGACTGTCATTTGTATGACGTACAGACTCAGCTCTCTAACCCTTGACTTCAGAAAAGGTAACAGAAGGCTAAACTGGCAACTAGTTGAGAGAGAATACTGAGCTAGATGGACTTCACAAGCCACCTCTTATTTGTGAACTAGAAACAATGCTCCCAGTACAAGCAGACTACAAACCTTTTCACTGTCCCTTATAACATCAGTGCCAGGTACCAATCCATACTGTGTTCAGTGTATCTTGTAAAATAGTGCCCAGGAAGCATTCACACAGAAAAAGACATGGCATACTTAAAATGATAAAATGCAGATGTTAGCTTGACAGTTTCTTAAATCAGCAACAGTAATCCAGCCCAAACTAAAGCCTCCTTGGAAACTCAAAAATCTTTGCTCAGTGCTATAGTTGGCATCTCACAACAGAAAGGACAGCCTGCTTCAACATAAGACTTTGTGTTGACCAATTTCTTAAAAAAATAATCGTGTGCCCATGCTTAATCCAACCCCCTACCAAGTGTAATATGCAGATCCAACATTAAGAATGAGCTGCTTCGTTAAAGGACTAGGCCTAAAATCACCCAGCTAAACAAAACAGCAAGATTCAAAAAGAGCTAGCAGTATGATAGATGAATCTTATTCTACAAACACATGTGAAACATATGTAAATCATATCTACTAATTAAATATACATATAGCACAACACAAAACTTAAAATTCTAAATAAATTGTGCAAAGCATCACCAAGAAATCAAGCCACTTATTAGGTATCTGAAATCACACATGGGAAGGTGAGTGTATCCATTATTGCTAGTGGGTCTGACATGCACACCACCAAGATCTGAAAGTGTAATTATTAAATCTATTAGACATATTTTAAATATTACTTCAAAACAAAATTTGCACCTATTATTTTTGGAGTGCAAGGAAGTTTGTTTCCTAAATTTATACCACTGAAAGAACATTCAAATATATGAAACATCAATATGTTCAAATAAATGAATTTGAAACTGCTAATAAAATAAGACCACTGTTATCCACTAGTGAACAAACTGTACTACCAAACAGGCACAAAGAATGTACTACTTAACTATATAGTTTGCGACCCTCTTCTTCCTCCTCATCTCCCCCTCAAAAAAAAAAAAAAAAAAAAGTGACTCTTCAGTTTGAGGCCGCATTAATAAATTTCTTTACCAGAAATCTTTGCTTTATCAGCTTCTTGTCTACTGTAAATACAAGCAAATCTAGATAAAATAGATGACTGGACTGGAAACTTCCATAAAATGGGATGTTTACCTAGCTGTGTTTCAAATTCATGTTAATATTGGCAAAATATATTGAGATCTGTGGAAAAACAGCACTATAAACAGAAATAACATTCTAAATGAACCCAAGTCCTTACAGAAAAAAATCTTATTAAGTATTCCTTTCAGTATCTCTAAAACTGAGTTCAACATAAGGTACCACAACCTGCGCAGACTCACTCATATTTAGATGACTTCACCACAAATCTTTAAGACACCCTTGTTACAGGATATAGCATCATATAATAAATCAATACATTCTCCAGAACTAGTCCAAAACTGTGAGAATATTTTCTATCACAAAATACATTCTTGTCCATAGCAACTTTTACCATCAAATGGTACAACAAAAATCTGTTCCATGTTTTTCATATTACATCAAGAATCCTGGCTATGCCAGTTCTGTATTTCTCAAAAGTTTCCTGGAATTCTATTCCTTTCTTCTCCAAGAAAAATTCCTGTAAGTCTAAAACATATTTTTACCGAGTCTCTATGGCTTTCTGTCAACGATACTTAATTTTGAAAGGAACATAACATCTTCAAGTGCAAGTACCTGCACCTGGATCGGGGCAATCCCAAACATCAGTACATACTGGGGGATGAACGGATTGAGAGATTGAGATGAATGGATGAAAAACTCAACATCAGCCAGCAATGTGCATTTGCAGCCCAGAAAGCCAACCATATCCCGGGCTGCATCAAAACAAGCATGGCCAGCAGACTGAGGCAAGCGCTTCTCCCCCTCTATTCCGCTCTCATGACACCCCACTTGGAGTACGGCATCCAGCTCTGGGGTTCCCAGCACAAGAGAAACATGGACCTATTGGAGTTGGTCCAGAGGAGGGCTGCCCAGAAAACTTGTGGATGCCCCATCCGTGGAGGTGTTCAAGGCCAGGCTGGATGGGGCTTTGAGCAACATGATCTAGTGGAAGGTGTCTCTGCCCGTGGCAGGGGGTTTGGAAGTAGATGCTCTGTAAAGTCCCTTCCAACCCAAACTATTATACAATTCTATGATTCTATCCCTATCAGGCTACAGTTTCAGAATTAGTTCCTTCTTTAGAGAAGTCTTCATTTCTTTCAACCTTTCAAGAATTCCAGGCAAATTTCCACATTTTTTTAAGTCACAAAGCAATTTGCATTTTTGCAGTTTTACCCATGCTAAAACCTTATACTAAGTCCAGATATCTTTTGCTAGGTTACATCTATTCAACTAGTGACATCCTTTCCTATACAAATCAAGTAGAATATTCACTTCCAAACTTAAGTCCCTCACTTCAGCAGCAATTGCTAAAATATTGCAAAAATAGTCTTAGAGACCTGGTTGTTTTGAAGTCTCTCAGAGCTGTGGAAATATATTCGGACAAATGTTTTTCCATAAGTGCTACTCTGATCCAGGCTCGACCCTGAAAGAAAAAAAACAGATATCAAATATTTAAGTATTATAAAATGAAACTGTTAATTTTACATCTGAAAATGAGTAATATTGATTTACTTGGATGACATCATCCTGATTTTCAAAATTACCAGAGAAGAAATTGTTGCACTTCATTAGAGTAATAACGAAAACAAAAAATGCCTTGTGAAATAAAGTTCGACAACATTTGGAGGAGAAAAAAAGGATTTTGCTTTAATTATGTACTCTCGCCTTTTCAAAATTTCAAGTGCATAGGTGGCAGCAGACCAGGGCAGAAAGCTTTTCATTTTGAAGACAATGGTATTGGACACATCCTATCACTTCCACTGTAAAGCAGCAGTAACCCAACTGAAGGTGATTTAAGTACAAGTTAATTCATGGCATTCATTCAAATATTTGTGGGATCAATTAAAAAAATAAAAGAGTCTTCATAACTGAGTGACATATTTCTATATTATCTAATTTGCATAAATTATATTTTTCTCAATAAGGACACCATTATAGAAGGTGCACATAATATAAAGGAATGAAAACAAACCTAAGAGGCCTAACAAACCTATAGTCCAAAAGCAAAACTTCATTCAAACAAGTTTCAGTTCAAACAACAACAGCTTTAAAAATAACCTTTAGGAATGAATGTTGCACTATGTTTATACCTAACAGGTCTAGCGCACAGGATTACAGGGATTACAGTTTACAAGTATGAGACATCTCAAATGTCCGCCACAGTCATGTTTGTCAATTTGAGAACACCAGGAATGTTCTTGTAACCCATACAAAACTACAAATAGTTATATAAGCAGTAAGTAACCTTCCTATTTTATGTAGTTGGTGCTTATTGCTTATAGTGATATTCAGCCAGATGTCCTTCCACCAAAACTACCTGTACTAGATTACAATCCTTCTGGTAATTCATATAGACATAGATCAAATTAAATTTACAATAAGATAGGCAGATGCTAAATAGGAAATATATAGTCTTTCATAAGTGCCAGCAACACAGCAAAAGCTTTAGTCAATTGCACTAAAATTAAAAGGATGTTTACCTGGACAGCTGCCTTTAAGTTGCAGCTATTTAGAACACCTTAAACAGTCAAGCCCTGATGATGATGCTTAGCCACCTGAACCCACAGAGCTGCAGTGAAAGCAGCACTAACTAGCATTGGCAAACACATGCTAACAGCTTCCAGACCGAAGCGGACACACCTTTGGACCACAGGTAAAACTGATGCATACCACTGTATTTGTGTCAACACACCTTCAGCTTTTTAAGACATGGACATACAAAATTCTTCCCCTACACACCTTTAAAGCTTTAACACTACTCTCCATACTTGCTGAATAAATTAGCTTTTTTTCTTTATCATTTGGCATGGAGTTTTCCACAGACTAAATAAATGTGTAAGAATATTTCGGAAGGTAGTTTTGCATCTTATTATCCACTGAATTTAAACATCCCTAAATACTCAACTGTGAAAATTTCGGAATTCAGAAATACCTTTAAAATAAATCTTAAATATAAGTGATATAATCATCAGATTCTAGGATGTGAATCTCTCCAGAAAGTATCTGGAGGTAAGTTTTCCAAATTATCTGAATTTCTGGATCTCAACATAAACAGGAAGAAAAAACTGCACGACTTAATCAACCTACTGCTCCAGTGAATTGAGTGCTAGGAGTAGCACATAATATTCGGGATAGGAAAGCCAGTCAGTAGCTTTTTCCCACAGAGGCTCTAGTGTTTCAAAACTCTTCAGACAAATTACAGATACATTTAATATATAAAATTTAAAACTGAGCCTATAAGAAAGAAGAAAGTAGCAACAGCAGACATAGCAAATAAGCTGTTCCACAATAGTACGGATCGTCAGAATGGCAGCTCAGAGATCTGCTAGATTCATGGTGCTGCTTGATCTAAGCACCATTTTCCACTGATGGAAGTTGTGGTTCTGTAAATACCTCTAATTGAAAATGTATTAGCCACAATCACACCCCTGAAAAAATTACACCACAAAGTTTCTGTGAAGAATCCAGAGTACAATCAAAGTCTGGAACTAGAAGATTTTAAAAACAGCCATGAAACACAGTTTGGATACATGTTCAAACAACTACTTCCAGTCACTTTAGGAATTAAAAAAAAAAAAAATTAACAACATTAACTTGTACATCCTTTTTAATACTACTTGTACTTTCAAGTCAGGAGATCTCAGTTCTGTATAAAGCAGCCTTGCTTGATAAAGACAGAAATGCAAGCTAATGAAAAGCATCTCGATCTAGTAAAAAGTACCTGCCATCTCCATCCAAGAACAAACAATATTTATTTAAGATGTTGGTCTATGCTATCTCACACTATTAAGATTTAATGAGAGGTCATTCGGTTCATATGCATATGAACATATTACATTGTTAATTCCTTAACAAATTCATCGTACCTACAATCAGAAATTGTGATGTCATTTATATACAGATCTTTTAAAATGTTGGATCTTTATTACCAAATAAATTCAAACCCATTAAAGGCTTCCTTCACAGTCACACACACAAAAAAAAAATTGAAGAGCTGATCCCACCTTTTCTATTAGTGCATAAACTGTATACAAAGTAAAATGATACTTAGGTTAGGAAAAAAAAAAAAAATCACATTTCTACAGTTTTAAACTATNAGCTGATCCCACCTTTTCTATTAGTGCATAAACTGTATACAAAGTAAAATGATACTTAGGTTAGGAAAAAAAAAAAAAAAATCACATTTCTACAGTTTTAAACTATATTTGGTAGGTGTGCCCACATGAACTTAATATCTCTCAACATAATGCATTTTCCAAAAATTATGTAAGATAAAAAATATGAAGGCAATAATTTTCATGTACAGCATACCTAATGAATAGAGAATTTGAGATTTATTCTACTGAATAACATAAATTTATAAGGAAACACATTCAGATCTAAGTTTTTTTTTCCTTTTAAATAAATATTTACTAGGTACATATCAAAAATAATTATTTCAAACAATGAAAAATTTAGTGGGGCAAGTTTAGTCATATGTTTTTTTTTCTGGGTACAGAAGTGTCAGCTATATTTTACACAGAAGAAAGAGTAATATAAAAGTCAATTTGGCTTTTTTCTTCCCTACCTTAGCTCTAGAAGAACCGACATTCTCCATGTTCTCAATACTGCAGATGCAATTGTGAGAGACTTTTCGGCAAGCTACTCGAATGTAGTCCCAAAAACTACGAGGACTTTCATAGCCGAACCAGGTGATCTGACCTTAAATCAAAATACAAGATATGTAAAGATTTATGAACCTCCCTCGCTGCTTATTGGAGATGCGTATAATTAAAATACTTCCCCGTGTTTCCTATACATGGCCTGAAGTGACAGTGTTTTATACTGGCAAGTTGACAAATTCCGGAAAACTGGCTGTGCAGGTGTAAAAAGCAACTTGTACTATGCAGGTCACCCTAATTTGAAACCCGTGTGAAAGAGAAGTTTGGGGCTTTTGTGTACGTGCCTGTATTTTGTTGGTTTTTTTTCCTTATTAGTATGCTATAGTAATACTCAGAGTTCTACACGGGACTCTGGTCACAGCAGAGCACACACTTGTGACTCAAAAATATGATGCAAAATTAAGGAGAGTTTTGTTCTTTATATACATACATGCATATACATACACACAGACACACACATACAAAAAGACCAGTCTTTGCTGTGGTAGTGTTATCTTTATTTTAGGAGTAAATTTGGAATTTTTCATAATGTGTTTTCAGGGAAGGAGAAATAGATGAATGACCAAAAAAGTTTTGCAGTCACAATTTACTTTATTTAGACTGCACACAAAACACTCCTTGGGAAGTTGACCAAAATGAATTGAGCAAATCAACATCTCTTCCAGAGCTTTAACTAAAACCCTTCATTATTATTAATTATTTTTTTTAAAGCTTGGAACATGTTACTGTTAGAAAACTACTGCACACAAAATAAATTTCATCGCAGAGGCAACAGTGAAAACCCATTTTCCAGCACACAATTGCAAAGAAAAATGTTAAAAAAATAATATTGCCCTCTGGTGACTGCCATTATTACAAACATGCAAAACTTTTTCTCCGTGTAAAATAGGATCTTATTTTTAAGCTAATTTTATTTCATGTCTTGAGTCGTACTTCTGAAGCTTTACTAATTTATCAGAAAGACTTCTAATTCTTTTGCTTGTTAGAAAGCTCAGATTTCAGGAAAGAATATACTAGACTGGTACTGCAAATTGTACATACTGAAAATAAAATGCCAAAAAAGATGCCAAGGATATCTCTACCTAGCATTATTTGTCTTAGCTCCAAGTATAGCCAGAGTAGTGTCAAAGATCTGCCCCCTACGATCCTAAGAAATTCAAGTGTTTTGGTTTTGCTTTCCCACCCCTCAAAGGCGCGTGCAACTTGACTGTGTGGCCCATCTGCTTACTTTGCCACATGGATTTATTTAATAAATACAACGCTTGATAAAGGACTTAAAAAAAAAAAAAAAAAAAAAAAACACAGGGACAGAGAGAGAGGATGAAATTAATATACAGAAACTCAATATGTCAAAGGAAAAAACAAAATCCCAATGTGCTCTAGCTACAGCAGATTTGGATCTTCTCAGCTCTAAGGACTAAAATAAAAGAATTTCTGTAAGGCAGCTGATCTTAGGAACTTCCTGTTTTTTGAAATGTCAAGTGTAGTGGACAGCACCAAGAATTCAACACTGTTTTAACAACACCAAAAGCTACTGATATTTTTCATATTATTTATCATACCAGAACATTTCTGCCCTCGGGCTTACACCTGCAAAATTAAATGCAACTAAAGTGTGAAGATGACTTCATGTCACTAATTCCAGTCCCAGCTAATAAAGGCAAGCATATCATACAATGACTACTGTGGCTTTTTCACGGACAGGATATACTCTGCAAAAAACAGACAGTTTTGCTCTGTAGTTTTCTAAAGTCAAAAACAAAAATACCTGTATAACAGAAATACATACCGTCACACAGCACTTATTTGGCTTACACGTCAAAGCAAGCTGGTCATAATTACAATATACTCTGGCGTAACAGTGGGCTATAATCTCACAACCAGCTCTGCATAGGGGTATGATGGGTTTCAGACTTCAGGAGGAATTGTATTCACTCGAAACTCACAGCAAGCTCAGGCCGTCTATGAAACAAGGACTTCTGTATTTCACTATTTTCTCCCCATAAGTTATGTCTTGCCCATACTCTAGTAATTAACACCATCTTAAGAAAAACATCCTTAACCATTCCATACACGAAAAAAAATTGGAAAATACTGACAAAGAATAGTGAGAGTGTGTTTTAAGAACTACTAAATAAGATACTAATCTTTCTATTTCCTACAATTTTAAACACTTTCAGCATACAAAATTCTACTTGATCTTTAATTAATGAACTTAATGTACACAGCCATGAGAACTCTCAAGAACGAGAAATGAAAAAGCTTAAATCAGATCTAGGTTTTAAAGGGTCCTAAAAAACTTGAAAGCTGGTTTTAGAGTATAACACATATTTGCCAAAGTTCTTCTTAAGGAACGAGTAAGTTTCCTGGGGGGGTCCAAAGTACAAAGAGTATGTGGTCTTTGCCATGAAGTTTATGTATCATCAAAGGATACAGAAGCTCATAGCTATTCCAACAGGAACAGCATTATTGTTTTATTACTGTTTTTGTCAGCCCGTCAAAATTGTTAGGTCAGCATGGAAGCTGTATATCCAACATTAAACATTGTTCAAATAAATTTGCTTCTGAGTTATACAAATACAAAGCAAATAGAAACAACATTATGAAATTTTATTTCACCACATTTTTAAATACTCTTATGAACCTATTCATATCAACCCATTTTTTGCTCCAGCCTGGCAACTAAATAGAAATATCCACAACACTAGCTGGTGCAGATCTTTTCTCAGTCCCAAGAAATAGGACATTAAAATAGTTTGATTCCTACTCATTCACAGTCCAACTTCAGATCTAGAAAAAGTTCCACAGTTGCAAAGTAGTAACAATTAGGACGTTCTAAGGTACAGGTAGGTATTCTCCCAACTTCCCTGTACCATTATTTAGTTTGCAGAAAATTTACCTGTTCTGCAAATAAAAAGTTTTAATACAACTTGTTGGTAATAAAGTGGCATGCTGTCCCTTTGAGGAATTTCCATGGTACGTACTCTTTTATTTTGGGCCTCCAGAATGAATCAATGAAAATTGACAGCAGTTTATAAACTCAGTCCTCCAAGACAATTATCATTCACTTAAGATTTTTCTCCATAGAGGAGAAAGAATGAGCTAAACCACAAAATGCACAAGAGCACTCCTATTTCTTTTTAGCCAAGAAAAGTAATAGGGTCACTGTGTATATAAATACTAGATCTAGTAACAAAAGCTATTCTGTGTAGAACACATTAACATAATGTTATTACACCAAATAAAGGGCCATCACAGCTATATGCTTAGACTTCGTCTTTTTCACGACAGCAGGGCCTTCAGTACTTCTGTAAGGTACCCTTTTCACCTCCATTACATCACCAACACTTTTATCCAGCGATTTGTATCTCTCAGGATGAGCAGCATTACCAGCTGCATCTAACTCAAAGAACCATGCTTCCTCTCCTGTGACCTAGGCTTACAAGTGCAAGTTCTCTTCTGCAGACATAATTCATACCCTTTCCCGTTATAAACCCTGTTTATGCTTTTAAAAAATTACTAGAATTCAGAGAATTTTGACTAATACCCATTGCTAAACAAACAAACAAACAAACAGGCTCTATTAACTATCAGTTAGCAATGAGTGATTTTTTCCTCTAAAACTAAAAAATATTTAAAATAAAATATGGGAAGGGATAAGATGTGCATTGAAGACATAGAAAAGTCTGTCACTGTTTCAGAAACAAATTATTTAATAGTTCACCTTACTATGAAGAAGATAGTGTTAAAACGGGATAACATTTTATTTACCAGCGACATCACCCGTGTGGCCATTTACCATTAGTGCTACCAGACTACTGATAATGCATTTTGTCAAACATTCTGTAGAATGGGGAAAGGAAGACAACTATTACGTTTATCTTTCCACTCAAGCAGCACTGACCACACCGGGGGCTTACTACTCATAGTAAGTTTTCTAAAAGAAAAAAGAAAAGCAAACAAACTGCAGTCACTACAAATTAGGAATAACATAGACCAAAGACACATAGAGATAAACAGCTTCTATGGACAACTCTAGCAGAAACTTTTGACGTATTTATCATACCTTCCACATGTACGTACAGGATAAAAGGCAGGTGGAGTTGTGCAAGCATCAGAATAGCAAAGTACAGCAAACTTTTTTGTGTCATTACACTGGTAAATGCAAAGTAAGTGTACAGATGACAAGTATGCTCACAGTAACTATGACATGCAAAGATTACAGGAGTCACAAACAAGATGCACTATGTATGCTGTCAGTGACAGAACCTAGTTTATACACTAAAACTACTTCTAGGGATGCATACTGGCTAGCAGTTTAGATATAAATTTGTTGTAAAGGATATTAAAATAAAAACACAGTAAGTCAACATATACATACATATGACAATAGTTTTCAGAAACATGTTAGAGATGATGGCCATAAAAATCTACAATAGTTTTTGTAGTTCTTCCTTGCTAACTCAGTTAAAACTAATTTAAAGTGATAGAAAAAGGCAGAAAAGCACACAACGTCATGATATAGTAAAGACAACGTATACATCACTTTGAATTGGCTTCAGGATTTAAATTAACTAGGATATATCTGTGATCAAATCCCAAGTACTGTTGCTGAATAATTTTTTAAGCCCCTACCATATCTGCACTAACTATATTTACTCAGCCACCAAGACAGATAAAGAAAAAACTCCAAACTATCTGGGGAAAAAATGGCTCCTGAACTTATGGCATCTTGCTTTAAAGATTATTAACTACACATACATTTGTATACAAATTTGTAAAATCCCTATTCAGAACTACAGCTCTTATTTGGTTCAGAGACCTTAAAATGTTGTGTATCCATTCTGAAAAACACTAGTCTGCTGCATTATGAAACCATGCAAATTCTTATTCCTGCCAAGGAACATAAGAGTAGTTAGTCACTTGTCTTCTTTCCGTCACTCCTTCTCTCCTGCCTTTTCAAGATTTTCAATTGTCCTGTCCAGTAGTACGGCATCTTGCCAGCAGGCATGCCACACAGCTTATTTTAATGACAGGAAGGACACACACTTTATATCCTTCTCATTCCGATATTGGATCTGCTCTGCATTCACAATAAATCCAGCACTTCTAGGGAGTACCAGGTATACCGCACACACAGCATTACGCAGCACAGGGACAATTCTCTCTCCACTTTCTGGAGCAGAAGGCAGTCAATGGCTTCTAATCCCTGCAAAGACAATTAATGCTTACCCACACACACTCTTCCTTGGGGTAATTCAAAAACAGGCTGCGAGCCAGACTGCTTTTTCTAACAGTGGCCTATTCCTGACTGCTACTTCCAGCACTGGTGGACACATAACTCTAAGGCAGTACAGAGGTGGCCAACTTTTTGACCACGGCATACTATGTTATCTTTTATGGAACTATTTTGGTGCCGTATGCACCAAGTCTGCTGTGTCACATGAACAGATAGCTGCATTTAAGCAGCATTCACTCATCTCTGTTGTGTGAGCTGATATAGTTATGCCAACCTCATTTTATTACTAAGCAAACGCCCACATCTAAGCCACTTTTAAGAAAAAGAGCACTTTGGTTAAAGAAGGGTGTTCATGGGGAAAGTCACTGGTTTTCTGCCTGCTTGTCTTTCCAGTCTAGCTCACCACAGGATCTGGTGGGGACAAAAGCAAATACCAGGGAAAGGGCAGGAGCATGAAGTCAGTGTGAAAGAGGGAAAAGTGATGTTTTACAGTGGCAGGTAACAATAAGCCTAGTTTAACTGAAATATAAACATTTAGCTAAGCAAAAAAAAAAAAAAAAAATAGTGTCAGTGAAATAATAATACTAAAAAAAAATCTATTGTAAACTACACAAGAGAAAAGAGAAGAGAAAAAAAAACAAAAAGAGAAAAATAAAACAAGAAAAGAGAAGAGGGGGAAAAAAAGAGAAGAAAAAAACCACCCAAACTACTATGAATGTTGTTTCCTGACCCTTTTGCTACTCTAAGCTGGTAACATCAGAGCAGTTATCTACCAAAACTCAATCTGAAAATGGTGCTCATACTGCTGATGGAAGTTAAAGATTAAGAAGTGTTATTTGCCATGACTTTACAAAAGTTAATGTCTATATACTCAAACTCTCAAACCTGGACCATCTGTTTCACGATACTGCCATGAGATTATCCTAATAACTTTGATTCAATGGAGCCCTTTATGTTACCACAGACAAACATATCATGTATGTTCTGCCTCTGCTACAACATTTTATACAACCCACTGCAATCACCAGTCTGCTTTTAGTGTGCTCCCACTGACACTAAGTATGCATTCAAAACATCTTGGTCATATCCATCAATAAAATATAATTTTTCTAAAGTCCTCTGTTGTATAATATTAAACACACTTAAAATTTGAAGTGTGACAGTATGTTATCTCAATTTCCCTTTCAAGTTTTTAAAGAATAAAGTAATTACTCACAGTGACCTAGCTTATTACCAAAATATGCCCCATTTGCAACATGGTGCACAAGTTGCTGCCGTTTTCCATATTTTTACTTAACTCTGTAAAGTTCCCTGGTAATTACAAGGGGAAGACTGAAACAACAATTCAGCTTTTTGATTTTCTCCATTTGTTATTCAAAATAATTTTTTACAGTCAAATGGAATTTGCAAAATAACTGATTTGCCAACCCGTTACGGCTTCTTCTCTGTACTGCCTGTCCTCAATAATAAGCTGTGAAGCAAATGAGCATTGGGAAAAAAAAACAAAAATAAAATTCGTAATGATTTTTGCTCAAACATCACTGGGGGGGGGGTCCAATTTCCCTGCAGTGTCAAGTTGCTAAATACCCATAATCACTCCAATAATCTTTGTCACCATGTGACAAACACTATGTTCCTACCCCACTGTGTGATTTTTTTTCCATTCTCTGACAGAATGACAGCAGGTAGTAATTGTGCTACTCAAATGTCAGCCTACACACAATATTGTTCACAAAACTTAGTTATGAATATTAAAAAGTAAAGTATGAAAAGGAGTGGATTGTCACATTACACATCTATATTTAGATGATGTCCTTTATAATCCTCAAATAATTCCAGAAACCGTACACAGAACTGAGAAATGAGGAGAAGCTTCCAAAGTCCTTTCCTAGCGACTGTCAGTGCTAAGGCACACTCTGTCCTTTCAGCAGAGCAGCTTCCTCAGGAACAATCAGAAAACGCTCACAGACATTTTCTTGAATTAGAACATCTGACTCTGACTCAAGAGGAGAATCAACAACTGACCTTTCTCAAAAGCAATTTAATCCAGATCCATTACATTCCAGTAGCAAAACCCAGCTTCACTGTGGGGGGAAGGGGAAATGAAATGACCTAAATGCAGTATCTGGAAAAGCAAGCAAGGGAGAAAGACAGGGGAGCAGCACCACAGACAGGGCCTCCATAGCTTCTGTTAAAGCAAAAAACACCACAGTTGTCTTTCAGTCCCAGAACACTGACTTATCATAAAGCACAAAAGCAGACAGAGCTCAGCACCATGGCAACATCCTCTTGCTTAATTACAGCCGAGAAGGCTTCCAACATGAACATCAGAAACACGTCTGACAAAAACTGTTTCCTTGACTTTTCCACAGTAATGTACACCATTGGGAAGGCAACAGCAAAGGGAAAGACACACAAAGAAAGCCAACACGTTCATTCAGCATCAAGGAGTTTCTGTGGACTAGTTTCAAATACACAAACTTTCCCAGCAAAAACATCACCCGTAACAAAGTTTATTAACATACCTTTCAGTCGATGACTTAGAATCTGTTCCAGAATGGCTGCAAAATTATTAAATTCAGGGGAAGTATCATCTATAGTCTCAAAGCAGGAACGGTCAATCAGAGTCTTGACTGAAAACCTAGAGCAAAAGCAAAGGACAATCACAAATGATATAGATAGCTACTGGTCCTCTACATTGGGGCAGTAGTTTGTATAAAACAAATGAAGAAAGAACCAGAAAACCACCTTGATTGCCAGTTCAGTCAGAGCAACACAGACACAACAACACTGAGAAACTGCCTGGAAATACAATCATCACCACTGGTCTTCAGCATAAAGGAAGAAAAACACACACCATACTTTCTAGGTAAAAGTGAGCTAATTACATTTTCTAATTATTTTCCTCTCCTCTAAAATATTTGAATAAAGCTGGAAGAAAAAGAAGCGCTCAAAGGCTTTCAATATCAATGTCTTTGTAATCCTAACCATCATGATTTTTGCTTGACATTTCCCTCAGTACTCCCTTCATTCCTAAAATCCATGCCCAAGAATCAGAAGTATAAGCTTTATTCTGAGAAGACTGTAATTTCACCCTAATGCAAGAATAATCCAAACATATTATAAAACAATGAATTTTTATGCACTGTTATCTCCGTGTATTAACTTGGACGGGCTGATTTCCATGTGAATGTGGTAATCCCTACTCAGCATCACATTACTTCATTGTTAAGCCAGAAAAGCTATCAATTTAAATGACCTAATATTTGAAATCAGAAAGGCTGCATCAAGCCACTCTCAAAAGCAGACAAGATGTAACTAGTCATTTAGTCCATTTTAGTTGCATTCAGTTGCACCTGCACGTACACATTAGTGTTATCCAGAAGAGGATAATTTAAACTCCAATAAACATGACAAAAACACATTTTTTCTCTTGCCTTCCCCATTTTATCATAATCAGGTTCTATTTTCTGCTCCTTGTTCTTCAGTTTTCAGTTTCAAGGCAAGTTTTTGTTTTTTTTTTTCAGAAGTAGCGCTCCCCCCCCTGGCCCCAACAACCCATGTCAACCCATGTCTGCATTAATGGATCCATACCAGAGCCTGAGGCCATGGCTTCACCACACCCAACCTTGGACAGTACCACCTCAGGAAGTTCCCACTCCGACTGCTCAGCCCATGCCCTGTGCCTGAGCGCACTGCTCCCAGTGGTGCCAGTTCTCCTGCCTATCAGGCCCCCTGGGAAATGATATAGGGTTTTAGTACTTGGGAGGGGTGGAGTGGTTCTTAAAACATGGATACATTGGTAATAAACATGGTTCACAGCATCTCAACACCAGCTATGGCACAGCTGCAGAAGCAACGTACTACACAGGGCAGGAAAGAGACTCTCAGCCAGCAGTACTATTTCCAAATGTTCTCTACTGTAAAAGTAACTTCACTGCATCCCTAGCAGAGATAGCACAGCCTCCTGATGCTTATTTACTAAATTAAACCACCCCTGATTATGCTCAAACTGAATTGATATGTATATCTCACAAGTTTCAATTTGATTATGTTACACTAAGTAAACTTCTGAATAAAGACTCTCCATCCAACCTTTCCTGCAGGTTTCTATTGTAGTTGTAGTGTTTTTGGCAGGGCAGGAATTAGGAGGGAGAAGGGTGGGGGAGGAAACTTCTTCTGCAGTGCCAAGTTATGACTCAATTTTGAACTCCTCCACATTTTTAACCAATTTAAAGTAAGTGAGAGACAAGTATGCCCACCACTAAATTTATACCTAGTCACTACCACTGCTATTGATTACTCTAATGGCAGTAATGACTGTTTCCTCAAAGCTGTACCACAGCTAGGGTCTGATTAGAAAAGAGAGTCTAACAGCTCATCATTATTAATGGCCATAAAAGTGCTCATATTACTGTCACCATGCTCTCTGTAGAAGTATTAATTTCCATCTCTCTGCTCTACGCTTTCACGAAAAGTTTAAACCTTTATAGCTATGGCAAGTTTGGCTGAAATTGGCTATTCAGAGAACTGACAGGGAGTGCAAGTGTGGACACCTCGCTTCCATAGATCAGGAAGACAACAGCGCTACCAGGCAAAATTTGATCGACTGGAAGTGTTTTGGGGGTAATTCTACTCATTCATGAAAGATGCCTCATTATTTCCAGCGCACAGTCCCCCAGAAAAGAGAGCCCATGCTTTTGCTCAGTTACGTAGAACCACTGGGGACCGAACATCAGAAAAGAAAAGGTTGTGTCTGAGGTACACAAGAGCTATTAAGAAACAATGTCCAAGTAGATACAGAGTTAGAGGTTCATGACAAGCAGCCTTCTCGTTTCCCATTGTTGTTCCCAACTTCATTATCGTCTCCACTGGGCTACTGCCACAGCACCGCGCTCTGGAGCAACAGTCTATGTACATTGCAGAGAGTAACAGAGAAATTGTATCAAAAGGGCATGAGAAATATAAAGTGGCTTGAAAACAAACTTGCAATGTTCTCTGATGAACTTTTTGGTGGACTGTAGCAGAAGAGGAGTGATATATTCCCAAAACCTATTGCTCCACTGCAACAACAGGGTTTCGGCTTTTTGTTTTTGTTTAGTTTTGTTTTATTCACCCCCATACAGTAACTGCCATTGGAGAGATTCCAATACCAATGTTTCTAGACAATCTGCGTGATCCCTGACATTTTCAGATCCTTACACATTTGTTTCTGTCACAAATATAGTCCTGCTTGAGCCAAAAAGCAGATGCATAAACAGTAGCATTCTCCAACCCTAAGAAGAGCTACTAAATTCCTAGGTAGGAGAGAAACATTCTTGAATAAGAAAGATTTATAGAAATCTTTTTTGGGTAGGTTTCTCCACCATTTTCCAAGATGCACCAGCAGGTCTCCCAGATTCTTTGTATAACTCCAAATCAAAGCCAAACCTTTTCTGGACATATCCCACGTCCAGAGGTGTTTTTTCCAAACTCATACTGCACTTGCAAAGACATATTAAGCAGCAACAAGCTTCTAATCAGAAAAGGAAGTATGCAGAAAATTTACCTGCTATATGAGCTTGTCACTTTTCACTGTCAGATTCCGATCCTCTCAGATTTCAGATGAATGGTAGGATCTTTCAAATTTAGTTTGTAATTTGGGAATCAATGTAAAACATGTCATTGTAAAGAACAAACTATTAAAGTAGAATAACCCCCAGATGATAAACAAATATCCCATAGAACACTGTTTGTATGCGAAACCAGACAGTTCAGTTAAGGGTCAATGTCACTGAGATGCAACAGCTCTAATGCATATTACCAAAATCACTATTTTAAAAACTCATCTGCCACTTGTTCAATTCTGTATTAGCATTCTGTATTTAAGCTAAGACCCTCACTTCCAAGGCTTCTCTCTGCTTTTTTGGTGGTTTTGTATTCACATGGATCTTTGTTCTATGAATTTTAGAGAAGAATAGATTAAAACAAAAGATCAACCTCAAAATCCCGACACTACTTATTGGAAGATGGAAGGCATCAAAGTTTAGAGAAGAAAGGTAGGGAGAGGGACAGAGCTTAGAACATGTACTGCTTATTCAAACAAAAAAATGCTAAAAATTATTGCAATTTAAATCACCACCGTGCAGTTACACAAACACAACCACCTATTTTCTCATACAATTGGTATAGGGAAACTATCATTACTTCCTGTGGCTACATTGGCACCCAACATTTTAGTAGAAACCATTTGTTCCTTCCAAAACTGTACATTGCAGAAACATATCTGCATGCAGAGTTAGATATAATCACTGTAAGAAAGGACTAAAAACCTAAAGCCTGGTTTAACTATTAAATGAAAATCTGCTAAATGGAAGCTTTGACAAAATAGTTCATTAAATTAATAAAGACTGTTAGCAAATGGTAATTCTGAACAATGTCTTCC
Organism: Anseranas semipalmata; assembly: GCA_013399115.1. Taxonomy (NCBI): domain Eukaryota; kingdom Metazoa; phylum Chordata; class Aves; order Anseriformes; family Anseranatidae; genus Anseranas; species Anseranas semipalmata. The sequence goes on along the minus strand of VXAA01004924.1, from coordinate 41,742 downwards.
TTGTAATGTCTCACATTCACAGGATAGCAAGCAATATCATCCAAATATAATTAAATCAATTAAATGGAGCTATTTTTACCAGAAATATTTCTCAATGTCACAAGTTTTTGACCAGAAAGGACTATTATCTTTGCAGTTTTGATATGTGTAATAACTACAATAAGGCAAGAAATATTTGAAACATTTTCACTCAAACCGGCAGAATAGAATAGCTAAGCAAAGTATGCATTCTGTAAAAAAAAAAAAAACAACAACAAAAAAAACCCCTCCTTTTTTCTCATCCCCCTTTCCAAATTTTAAGGTATATTGACAAACTAGCAACCTCAGGTTTTGTGAAGACATAGCAAAACTAAATCGTTTTACTGAAAATAATTAAATATGCCATTTTTGAGTGCTTCCTGCAGCAATTTATTGTTTCATATGTGTTTGAGTGAAATCCCCAGATTTCTGAGATTCTTTAACTATGTTATAACATCATGGCAAGTATATGAAATAAAAAATGCAACAGCCCAGAACGCAAAAGAATTCCTTTTAAATGAGGTGGCAGAATAAACCAGCAAGCTCTGCAGAATCCAAGATACTCCTTTAAAAAGAATTTATTATACGCTGCACAATTGTGCTATTACTTGATAAATCTGCTGTTTTCCCAAGCCTGTGGATTGGCAATATCAGTATATCTGCAGCAACAGCAAAGTCGCTGTTGACAAAATTGAAAACTTTTATTTCTTCTATTTAATCCACTTCAGCAAGTTTGAAATATATATAGATATAGATATACATATATACACTCTTCTTCTTCTACGTTTTAGTTGCATCTCTTTTTCCCAGGTAGTAGTAAAGGTAAGCATAAAAGCCTGGGAAAAGGCAGAATAGCACAGATACTGCTCTGAAAGCTAGATATTAGGGCTTGGAGGAATACAGGCGCAGATTCCAGCTCAGCTCAGTAGCTGGATGGTACAGTTACACTTTGTAAAACCCGTTAAACAGCATACAGTAAAAGAAAAATAGAAAACGGGGGGGGTTTCCCCCAAGCCTTTTTAAAAAGTACTGCTACTGCATTAAGTGGTGAGGACACTATCTACTAGCTGTCCTGCTACACTTACAATTTATAAGAATTAAAATTACATCATAGCTCACATAAGACTATTGAAGACCTCCAGAAAATACTCAAATTCGTTTGATACCTTACAAATTTAGCAACTGAAACAAACATACTAACGGAATCACCGCTATCAGCATGTTGGTGTATCTAAAAGTTTGCAATGATGTAATGGGTCAGTGCTGCACGCTTGGAAACGCTGTATGAAATTCAGCAGTGAGAGCAGTAGAGAAGCTCACACGGAAAGCCACAGGAAGCACCACTAAGCTTGTATAACCTCAGCACTAACAGGCTAAAAAAAAAACCCCAAAAATTAATACAGTCGATCTAGTCGGTACTGCGGATCTCCTGATCTAGATTTTGGAGATAAAAATATCCCCTCAGCACAGCCTCCTCCGGGCTGCTCCCGCAGCACCGTGGCGGGGATGCACAGTGGCCGCTGTGCACGAAGCTCGCAAGAGCAGCCTGAGGCGCCCCTTCACGCCCGGCAGATCTCCTGCTCAGCCACATCTTAAAAGCGGCCCCGGCAGCTTACGAGAAACCGCTTGCCCAGGGGCACACAGCTCAGCTCCCCGTCTGCGGGACTCCCAGGCGCGGGGGCCGAGAGCAAGCCTCCCCCCGCCTCACTGCCCGCCCCGGGACCCCCG
>VXAA01004924.1:0-33849 GCA_013399115.1 Anseranas semipalmata | reverse complement strand
TTTTTGCTTTTGCCTGTTCAATTCTCTTCAGGGGGCGAGTGAGCAAGCACGACTTAGCTGCCTACCTGCATTAATCCACAAGTTGACACTTATTGACACAAGTTGTGATTTGCAGTAGGAGAAAATGAACTTGATATCAAGAGACCAAATCAGACTTTTCCAGTTAGGAGCAAAACACAAACTGCTTGTGGTGCAGTATATATTTTACTATTGTGCTGACACCTGCTAGGTACTGTTTGGAATTCTAGTCACGCTTTTGCAAATCACTATTTCCTACACGAATTCTCAGAGTCAGTAAATTCATCAGATTATTTGTAGATCTTGTTCTTCATTGTTATTGCTTATTCTTATGTCTTACAAGAAGTTTGTACAGGATCCTTTAAAAGAAAGGCTTGAGGGTGTTTTAGAAGAAGAACTCCCACCTGCCTTCTTTTTCCAGCATCCTACTGATAGTGAATTCTGTGGAAGGGATAGAAGGAACTGCGGAAACTGGAATACCATATGCCTTTATAGAACACACTTGAGTGACAGTCATGAACAGAAGGAGAATAAGAACATGACCTGAATTCTACCAAACGGCATAATCAGAGTAGAATTGGCCAGACACTGAAATATGAAGCATGTTTGTGACTTAGGATGGGAAGGATGTAAATTTAAATCTATGAATTTTAAAACTTGTTGCAATTTAGTTTTAGGTTGCTTGTCTGAAATGAATAGGAAAGCAATATTTGAAGGCATCATGACTTAAATTCTGGAAGACAGCTTTTGAAAGCTACACTTACAAATCATAAATGGAATCACTGCTTTATGTCAGGGCACATAAAGTTTAATCTGTGTTCACTTCTCATGATTATTATTTTTGCATATTCTCAAGTTATTATAAGGTATTACACTTTTCCTTTGTGTCTTTAAATATTTACATTGCCACTTGGTGGCCTCATTTGATAAGGCAATAAACAATAAAAGTTTAAGTTAAGATCCTTTGTTTTCCACGTGTGCAGTTCAAATATTGATATTCTTCCAATACATCCAGGAACAGTATATCCCTTGTTGCAACAGTGTATGCTGTGTTGATTGCTGTGATTCTTGAAGGCATGAATCACTGGTGTTGAAGAGATCAGATCTGAGAGCTCTTCAATAAGGACAGAACTGAAGTGTATAACTTTTCTCCCCTTTCTTCCTTACTATCTCTGATGTTTTTATATTCCTTACTCCTTTGCCCCTCCAAACAAGCAGAAGATCTCATGTACCACCAATATAGTTTAAGTTATTTTTAAGACTAGAACTTGTCCTGTTTTTGCCAGGCATCTTTCCTGCTTATTCTGCATCCTTTGTTCTTACTTTCCTGATTTTATTACTTCCAGATGTTTTTCTGTATCTCTCTTGTGAAACTATACCCCAAGTCTCTGTCCTTTTGGATAATGTTCCTGTCAATGATGGGATGGAAACTCAGTTCTCAATGCCTTGATTCTGAACCCACAGTGTCACACTCTGCTGGCTCAAGACTCTGAGAAAGAAGCTGGAGTGTCATCCTGCTCCAGTCTTGTCTCACGGTTTTCTTGCAAAATCTGTGTAGGTCTTTTGCAGCTGTACAGCTCTGGGATCTTCTGGAGCTGTAACAAAAATAAAATCAGTTAAACATAGAAAATGGTTAACAATTAAAATAACACATGATTCTTGTACCTCTACTTGACTATCTTCTAAAAATGTCATGGCACGGTCAGGGTTTCTGTGTCCTTTCCTGATCTTGGTGGCTGTTGATTCTCTAAAATAATATGACCTTTTCCTGCTTGGTGCCTATTCATTATTATTATTATTATTTTAGCTTCCTGCTCTATTTGTTGTGATTCTGTAATGTTTTTGTTGTAATGTTTTCAAGTTTATCCCAAGTTGGTGGTGTTCTGGGTGTTATAGTTCTGGCTGAACCACAGTTGGTGCGTGATATGGGTGAGCATTACAAATGTTTAAATTAGATAGATGAGAAATGTTGCACACTTATTTCTCTACATGGAGCTCAGTTTTCTGGCTATTTCTATTAAAACAGATGCAGAGAAAAACCAACATGTATCAATTTCTGGTATCATAGATCCTAGAAATATTAATTGCTAATTGGCTCCACATCCAAGTAGTTATTGCTATTGTAGGAGTAATATTCTGTTTACATGTAGGAGGGAGTTGGGATGTCTTCAGACGACATTCTAGTAGGACAGGCCTTAATGGCTATAACCCCATTTCTTACAGTGCCTTTCCAAATTTGTTAACACACTATCGCTAATGTTACTTCTGCTATCACAGAACATAGATGCTGCTGTTTAGCCTTCAAACTTGTCCCCGATAATTTTAAAGTAGTGGAGACCTGTATCCAAAGATTTTATGACCTCTGATTAAAAAAAAAAAAGTTTCCACTGCCACAAGATATATGGTCTATTATCAACAAAAAGCAGGGTGCTTGCTATTCGCCTGTAGCACAAATATTCAAATTTTTGAACTGACTGTGATTATTAATGTCCAATTATTAATAAAAAATAAAAACATAAACTACACTGAGACAGCCTAACAATCAATTTATGCTTCTTCTTTTAATAGACTTTCCACTGGTAATGACTCTGATGAGACTTCACAAACACCTTACTGTTAAATTTTAATAGCAAAATTTATAATATAACGTCCTTGCTTTTCGTTAACTCGTTCACCCTTCCATAATTACATTCAAACTGGAACTGTTTAGGCATTTTTCTGTTCTGGAGTTTTACTTGATACGCCTAAGGGCCTGCTTTATTTATAATTGGAGCTGGTCCATCCCATTTACCGTTTGGGTTGTATTCTTGTGTGGAAAATATGGAACATTACTTTCCATTCTACTTGCCATTCTGCAGAGTAGTGGTTTGTCCCCATTTGTTTATCCATGCATTGAGTGTTTCTTCCCAGTTGAGTTTCTATAACAACATTAATATCTTTCTAGTGTTTGCTTAGGGTCTATATCTGTTCCTCACTTAAAACATTAGGCTGCCATTCAATTTTTTTTTCTCCCAGGCATATTTCTAAATCATGTGAACTTGTGAGAAGTTGTCATGGCCCACAGGCCATTAAAATGCCAAGGTGATACAGTATCCCAAATTTTTTTGTTGTTTTTTCCCATTTTGCCTAATACTATTTTTATAGTCCCATTGGTTCATTCAGTTTACCTTGAATTTCCAGCAATGTGGAACCTTTGTTTTATTCCTAGGCTTCCACATAATTCTTTCATGATTTCCCCTGGAAAATATGTTCCTTGCTCCAAATCAATTTATTGGTTTAAATCCCATGTGGAAAACACAATGTTAAATACCTGCACTGTTGTAGACTTTGCTGTAGCTTTCTGTACTGGCACTGTCTCAGTCCATTATGTCAGTGGATCTAGTATTAGCAAATGATATTTAATCCCACTTTGCATGGTAGGTGGGATTAAGCTACCCATGGTCCATTTGTATCCTAGCGTGTAGTTCTTGAATTCTCAAATATTTTAATGGTATTTTTCTTTTTTCTTCAAGTGGGGGTATTCACTGTAGCAGAAGTTAAGCAATTACATGCCCATCTGTGTTAACACTGGGCCAACCAGCCATCTTCTAATACTCCCTTTTGCATTTGAGCTGCCCCTAGATGATTTTCTTCATGCACATATTGAAACAAATCTGCTTGAAGCAATACAGTGTTCTCTATCTACAAACGTTTGATGTCTGGCCACACCACACTTGTTGTTCGTAGAAGGTATGGACTTCTGTGCTTCACCCATCTCCTAGCTTCTTTAGTAATCACCTCTCAATTCCCTCATTTGCATCTTGTAAAATGTCTAGGTCTTTGATAACATACTTTGTACTATTATCTTTGTTTTGTTTTCAAAATGGCTTTTCTTCAAATTGTATGTCTATTGGGACGACCACAACCTTAGCAATGGCATCTGCTTGAGTATTCCAATTCCGCTGCTTCTGTATTTTTCCTTTTGGTATGCTTTTTCACGAGCTGCATATTTTTTTTTCTTCTCTGGGTTGTTTCTTGTTGTTGTTTTCTTGTTTTGTTCTTGTTTTTGTTTTTGTTCTGGAACTATGCTCAGGATTTCCTTTCTGGTAGGCTCCCAGATTAAAATCCTGAGTTTGTAGGTCATTTTTATTCTAAATTGGTAACCAAATAGTTAAAGCTTGACATACCCAGTCTGAAACTACGTACAGAGCCAGGTCATTTCCTTTAGATTCCTCTTTTAACTTTGTTAGCAGAGCTTGTTAGTTCTGCTGCTTCTTCAGGGCTACTCTGCAGAAGGAAGGCAACTCCGTTTTATATTTTACAAGAGTTGTGCTGCATATCTAATACAGGATTTTCCATCTTTCCAATAAAAACTGGACCCATCCGTGAACCATGCTGAATATTCTGTGGCACAGAGTCCTCAACGGAGCTTTTATCTGATAACACTCGACGGGTAAGACATGTATACAGGTAAAGGGCACTTTACGTTCTTTTCCACTGGTTCACAAGCCATATAAGGCTGGTGCTAAAACCTTGGTGTCTTCTACAGAAAGTTCTTAGTCTATAAAAGCCAGTGTCTATCCAGATAACCTAGGGTTTGATACGTGTCTGGTTTGTACTTTTCCACTGATTATGTACTTTAGCAGTGCACGTGTGATTTGTACTACTGCAAAACAATGTCTAGTGATACATTCTGTAAGCTCATGTGCCTATGTCAGTGCTATACTTGTCTTTTCATATGGAGTAAATTTCTTTCCCACTGATCTTAAGACTCTCAAAGCAAAGGCTGTAACTTGCTTCTTATTGCTGTGTGTTCTTGAAATAGAGGAGTCCTGAGATCTAGATCTGTAGTGGCTAGCTGAACATGAAACAGCTTACAATATTTCAGGTAGCCCACAGCCAGGGTTTGAACTGTGTGGTTTTGCTTCTTTCTGTTCTTGTTTGTGAGATTTCTTCACTAGTCTGATTAGTGGCTTACCGATTTCTGCAAATGTAAGGATGTTCTCACGCGAACTTAAGCAATTGCAAAAGTGAATCTAATACAGCTATTCCTGTGGGGGTGGGGACTCTCACAATCAGTTCTACCCTTTAATGATCCCAGTGTTGCCCTCCCTTCCTGATCTAATACTGTTCTTGAATATTTCACTTCAGATTGTACCAACTGAGTTTTGTCATGATTAGTTTTAAAAGCCGGGTTTTGAATAATGCTGATTACTTCTTCAGTATTTTCCTGTACTTTCACTTCAGTTTTTCCATGTACCAACATATCATCCATGTATGATATGGTGTAACACATTTTAATGATAAATTTTATCCACATTTGATATATTTGATCTGAAAGTCTTGAGGTACTTAAATAAAACAGAGCTGCTTTCCCTTACACGTACATGCTTGTTTTTACCGGCTTTGTTCAGCTAGTGAAGTTGCAAAGAAAGCATTGACCAAGTCAGTAACAAAATGTCACAGATATTCTGCTTTGTGCTACAAGAATTTCAGACGTCCTACCACCACAAAAAAACCCTGAGCGATGGCTACCTTATTTAAGTATTAAAAATCCATTGTTAGGCTTTTTTTTCTCTGCTTTTAACACTGGACAAAATGGAGAGTTAAAATATAGGTCTTTGCACTAGAACCTTGGTTTCCAGTAAGCTGTAGATGGTGGGCCGGAGTCCTCCCTCTGTTTCTTGCAGGTGTTGATATTTTTTTCGTTGTGAAGGAGGATCTGGACCTTCAATTAATACACAACTTCTATTTTTCTACATTTTAACTTACAGTTATACAAAACTTGAGGAAATTCTGTTACCCAAATATCTACTGTTTTTACTTCCTCCGGATTCTTAATAACAAAGCATCAGTGACTTGCAGGAATCACTCCACCCTCACCTCCCACTGGTCAGCACCAATTCCAGAAACATCCGTAGCAAAATCTGTAGCTAATGCATTTTGTTTCAGCAAGGCAGTGCCAATAATTCCCTGCTGTTTACAAGAGGGATCCTCCCATTCCTATCCTCGGAAGGAACTCCTGTACTCCTGAACTTGGCAGCGATTTCACTGCAGGCAGAGATCTCAATTACAGGTGCTTGAACATCCTTTCATGCAGATGAAACAACATTGATCATTTTCCCACTTTCCTGAGTTCCAGCTGGAACTAATTTTCTTATGAGAGCGTTTATTGACACTACGGTGTCAATGAACATCGTAGCGATAGTGGTAGTTAATGTTCTTTCCCTGACAACCCAGCACTAATATTGTTACTGGATATTCCTGTTGGTCATATCACAATTTTGCCCCTAGTGCAGGGCACGGGTAGACAGCAGACTGTCCCTAGTCTTTGTGACTGAGAAGGGGAGATGATGCCTGTGGGCTTCACTGAGAGGTGTCTGTAGCTTTTGTTCTTCCTCCTTATCTTTCTTCTCTAGCTTGACAAAGCAAACCAGCAAAGAATTTATGGATTCTATCCCATTGTCTCATATCTTTGCCTCTTTTTCTTAATTTTTACCTTGTTGCTCTCCAGCAGTCCCATTGGTGCCCCGTAAAGGAAGTTTTTATTGTGTTCTTTTTTGCAGTTACTGTTACACATCTTTTTGCACAAAGAGAGCTAAACTGGCACTGGGGTCTGGTTTCCCTTTTCTGTTTCATTTGATCTTTACTTTTAAATGAAGGCTGTGTGTCCCTAGTACCATATTTCTGAAAATTACAGTACGTACAGACCTGCTGTCAGGTCCACAGAACTCATCTTTCCTTGCATTCCTTCTCTCCTTCATCACCTTGCCCGTTTGTTGAGGCTGAATTTGCAGCTCCTCCCATTATACCTCTTCTCAGTTCATGGGTCCCAGTGTTATTCTTGCTGACTTAACTCTTGTACGATTGCTAATTTAAAGGTACTGTGATTCTGTTAACTCCAAGGGATACTTGGGTAGCTGTCCATATGCCAATTCCAACAATTTTTCCAGGATGCATATGATTTTACAATGTCATAGTGATATTCAAGATGGAATAAAATACTAGCCAAATCTCCTTTCAGTGCTCAGAAAACTGTTCTGAGACATTCACCTACTACATTTCCTGCAGGATTTCTTCCTGCCATGTAGCAGATGATCATACTCCACTCTGATGCAGCGCTTTTAAGGGGTGTGCAATCTTTACTAGTTAAGGCCAGCTAATCCTCAAGGTCCGCAAGCCCCATCATGCAAGTTTCTGAATTCAGTGGCCCCAAGGTTTAAATAATTACTCTTGTTTGTGCTGCAGTCAGGTCAGTTGTTATTGTTATCGTATCCCAAGTCTTAGGAGCAGCACAACCGAGCAGGAATAGACAGGGTGGGAGTCTATTTTTACTACCGGTTTTGTTACAATGGTGTAACTGGTTCACAGACACCTATTTTGCTCTCAGAGTAACACGAATTTTCAGGAGGACAGTTGGGGACTGAGTTTTCAGTATATTCCAGTTTCATGCTGGATAGAGAAATGTTAACATATTCATTATGCATATTGCTCTGAATAATTGACAGCTGTGTCCTGTTATTGAAGTAAAAGGGCTCTCTGAGTGTGCAAAAATCCATCTGTACAGAATACCTTTCAGGACCAGTCTTCAAGTTAGTAAGTGGCTCACTGCAAAAGCTCTAAGGTAAACCTCGCTGTCAGAAAATGAGGACCTACTCTTACACACCATTAGGCTAGCATTATATACCCAGATCAAAAGAGAGACAAAAGTCTGACTACCTTTATCATCATCCCGATCAAAGTTGATTCACAAGAGAGGGTTTTCATAACATTACTTGCAATTATTTCTACTCATATTTTGCTGGCATTAAAGATATATATACACATTTCTTTTTTCTTTCACCACTTTTTACATATATATATTCATAAATTATAAAATACATATATTCATATAAATATATATGAGGAAGAGAGATGATTTTCCTCAGTGCAGAGTGTCGTTATTGCTTTCCTCTATCTCTTATCGTGGTTTAACACATCTATGACTCATATTTTATGGCATGACAATCAAGTCCTTATCTCTATCCTTTGGGAGGAGATGACTTTATTTAGTTTTACCATTGTCAGAATAAACCACTACCATTAATATTACTCTTGAACAAATATGTTTTGATCACTGCCATAGTTGTGGCCCATCAAAGGAAACAGGATAACTTTGACCCATTCTTTGGGTTAAAATGTTTATGGGGAGCATCTTACTATGAAATCTTGGAATAGGCATTATTCTGCTTTTCTATCTTAATGCTCCTGTGAACCAGAGGAAATTGAGTTCATGGGTACCAGGGGTCAATGAAACAAGGTGAACTCTATAACACATTAAGTGTACTTGCCCAGTCTAACTCCCAGTATATGAAATGACCATTCAGGCAGTCGTGGTGCTATAGATTTATCTTCATTTTTAGACCTTATAGAAGCATGTACATATACTTTCCCCAAGAGACCTACTACTCTTAAACAGTTCAGTCTACCCTAAATACGAAAATAGGTGGCAATTCTGTCCTGTGAAGTGACCCACCACAACAGTGTTCAGAAAGAGTGTTAGTCACGTGTGTGTTTGGGCCAAGATGGAGTACCACAGTAACCACTTCAAATGTTTTTTTTTTTCCTTGTAAACATATGATTTCACATACACATGTTGGATTTGGACTATTAAGTTGTTGTGTAAGAAATTCTTCCTAGTCCTGTCACACACAGTAATAGGCAGATTTGCTAATGCGTTGGCAAGATGTTTCATAAATGACCCAGGCAGATATGTTGTCTTCCATTGTGCGCACAGCACCACGGAATCGATGTTGGTTATGGGACCTGGCCCTGTTCTAGTCACACCTGCTTCTAACTGCCAACGCAATGGACTCCTTCATGAACTGGTTACCAGCCATGAGTGATGCCTGCATAAATCATTTATCATCTTTTGGAGTTGGAATAACCTAGCAATATAATTGTTCCATGGACACATGCAGAATGCTATAATGTCTACTGCAAATGTCATGTGACACAGAATCACTACCAGATTATATTTGCTCTAATGGTTAGATAAAAGGCTTTGATGCATGCCACTAAATCCCAAGATACTCAGAAAGGTAAAGTAGTTTAAAACATTCATTTTCTAAATTACTGAAGGTTAATACAGTTCTGCTTCATAGTATTGACTATACAAGGACCCTCAGAGGATGCTGCCTTTGAGGAATCCCTATAGCATTCAGTACACCTTGCCCATGGGGGGAACCCATGAATCCTGAGGATCATGGGTCTTAGGATCTCTGATTTCTACTGGAACAACATCTCTCGTGTGCCAGGCACAGACACACTGAAGGTGAGGAACAGAGGCCTCCTTTTGCTAAAGCAGATATCTCATTTTGACATAAGTACTCATATGAGCTGAGAGTTGCTGCCCGAAGCATTGTTGTGTACTGAACAAATCATTTGCTCTCAGCGAATGGTGACATGGAAAGCAGAGCCTTCCAGGTGTTCACCTTATTTAGTCAGGATGAGCTGTTAATCATTCATTATTTGCTGCTGACTATAAAAGGAAATCAAGGAATTACTTCTAATGTGATGACCTTCACCCAGTGTCATGTGTCGCTGTGTGCAAGCGGAGTGTAAACTGGGCATAGAGCTAGTGACTCGGGGTTGAGTCAGAAAGCAGGAAGTGCACAGAGCAAAGGATGAGGTAACTGGACATGAGCAGCGATGGCTGCGTTCCTTCGAGTATCTCCGGTGGTGCTGGAACACTGTCCTAAGCCTCGTGGCTTGAGGGTTCCTGTGAACACTGACTTTTTGTGGAGCCATCCCCCCATCCTTCTGGCTCTGTCCTGTAGCCTCCATCTCCCATTCTGTCCAGGAAGTAGCCAAGAAATCATCTTGTGATTTCACAGTCCACACAGGGAAGGGGATAAAGCACTGAGGAAGACCCCTGAGACTTGCTGATTAGTTAAATACTTTGTATTGGTTCTTTACTTTGTGTTGGTTCTTTCCGCTGGTTATTGGGCCAGGTGGTCTCTGTTTACCACTATTGCTCTGTGAGTTTGGCTGTGCTTATCACTTCTAAAATTTTATTGATCGTGTTGCTGTTCAATATGATATGTTGCTTTTATACAAAATTATGCTTAGAAATGAGTTGTAAATGAATAAGAAAAAGGGTGGAATTTAGATTTGTAAGGCAGAAGTGTAATAAATTAAAGTTTCAATGAGAAATGCATGGGAAAAAGGTGTTTTGCCCTTGATATGGATAATATTTGGGAATAGAGCAATAAACCTTGTCAGAATCGGAATACATTTTATTGAACTTACAATGGGCCAGCTTGTCAGAACTGGAGTGAGTTTCAACCAAAAAAAAAAAAAAAGAACAGAAAAATGGTATTTTTTATAGGTGAGAAATTGGTTTAGGGAATGTTTAAGTAGAATAATAATGTTATTGCAGTATAGGTATTAATGAAATTATATTAAGCACTATATGTAGTACCCTAAGGTGGCTCCTTAATAAATATTTGTGGTGGTTGCTGTGAAGATAAGACAGAGTTAAGAAATGTTTTTTAGGAGTTTTTCTAGCACTGCTATTCATTTTATTTTTTAACTAGCAGAGAAGTGAATGAATATTTTAGTGTCTTGGGGAGACAACTTTTCTGACATTTAAAACATATGGACCATACAGGATAAAGCAGATCAGCTATCAAAAACTGACATCTAAATGCTATGCAGCTGTCCTTCTCTGCATGATGTTTGGCCAATGATGAGGCAACTTGAACTGTGCTCACTAGTGACTTGAGAAACTGTGGCTTGCAAAAGAGATGATCGGTCTGGTAGTGTGGGAATAGATTTATCATCATAATTCAAGCAGACTGGAAACCAGAGTAAGTTATGAGTCTTGGGCATTTTTGGGTCTCTGTGAAGAAAACACTTTTCAGTATCAAAGATTAGTAACGCTCCATAACTTCATTTTTTCTCAAAGAGCATTCAGACAAATAATTCTAAAAGAGGGTAAGTTCCCTTATGCATAAGAAACGTTATCTATTATATATTTATTAGTAGCTGATCAACAGTTTGCAAAACTTTCTTGTACTCAGGAACTAGAAGCAGAAAATGAAAAAGATACCTGGTAAACTACCAGTCCACAGGTAGACTAGCAATTGTTGTGAGTAAGCTTAGATAAATCCATCTTGCTTAGGATCGGTGTGAATGTGCTTGCTTCTTCCTGACCCCCTTTTTCCATCCTCTCTGCCACCAGCTTCAGCTGTTGACAGCCCCTGGGCTAAAGATGGCTTAAAGCTGCAAACAAACCAGGAGCTTGTGCCTGGGAGTGTCGGGAAAGATAAAGAGTTCCGATTAGCCAACTGATAGGACTTTAGGAAATGAATTCATGGCAATTAAGATTAATGAACTCTTATGGAACAAGGGAAATGGGGAGTTAAGAGAAAATGCAGATAAATTAACTGGACAGTGAAGCATCTAGTCTGGCTCAATACAATGACTACAGGTAATTGCCTCTTCAGTAATTGTAGCCATAATTTATCTGGCCAAGATATACAGAAATCTTATATAAAAATATATTAGATACTTATATATTCTATATATGAGAAATGTGTTATATTCTTATATATTCTATATTTATATTCTTCTTATATTACGTACAGAAATCTTATGTATGCTGAAGACCTGCATGATGAGTTAATTCCTCAGTGCAAATAGTGTTAATAATTTAGCACTATTATTGTTAATAATTTAGCACTATTTACTGCAAGATGATCACATGCAGGCACATCTTGATATCATAACCAGCATCTTCCTGAAGGATCTACCTGGATCATTGTCAGGGATATGTGACTGTGCCTGTCCTGGCATGTAAAGCATAAAGAACTGTGGCACTTGGCAGTATGTTTCTGGAAGCAGTAGTAGTTGGTAACAGGAAACATTAACCCTGGTGTCTATGGGTATGGCTATTTAAAAGATTTGGAGCTTGTGAACCAGGGTGCATCTGGTGTAACTGAATACAGTTGTCTGTAGAATTGAACACAATTGCCTGTAGAACCACGTTTTGCTTACAGTATAAGTTCCTTTGCTTAACAGTATGCAGCAGAAAGGGACAAGGCACTCTGAATCTGGTCAAAGACCGATATGCGGAACATGGTCTTAGTGCCATAATCCATACCTCATGAGACTATCTAAATTAAGTGATTATTTTTAGTCATTTCACTATAGTAAAAAAAAATCAGTATGCAAGATTAAGTAAAATAAGTAACTATACTTCTGTGTAGCACAAGAAAGTCAAATTAGTTATAGAAATTAAAAGTATTTGTCCATTTTTGAAATAAAGATTTTTCTGTTTGCAAATTTTATTCCTGGAGAAATGAAGAAGGAAACCGTGAGGAAATTTAGTAGAAGGGGAGTATCTGTGAAAAAAAAAAAAAGCTTTTTTTGATGTGAATACAAGCCTGATTGCTCCTGATGCAAAGAAAAGCTCCTCTTAATTTTGATAGGCATTTAATGAAGACGTGAAACAAGAAATAGGGAGGCCTCCCACTTGGGGCACCTTTCCTCAAAAAAGCAAAATAGTGAAATAGTTTGAGTCCAGAGGATAGCAATGTCGAAGATCAATAAAACAAGCTATCAAGAGAGGTTATAGGAACGGGATTTTTGTTTGTTTGTTTGCTGTCTAGAGTGGACAGACAACACTTAAAAAAGCAGTATTAAAATTTCAAAGGCACTATGAAGTAGAATGGATGAAATTGTTCTTCATATTTGCTTTGGTTAGGAAAGGGCTAACAGGTCTAACATATCTCAATGGCAATTTAAGTTAGATATCAGAAAAACTTTCTAACTAACTGTTTATATAGTCTGAAAGTCTCCATGTTTGTTTTTGGAAACTACCAATGGAGTGACAGAACTCAAATGTCTGTCAAGGATGACAGATGGAATAGTTGATCTGATCTGGAGGAAGGAGGATGGACAGGATGGCATTCTGAGGTCTCTTCCACTCCTCATTTTTGTGATTTGTAAGGGGCATGATGAACTGTAACTGTGGATCAGACAAGTAAATAAAACTTTGGAATTCAATGCTTATAGGGAGAAGCTGAACAACAGGTTTTTTATTCTCATAATTTCTTGTGTAACCTAAACATTTCACAAATTGTATGGAATAGAATGCAAATATTTATAAAATGCTATTTTAAATAGTATTGTAGAAGGGAATAAGTCAATATGAATAGCTTTGGGTTCTGTATAGGATGTAATATTACTAGTATTATATATTTCATATGTAATGACTTGATTTTGTAACCTCCTTCCCCTCCTCCACAGGTGTTCAGCTGTCTGTGATCCAAGGCACCGCTGCATAACCCTCTCTGAGACTTCTGAGGAAATTGCTGAATTCTGAGATAGAGCTGCAAAAAAAGTTAATAGAGTGGAATTCTTCAAGACAAAGACAAAATCACAGACAAAGGTAAGATTGTTGAGATGGAGATAGGCAACAATTCAAGGATTCAAGAGGGAAAACCACCTACAACTCTTTTATATACTCAAGTGCAGGTAATGTGCAGTGGTGATGCCTTAGATTCTTCTGTTGTTGGCCTATGACACAAATTTAATCTCTTCAGACTGAAATTATATAGTCTATCTCAAATTATCAGTTTTAACATTAATGTATCTGAATGTTTTACAGCAAACTGTGAGATACGAGAGATAAGAAGAAAGATTCAGTGATCTTTTGCCAGCCCCAAATTCTGTGCAATAGTGAAGCTGTATCACTGAAAAGTTGAAGTACAAAAGCTATAGAGAAATAAAATAATTTTTAGCTAACTAAATAGATGTAAAATATGGTACTGTGCCCCCCCCTCCCTTTTCAAATATCACTTTCCATGGTTCAGCTCCTAGTATGATCAAAACGGGCTGTAAAACAATCTTCCATTTCATTTGAACTACTGTATGCAGGGAGTAGAAACTCCAGTACAAATTGTTATTCTGATTTATTTTTTATTTCACTTTCTCGTTATAATAGTACTGCCTCCAGACATTACAATGAGATAACAGAACATTGTGACAGATCTTACAGTTTTGTCCATTTAAGGTGAAATAATTGCGAAAGACCTGCATGTGCTGTTTTATTTGCTTGAATCAATTGACTTTTCTCTAGAATCTCTCATACAACTTTGTTCAGTTCCCACTGAAATAAATTGACAGACTTTACCTGTAATTGGAGCAGTCCATTAAGATCCAGTCCAGGAAAGCACTTAGCTGCACAAGTTAAAACCTAGAAATACTCCCTTTCACTGCTGTGGATAGAAGTCTATACAGATATCTCAGGATAACCTGTCATCATCAGACAATACTTTTATTTACTAATCTTTTACATTTTGCTTGACAGACAGTGGTAAATTACCTTTTCTAAAGTAATCCTCACTCTGATAAAATTCTTTGTATTCCAAAACATTATAAAAGTACTCAGTTTATTCAAAATTTTGAGGTTACAGGTATAAATGACTAAAAGGAACAAAAATGATGTTATCAGATTAAGTTTTGTTCAAGCAAAATGATATGAAACCAACAGAGAAATTCTTATAAATCTACTTGTTTTCTAGGACAGGGATTTTTATTTGAATTTTCATAAGTTCCACAGCGCAAAGTGTTGAACATGTCTATTTTATTGTATACATTAAAATAATAACAGTTAAGTAGTGCAATTAATATATTTTTAACGTTTTAAATGTCTTTTAAATGTTAGTTATCATTTTCAGTGAAGTAGTGCCTACAGACACTGATAAATGCCTCACTGATAAACATTTTACAGTACAATAAATGGTCCATTTCAAGCAGTTTAGAATCTGAACATGCATTCAAAAATCAGGATACTACCTGAGCAAATTTCTGCTGACCATAGCTATTTCAAAGCCATTTCTAAACTGAGTCTCTAACTCATCTTGCTGTTCTGCAATTACTTAAATGAGAAAGGATACGCACTATCCTATGAGTCACTAACAAGACATATATATAGTCAAGAGTCTTAGATCACTTCAGGGGTATCCTACCAATGTGTACAAATACCTGAAAGATGGGTGCAAAGAAGACAGAGCCAGGCTCTTTTCAGTGGCACGCAGTGCTGGGACAAGAGGCAATGGGCACGAACTGAAACACAAGAGGTTCTGTCTGAACATCAGGAAGCACTTCGTTACTGTGAGGGTGACAGAGCACTGACACAGGTTGCCCAGAGAGGCTGCAGAGTCTCCATCTCCAGAGATCTCCAAAGCAGCCTGGACATGGTCCTCGGCACGCTGCTCTGGGTGGCCCTTCTTGAGCAGGGGGGTTGGACCAGGTGACCTCCAGAGGTCCCTTCCAACCTCAACCATTCTGTGATTCTGTGATTCTGTGACTATGGTAAACTCCTGTTTTCCTTGCAGGATAACTGGGTCGTTATTTTCTGGATTAGGATTAGAAGAAGGGGAAAGAAACAAAAGAGTAAAGCACTCCTTTTGTATTAGTTGGTTTCATTCTCACTGGGTGTTCAAGAATGGATTTGTCCTTAAGTGTTACTGTTACCTGCAGCATTCAGGATCATCTCTGATAAGGTAAGGAGGGATTCCTAGGAGGTTTAAGGGGCATAATTAGGCAGAGAACTTTTCCTGGTGGAAGAAGTGACTATTCAGATTTATTTTCACAGGTGAAAATTGAACAATCATTTATTTAAAGTTGTTATTTGTTAAATATTCCCTTTAGAGAAGGGAGGCAGAGTCCAAAGTGCATACACTTTACCACACAAAGTAGGTGAGGCAACGAGAGTGGGAAAAAACAAGAGAAATGTGTTCATCATCCCTGTTTTACATAACAAGAGCAAAGTCCAATCATGCTGCGTGTCCTAACCATATTAATACAGCTGATTTTTGAATAATCTTTCAGAGAACTAGAAGCAAACTGAGAACAACCTACACGGTAAGTCAATACATTTCTTTTAAAATCAGAGATATTTTATAAAATTCACTGATAACTAAAATTGGGGAAATTCCAAATATCTGCAGATTCTTCTAAATAAACATATACTTTCACATTTATTTTTTGCATCTATGCTGAATTACAGAAAATATGCTTCTAGCATTCAAATAAAATCAAATAAAAAACCCACAGCTATCAAACAGGTACAAAGACAAAATGTAGACATTTGTAAGCAAACACAAAACATCGGGTTTGTTTCAGCATGTTTATACTTGCCATTGCTAGGATTCACTTGCAAAATGTGACACTAATAACTTTTTTGATTTTAATAAGTATTTATATTTTTCTGTCAAACAAGTCATTGTTCAGATTACTGTCCTTGGCTTAATAGTTGTATATTTCTCAGTCAAGTATTATTTTACAGAGAACTATCCTAAATAAATTTAAAATGCATTCTGAAGATGAAAAGAAGCAGAAGTGTACTGCAGATGGAAATAGTCTTGAGACCACTACATCCAGCCACGGTCAAGAATTGGAAGGCAAACAGTAAATATTCTTAAACATTGTAAACATGTTCTTTATTGAAGCATATAAGATTACATTATCTTATTTTGTATTTTATTTAATTTCATATTTTAATTTATTTTATTTTAGTGGGAAAGCCTAATAACAGAAAGCTTTATATCAGCATATGATTAGCATTCATTGGCACATTCATTTAGTGCAGAAGGATGGAGAAAGTTCTTTTTCTATTAAAGACAAAGTGTCCACAGGATTGACTACAGTTTACCGAAAAACAAATTCAAAATATGGCAGAAATTATTTCAGAATAGGCATCTTGGATACAATGATGTCATCAGCTAAAAATTATGTTAAAATTATTTGTATGGCAGGGAATCAATATTTTACATACCTTGAATATTTTATTCATTCCCCATCCCCATGTGAGAAAAACTGATTCTATAAGCTATCTTTCTCTTTCTCGTTTTGAAAGCTATATAGTGCTTCAGTTCACAACTTCCCTGATCAGATAATAGAATGACCAACCCCTGTTGGGGTTGTTGTACTTTTGACATGAGAGAATTGTGAAGAGCTTGATTTGAATTTATAACAGTTGGAAGCTGATGCTATTTATGTACCTGGAGGTTTAAATACAATCATCCCAAGAATGCTCAATAAATCCTATTCATTTTACACACAATTGTTTCCTATAAAATTATTTCATAATTATATTTTAACTGAACTTCATTAATATATTGCATTAATATTTTTGTGAAATGTTGTCAATTTTTAAATGCACTAAAACTATCATATGTCTTAAGGAAGGGAAAAAAGAAGAAAGAGGAAAAGCCTAAAATGGTCAGCCCATTTACACTGGTAAGCTTTATGCTATATAAATATATGTGTGTACGTATATTTACGTGGATGCACATTTCAAAGTATAACATTTTAAATGCTTAAAATAATGTTAGAATACTGCATATATGGTATTGTCTCTACCAAATACTTTGATACTACAGCATATTGGATACGCTATGGCTGTTGTCCGATAAAAAGTGGACAACATGGCAACCAAGCAGGTTTTTTTTTGTGGATGTAGTTTTTTTTAAAGAAACTGTGTTATTACTGATATGAATTCTTAGAAGCCTTCCCTTAGTAGTTTATCTTGCTAAATACACCTATGATAGATTTGTTTTTGTGATAAGTTAGGATTTCCATGTGTTCAGTTGCTTCTTCCAACACAATGAAAAAGGCATCATTATACCTGATATTTCTAGTGGCGTCCTGTCCTCTAAATTGCCTGAGTCAGGTTCTAATCACACTTATCAGTCCATTACTCATTATTCAGTCACCAGAGTAAGCAGTAAAGGGTAATGCCATGGCATTAAAAATTGAGTACTAAAAAGCACTTTAAATTCCAGAAATTTTTAATTTTCTGTATATTTTAAAATAAGGTAATCTATTAATATAATAGAATTATAGTAAGTCCTAGATCTTCTTTGAGTAAAACTGAAATATTGTATATTTTGTAGGTTTAGTGTGCATAATGCACAGCAATGATATGGGAATTAGTAGTAACAAAACTACAGTGCAAAGTGGTGGCCAATGTCCCTTCTGCTTTGCTGTACCAGCTTGTACTTGTACAATTACATTGCAAAACCACTGTAATTTACAACAGTAAAACTTGTATTTTACAGTGCAGAATCAATCCAATGGCTTTCTAACAGAAGAGCTTAAAGTTCATTGAGTTCAATAGCAAGAGGTATTTAGGATTTCAGTAATGATAATGTCTATGGTACATTAGGAATAGTTTTTCTAACTGTATAATCATGAATTTAGAGTAAAATTAATTATTGTCTTAATTATCACAATACTACTAAAATTTCATATAATTTGAACTTTAAATGGCAAAATTCAAGAGGGCAAGTTGTCTTTTTTCATATGACCTTTCTTACCCATGTGCAGATATTGATAAATTTAAATAGTCCAGTTCTCTGGTTTGGAGAGTTTATAGTATAAAAGTGCTTATATTAGAATAATTTATTTCTGTACATTTAAGTTGTTTTATAAATTTAATTGCAAATTGGACGAAGTTATATCTTTGTGACAACTGGGTATAAAATTGATAGCTTTTTCTTGGCTTTGAAGACATAAAATTGTGTTAACATTCTAGTACTACAATGAGAATGAATTTCTCTTCTTGTTCACAGTTTCGATACTCCAGTTGCACAGATAAATTACTAATGATATTTGGCAGCCTCCTGGCAATAGTCCATGGAACCAGTCTCCCAGTTGTGATGATAATTTTTGGTGATATGACTGATAGTTTTGTTATGTCTGGAGACCAAAATTTTCCAGGTAAGAATATGTCCTCTATGGAGAGAACAATGCCTTATATTTAGAAAACATCCAGGGAGATTTGAGATATTGATGTCATCAACCCCACCTTGCTAACATACTATGGTTAGCAATTAATAGTAAATTAATAGCTGTTGTGTTTACCATAATAGAGATACACTCTGATTTTTTTTCTCCTTATTCTTAGTTTTTGCCTTAGTAGATTTTTTTTTTCAAATAATCTATTACAATACACATTCAACAAATCATGTTTAACTATGGCAGAGATAAGTAGAAAGAAGCTGGCTTTCCATTTCTGCTCCTCAGCATGAGCTCCTGTTGCTTCCCTTGCATCAAGTTTGACAATTATAGTTCACAAGGTGAATCAGATCAGTAAGTAGATCCAACAGAAAACTCATTACTGAAAATAAAAGTACTCATTTTCTCTTGGATCAATTTGTTGAATAGCCTCATTTGCTAAAACACAAAATGTCAGGCATGCACTGCAGCATACAAGAGGGAGGAGTGATACTGTCACTTTGGTATCAGCTCACACTTAGACCAGATCAGGTTTTCCTCTGAAATCAAACATTAGATGTTAAACCTGTGAACAGGCTTGTTGCCTGGAATATTCTATAAAAAGTTATTAACCATTTAAATATATGTCCATGGTGATACAGAAAAGTAATGTATGTGACTATCTTCTGTCCTGCATTCATTTTTCCTCTTATAATTCTTCTATAACACAGAAACACGGGCATAGTGCCTTTGTCAGAACAAGTAATTTGTGATTTACTACTTTCCAAGTACAATACATTGATCCAATTTTTATGGTGCAATTGCAAAATGCTGCAGCTGTAGTCTTCTCAAAACATTTGTCACTAACTTCTGGTGTGGGGGAGAAAAATTTTAGGGC
The DNA here is from genome assembly GCA_013399115.1 of Anseranas semipalmata. Classification (NCBI taxonomy): domain Eukaryota; kingdom Metazoa; phylum Chordata; class Aves; order Anseriformes; family Anseranatidae; genus Anseranas; species Anseranas semipalmata. The sequence continues at coordinate 14,183 of VXAA01004924.1, read as the reverse complement.
AAACACCTACTTTATAGCCAATGTTTTCATAAAGAATTAAGCTATCCACTATTACCCATGTGATGTCAATACCTAGACTTGTATTTTTAATGGGTTTTGGTATTACACAAATGCTCTCTGTTTTCAGAAAGAAAACAAACAAACAAACAAACAAAACAAAGTATGTAATGAATGTTCAAGAAGACCTTTTAAGCTCAAGTTACACTGATGTAGTTTTGTGGTCAATGGAGTCAGGGCTAACCTTCCATTAGTATAATCATTATTTTTGAACAAGTAGAAGCCTGAACCCATTGCAGACCACCTCTCATTCAAATCTACTGCAATCAAAAGGAGGCATACCAACTCAAAATTTGGTGAACAGCATGCAGGAAAACAAATTTGTTAAAACTTGCTCTATTAAAAGTATTTACTCTTTTCTTTTTAAGGAAATATGTCTGTATTGAATTCCTCTTTAGAGATGCTTGCCAAGCTGGAAGAAGATATGACAAGGTAATTAGAAATTGAATTAGAAATTGATATTTCTAATTATTTCTGATATTTCTTGTCAAGCCATTCTTCTCCCGCAAATATTTTGCGTACTTTAAACAACATAAAAGCAATGGTCACTTGAATAATGTATGTAACTAAACATTTGCATACAAGATTATTGGAGTCACTGGGAAGATTCTTGAACATCCCCAGCCATTCCCAACAACTTCCCTGTAATCTTTTGCTCTCATCTATCCCACCCCCTTTTCAGGGGTGCTATGTGTCTCAATGTCATCAGCATTTTCTTCCTTCCTCCTTCCCTTCCTCTGAATTTATAAGCAGTATTTGTTGTGCTGAAAAATTATATTGATTATCATCCATCGATTCCTTGCATTATGTTAATTCACTGATAAAAAGCACAATTAAAATTGCCAGATAGTTTCTGATTTTGTGCCAAAGCATCAAGTTCAGCTAAAATATCTGGACTACAGAAAATACAGAGTTAGATTAAATGCAACTTTAAATCTAGCATTTGAGAGCTGGCAATAGCAAAAGACAATAGTCAGTTAAGTGCTTCTGTTACAAAAGAGAGTGATATTGCAGAGACATAGAGAAAATGGAAAATAAGCAGAAATATCTGCCAATAGATGTGTTTTGTTAAGGGGCTTCATTGACTGCTGTTCATGGACTTGGTTTATGCAGGATGTCTAAAGTTTATGTGCATTTTCTTGTACTACTTCAACTTCTTTTCTTCAGATTGAAGTTTGTTCCTCGTTAGATATTGAAAAACATCTGAGATCTCAGGAAGGCTGATGTGGTCTTCAAGGCAATTGTCTTTTCTAATGAAAAAAATCTTAATCTCTGAACTCATATCATGTTGCAACTAAAAAGAGTAGGAACCCTCCGATCATCCTCAGCAGGCTATTGTCTAGGAGTCACAGTAGCTTAAAGAACTAAGAGCACAGGAAAACAGAAAAGCTAACAAAAAGAAAGTGTAAATGTGAATATAGAGTTTATTATCTAAACATTGAGAACTGCCTGTTCTCATTGCCCTGAGAGATGGTCTATGTGAGAGAGATCTTTCGTTAACATCCTGCATGTCACCTTGTCTTTTAGACATTAACTCTGAAAGCACAGGTATGAGTGCTTACAGAGCAGCCCAAGCTTCTCTTCAGAAACAAATTTTGGAATAAGGGATGTATGACTTATTAACAGCACTTCTTTTCTGAAGTTTCTAAACTTTCTGGATAGAACCTTGAATTAGTGTGCTCACTAGTTTGAAGAAGCTGTTTGTACCCACTCCCTGTTTCTCTGAGAATGCCTGCCAGCAGGTGAAGTAATAATAAAAACTGTTTACACAGACAAAGTTCTTACACAGGTGTATTCAACTATAAATGTGGACGTGCTTATGTTTGTTACTCAGATAAGAGTTTGCCTAAAATCCACCTACTTCTCAAAAGAAAATGAACAGTTAATTTACAATGCAGTGAGCATTTACTCTCTGTTAAGTTTCAGCAGTGAAGTTACAGAATGTATTTCATTAGCATGGAATGTTGTAAAGATATCAATCCCCTTTCTTACAATTTGTCATGAAACAAAGTCCAACCATAAAACCATTCTTTGAAGCGACATAACATCATAAAGTAATCATCTAAAGTAATTACTACTGAGTTTTGAAGCAGTGTCCTTGTTTTTAGTTTGGTAGTTTCTGTGTAGATTTTCAATGGAGCTGAAGATGATCAAGGTCAGTATTCAACTAATCAACCTTCAGTTAGACATTAACCCGTTTTATTAATCAGTTTAGATACAGTTCATTTCATAATGATCATAGTTCCAAAGTCCGTAACTAAACTGTACAGTATTTCAGTCACTGAAAATACTGGATTAAAATTCGAAAAGTTTCATCTATAAAGCCCTTTTCTCCTTTTTTGATCAGAGCGTTTGCACACAGATGTCTGTAACTTGTTCCTGCCAAGTTTCATGCTACAGTTCTAAAGAATTGGTATGTCTAACTTACTACTTGTGAGTGGAGGTCCTAAGGGTTTTAAAGCTTTTTTTCTCATTATTCACTTTTATGTAGGTGCATTTTTTTTACAATTACATATAATACACAACACAAATATTTAGCTATTATTTTTGGTCATGTGTATCAGGAATCAGTTCAGTCACATTTTTCTGTTTTCATTCTGGTTTAAGTTCACCAGAAACTGGTGCTGATACTAGTTCTGACTGAAATCAGATCTGATTTGATTCTGTTTGAACGGTTTGAAACTGTGGCTCAAAATCAATTTCAGCTCAAGAAATACAGTGGTACATACACTTGTTGGTTTTCACATGACACCCTGCTCATGGCACAGAGCTGAATTCAATTAGAAGTAAAATATCAGTTATGAAAAGAATAGGGAGCAAAATAATTTTGGATCTAGAGACATTTACTTGAAATAGATGTATAGATAGTCACGTTGTATTCCCACATTGGGAAATATTTATAGTATGCATTCATATATGTATATTTATGTAGACAAGCGTGTTGTATTATATAAATGTGTGTCTGAATATGACATACAGGTATATGTGATTAGTCCTGTATGTATTAAAACAAAAATGCTGTGATGTTTTTGGAAATGACGTGACACATTTAAGTGAAAAGGATATTTTATCTAAATTATGGTTCTAAAATAATCTGAGAAAATATATACAATACTGAAAAGAAGAAAAAGTAATTCCCATCTAACAATAGCATCATTTAATTTATTATGTATCTGAAAACTTGTATTAAATACTACTCATAGAAAACTTTGGATGTTTTATAAAGAAGTGTAAACTTTAATATAAACATATAAACTCTAATTCAGGTCTGAAACAGAAGTGGGCATCAAGTTAAATACAGACCAGCAAGGTAATTAATTATTTTTTTTTTCTTGTAGATATGCATACTACTATTCTGCAATAGGAGCTGGTGTTCTTGTTGCTGCTTATATTCAAACTTCATTTTGGACCCTAGCAGCAGGCCGTCAAATAAAAAAAATTAGACAAAAATTTTTTCATGCAATTATGAAACAGGAAATTGGATGGTTTGATGTAAATGATGTCGGAGAACTTAACACTCGACTCATAGAGTAAGTACACAATACCTTCTGGAATGTTATTTTATCTTATTAAGTATGTACAAATTGCATTTTTAAATTATTTTTATTTTTTAAATTTCATTTATTTAATTGTGAATCTCATGCAAATTATCTCATGGAGAGTCTCAGAGGCTCAACTTGTGATACTTCTGATGCTGGACTATCACAAGGATATCAGAAAAGCATTGAGATAAGTTCCTTTGAACTCTGAGAATGACTAAAGCCTAACAGGACAAGATTAACCCCATGAAAAGAACACACAGTTCAGTTCTGTGCGCAGACTGGGAACTGAGCAAGGTCTTCACTGACCCCAGCAGTGTGAACATCTTTAACTGCTCGACAAGCTATTTCTCTCTCTTTGCTTACATGAAAGGCTTTAGCTATTTCTTCCAGATATCCCACAGTTCCCAAATAGATCCAAAATTTGGAATTGAGAAAGTGAGAGTACCTTTGTACTGTAAGCAGACTTTCAACCTTTTCAGAAGCAAACAGGTTTATAGCATTACATTCTCACAAGAAATATTAAATTTTCTGTGACCACATTATATACTGCTCTATCTTTAAGCAAACTGTTGGCAAGTAATTGAACATAAAGACTATCTACACAGACTAATAAAGACTAATAAAGACTATCTACACAGATGCCCATATAACAAAACTGAAAAGCTTTCTGTGCTTTTTACATTTACCTTCCTGTCTGGATGTAATTTGTTTTTCAGTGATGTCTCCAAGATTAATGAAGGAATAGGTGATAAAATTGGATTGCTTTTTCAAGCAGTAACAACATTTGTAACAGGCTTTGTTGTTGGTCTCATAAGAGGGTGGAAATTAACCCTTGTAATACTTGCAGTCAGTCCTGTCCTAGGACTTTCAGCAGCCATCTGGGCAAAGGTAGGTTGATATACATTCAATGTCAGGTTTTATATAAAGGAAAGATAATGAATAAATCTACATACCTATATTTCTTACAGTTGGAATGTATTGCTTAGAACAATTATGATGGCTTTAGACTACATCTAGGTACATAAGCTGCTAGATGAACGGTATATAAATGCCCTCAGGTAGTGGATTTTATAATTCCAATTGGATTGGACAAACGTGCTTTAATTTGAAGCTGTTTATGTCAATATAGCATATTTGATATGGAAAAGGAAACAACCTATACCAGTAAAATACGCATCTGTAACGGTTAAAACTTCATCCACATACATTCTGTTGAAAGGAATAATTGCACCTCCTAAAAAATAATCAAAGAAATTAGACCAAGCTTTGGTCTCAGACACAGTTTCTTTTCAGAATTGGTAACAGCTTTGGTAAGAAATTTTGTGAGATGTGAATGGGCTGAGGAGATCTGCCTGAGGAGAACCCACCAGCTCGATATAAGTGTTCATGTAATCTCCTGCACTTGGGTGAAAGCAGAGTGCAAAATCCAGCCCACAGATGTTGAGAATGGATAATGTTGAATTATTCGATTGAATCTTTAACATAATTAAGAATTTCAATATCGAACACTCCTGCACTTATACATGATATAATCAAAAGGCTTCACATTGTAAGAAAGTCACAATGGCTTTTATCATATTTGAGTGCTTGAGTTCATTCTGTTTTTCTTAAGTCTAAATATGTGATCCTGTATTAGGTTCTCTCTACATTCACTGACAAAGAGCAGACTGCGTATGCAAAAGCAGGAGCTGTTGCAGAGGAAGTTCTGGGTGCAGTCCGTACTGTAATAGCTTTTGGAGGACAAGAAAAAGAAATTAAAAGGTAAGAGCAATGCTTGCTTTCATCAGCTGATTTTAAAGTACTCACTTCAGATGTTTTCAAATTTTCTTGCATCTTCACTGCTGGAAGTCTGCCCAAACATGTAAGCATTGTGCTTCCTGCTTTTCTAGGTAGTGGGGCTGGAAATCATCTGTTACTAGCTTTTACAAGATCCACTAGGTGTTGAATGACAATTAGTTATTTTTCAAGAAATTGACACATTAAGTTGATATATTGTCTCTACTCTGGAAAGCATATAAACTACTTCAAATAGTAAGTGGCAGCTTTAGACAAAAAAGGCTCTGCCGTGAGAAGAGATGATGGTATCTTTGATAATCTGATTACTCAGTAGTTGTGAGGGTTCTGTTAAACAATATTTTTATTTTCACTATGCTGTAAAACATAATTGTTGTGATATGTCTTAACCTTTTATCTTAAGCTAACAATGGTCGTCTCAAAACCTGTCATGAATGGTTCACAGTCAAAGTTCATTCAGCCTCAGGTTATTTAAAGAACTTGTATGTCCTTATGATTACCTGGTTTTTTTTTTTGTTTGTTTGTTTGTTTGTTTGTTTTTGTTTTGTTTTGTTGTTGGTTTTTTGGGTTTTTTTTGGTTGTTGTTGTTTTTGTTTTTTTCCTGTCTGACAGATTGATTGATGTTGGCATTTTTGGAAATTACCTTAAGTTATCTCTATGCCTGACTACCAGGCTTACCTTTGTACCTTCTTAGGGTTGTATATTGTATATAACTTACAGTACCTAAGTAGTGTTCTTTTTCTAATTCATCCATAATTTTTGGTGCTGTGTGCCACGGTACAAGTCTGACTGTATCTTGAATTTCTGTCTTTCTTCAGATATCATAAAAATTTAGAAGATGCTAAACACATTGGAATAAAAAAGGCTATTACAGCTAATATTTCTATGGGTGCTGCTTTCTTACTGATATATGCATCATATGCACTGGCCTTCTGGTATGGAACTACCTTGATCTTATCCGATGATTACACTATTGGCAAGGTTCTTACAGTAAGTATTCATCAGTAACTTCCCGATCGTATTGAAAAATACTACACTGAAGTGTATCATGGGAGCTTATTTTGGTTTATTCAGAATGATGTGCCAAATTGGCAAAATAGCTTCCTTTCTTCTTAACAAAAAAGATTCTCACCAAAAATGTCTACATGTTTTTTCTATAGTATTTCAAAATCTACATCAAACCAAATAAAACACAGATTATTTTCATCTGTTTCTACATCTTTTCTGACTTCCATAAGCTCATACTGATATAGAAACACTTCAGACAAAACCTGAAGTACAGTACCCTTCCTGGTTGCTATTTATTTGCAGATCTGTGGGACTGAATATATTTTCAGGATGCAGAAAGAAACTTTTTTTAAACCTTGTGTGATCTAAATAGATCAGTTTATTGATCCTTTTCTTATATTTTGCTCCATAAGAATCTCTTCTCAGGGGAAGAAAAATATACTTGTGACTAGAAAATATGTCACTATCCAACCAAAGGAAGAAAAACGTAACTCATACGTCATAACTTAAATTCTCCTCTTGGTGTGGCAACCATCTTAATTTCACCTGAGATATCAAAGAAATGTGATACAAAGAATAATTTATTTAACCATGATGAAAACCAGCCAGGATGCCATATATGTCTATTTACATCTCTTTAAAGTTACCTGTTTTTTTAATTTGTGAATCACTCAGATTTGCAAAAAATGCCTCTGATGTGTGATATTGGCCCTTTTGAACTTTTGCAGTGTGAGGTTTATTTTTTCTAAGGGCAGGCTGGCATACAGAACACCTCAGTCAGGTTCAGACAATTACTCGTGTCCTTGTGTGTAACTTTTTTCTGTTCAAAGTCTTTGCAATTATATGTTGTCTATTTTGCAATTCATCAAAATGGAGTTTATATAACATGAATTAGACAGTGTGTGTTGCAAGTCTTGGATTGTATCATGAGGGCATCCAAGGTTGTAAGATGTTACAACACTTGGTGAAATAGCACTGCAAGATACTAAGTCGTATGAATGAAAAGTGGTATAGTTAAAACAGCAAATCTTTTAATAGGGCTGCAGTTTTACCATATAATTGTTCAGTAAAAAACATACACGTCACCATAATGTTAAATATATAAAAAAGCAGTAGAAACTGGGATTAAGACTGGAATGAGTAATTTTGTGTTGTATTACTGACGTAGATCTGATAAAGAGAAAGCAGTTCTGTAAAAAGTGTGTATATTAAAGGGACTTGTAGCCAATTTCACACAACAATTAGAGAAATCTTCCTGAGCAAATGTGAAAAAAATCGATCAAAAAATGCCCATCAAAATCTCCATGAAAATATTTGAATGTTTGACAGAACCCTTCCCCAAAACTTAAAATAATTTATAAAAGGTTTGTGAGTCTATTATTTTGTCAAGATATAGGAAATTAAAATGTCCTAGGTAAATGCTTCAGTTAAAAGTTTTTTTTGTTTGTTTGTTTTTTTTGAATGCACATGTTTAAATAAAGGAGAAAAGATCCTTTTAAGTTTGGACCATCCTGATTATTTGTCTAATCTGATTAAGTATCTTTGCATAGCCAAGGCTTTCAATTCAATTCTGTTCTTTGTATTTCTAAAGAAACATTTTAGAACTGGAGAAGGTTCAGAAAAGAGCAACATGGGTGGAGTGCCTTCCAAGGCAGGAATGACTGAGTAGGCTAATATGCTTCAGTCTGAAAAGGGGACAGCTTAGTGGAGGAAAAAGAGGAAAAGAATGATAGAGGTCTCATGAGCATCTGAGTATCGATTGATTATTCGCCATTTCTTCCTGTTGAAGATCAAGGAGTATCAAATTACGGTAGTAGGAGGCAGATAGAGTAAAAAGGAGGTGGATCTTCATGAAGTAGTTGGTAGGCCTTTGTCAAATCTTTTCCTAATAATGTGTGAATGCTAGAAGTTTATGTGTTCTTTTTTTTTTTTTCTTGTTTGTTTGCACTCATTCTTTTTCATTCCAGGAGGGGGAACCTTTATCAGTCTGTGGTGGAGAAGGTGGAATTGTATACTTCTATTTCCCTGTCACTGTCAATGCAGAATGTGCTTTGCAAATTTTGTTCCATTGAAATCTCATCTTGATGCAGAAATATACTTTCTGGTCTTTGGAACATCTTTTGCCAAAGAATGTATTTGTACAATAAATCCTGAGACATCAAGTGTAATTATACATATTTTTTGCATAGATTTTGCAGATTTCATTCTCAGTCACCTTTTCTGTCCTCATCAGTTAGTTTGCAACATTCAGATTGTGAAGGAACACAGTTTTCAGCTGACTCTTCAAAAGTCCTTTTCTTAATCTTATTGTTATTCTGAGAGAGAGCCTTTCATTTTTCCTTTAATTCTAGATTACTTAAATTTCCGTAACAGGCACGGAGCTTCTGGCCCAGAGTTATCTAATGTAAATAAATAAACATAATTCTCTGCTTAAATAGGACTTGATATATGTCACCATAAACATTTCTTTCAGGTCTTTTTCTCCGTATTGATTGGAGCTTTCAGTATTGGGCAGACTGCTCCAAGCATAGAGGCATTTGCTAATGCAAGAGGAGCGGCCTACGCAATCTTTAATATCATAGACAATGTGAGTATCTTAGCCCTTGCTCAGAGACCATTCTTTTTAAAGTGCAGGCACTATTTATGGATATGAAATTAGTAAGAGTAAATAACAGTGAGTAAGATAAGATGTAATTCAAATATTTATCTGATATGTTTTGAAACCATATTTCAATATCAACATGGATAAAATAGCTAAGGTATAAAAAAATGATACTGCCATTAATTCTAACTTGAATTCTATATAGGAGGCCTATTTAAGGCTGGAAGGAAAATCAACATATTTTTATTTAGATTCTGTGCAACAAAGGTGGAAAATGGATCTTTCCTGTATTTAAATCATCGAGAAAAATGCTAATTGTTAAATTATTAATAAATAAAAAGGCTAATTTTATTGCTGCTGCATCTTTAGTAATTTACTGTTAACTTCTAATTTTATCCAATTTTGACAATGCTAAACAGCTCATTTATTTGATCACAGGGTACAGCTAGGCAACAGAGTATTCAAGACCTTTTAGGCTTACAAGGAGTTTTTTACCTATGCCCATCAACCTAAACAAAATCCTTCCATGAGAACAATTACTAGTTTCCAAAGTTTTTTTTTTTTTTTTTTTCAGTTTTACTGTGATGCACAGAACCTTAACAAGAGGTTTATACCAGTTAAGACATATCTGCTTTCTTGATTGTAACCTTTCAAGTTTATTTTAGGTTGGATATTAGGAGGAAGTTTTTCACTCGGAGGGTGGTGAGGCACTGGAATGGGTTGCCCAGAGAGGTTGTGGATGCCCCATCCCTGGAGGCATTCAAGGCCAGGCTGGATGTGGCGCTGGGCAGCCTGCTCTAGTAGTTGGCAACCCTGCCCAGAGCAGGGGGGTTGAAACTAGATGATCTTTAAGGTCCTTTTCAACCCAGGCCATTCTATGATTCTATGATTTATTTTCTCATAAGCAGAAATATATGCATAAAAGCAGACAGAATGTATAATTATTAGTTCCTCTTTGACTTTTAGAGTTATCAATTCTTGTTTCAAAGATAACAGTATTGGATCACTGGATCACTTAGCGTTGGTGATACCCTGTAATGTTGTTATCATGAAGGTCACATCTATGGTGACATATAGAGATGTGATATACAGCAGTATATGGGCATAGGTTCAAAGGGTAGTGGTGGCACCACCAGCAACATGAGTGTCAGCAAATCTATAAAACACTAGCTGGTAGCCTGGATATGTACTTTAATTGACAGGAGAGTCTGAAATCGGGGATGCTGTGATTTTATGAGCTAATGAAGTTGTATAAAGTGGAATTACATGTTTTGGATTATTGTTAAGACATACTTCAAGCTCTAGACCTACCCTTGATGATAATGCAAACAGTAGTAATTAAGAACTGTGTTTCTGCTTGATGATTTTTACTTAATGGTCAGTGAATCAGTTCTTTCTCACAAAAATGGTTTCAGCAGAAGGGGCAAAGATATAAATGAACAAAGTAGGAACAGCTCATTGGAAGTGATCTGTTCAGGTTACTCAGGCAGTGGAATGAATCTCAAACTACAGCTAGCTGTGGGTACACTCTTAAAGACAATATATTAAATTAACACAATGGAGAAATTATAAAAGTATTTTGCATTAACAGGTCAGCAATGTAGTAATGAGGCAGCAAACCATGCAATCTACACATTTCAGAAGTCTCACTCTCTAAATCTGTTTAAAATTATATTTAATATTTCTACAGAATAATGGTGCACTCTAAGACTTCTTTATGAACCAAAAAAGTCATTAGGAAGTAAGTTTTTTTCTCTGCATGTTCTTTTTACACAGGAACCTCAAATTGACAGTTATTCAGAGGCAGGCTACAAACCAGACCACATTAAAGGGAACTTGGAATTCCAAAATGTTTACTTCAACTACCCATCCAGACCAGATGTTCAGGTATTGTAAATGAAACTTTATATTTATTACAGTTAAACATGTGGATCATATGCTAAGAAAAAAAAAAGTCACATAAACAAAATTTTCTTGAAAATGTAACATTTCCATGTTGATTCTCTAAATCATGTAAAACTACTTTGTCGTCACAACTATTTAACCTGGAATTATTCGCATCCTAGCTAAACATGTTTTTCTGATTTTTTTTCTGTCTAAAGCTATAGTCAGTGTGGTTATGTGATAAAACTTCAAAATTTATTGCTATCATAATCTTAATTTATATGTCTAACCCAAGTGTTTATGTATAATAACAGTGACAGTGGATTTCAAAAGTACCTGCAATGCAGCTCTGTTAAGATTGTATCTCAATCAGCTGAATAAAGCAGGAAGGACTTGTTATATATTCTGGAGATCAGAATCTGCATTCCTCTGTCTAGACAGAAAAAAAGTTTACTTTTTTTAAGTATTGTCATAAAACCAGAGTCTTAATGCAGTGGAGGTGGAAGAGATTTGAATGATTTCTGAAAATACCTTAATAAAGAGTGTCTTTGCACTATGTAACTATTTTCTTCCCTAACTTGAAAGAAAATCACTGATCTAAGTAAAGGCATATTTCTTAGTTTCAATAGGCCAAAAGGAAAGACAGTTTTCTTTATAAGACATGTTTACTCATAAATGTATAAAAAAGACTTCGGCTTTTCCTTCTGTCAAGAAAGTGAATGAAGTGCTTGACTTTTCTTCATATAGAAATATGAATGAAAAAGCATCTATTGACCTGAGTGGATTATTTTCTAAGTTTACACAGGTATGATATGAACAAAGAAATTTCTCCCCTCTTATTTGAGACATTATATCACAGAATCACAGAATCATTTCGGTTGGAAGAGACCTCCAAGATCACCTAGTCCAACCTATGACCTAACACTCACAAGTCCTCCACTAAACCATAATTATAATTATAGGAAGTTAAGGCTACACCAAACAATTAGAAAGTACTGCATAAATTATAGTAAAGAGGAATATGAAGAGGTCAAATAAGTCAAAAGAGTTCATTTCTCCCTAAGTTTTACCTACCTGATGTTAAAATCAACTCTTCTTTGCAACAGCATTAAGTAGAGCAAAATAACTGACCAGCATGATGAAGACGGCAAGTCTACTTCCTCTCTAATTAGACAGGTTTATTTGCTGTCCTTCCTCTCTCTTCTCTGTTTGCTTTAAGCGGGTAGAAATAGCCAAAATGGATTTAATTATGGATTTTGTTTTGGTATAGGAGAACTCTGATCAATCGTACATTGAAATCGGTGGTGATCCACACATTTTAGAACAACTTCTATTGCTACCTTATTTACATTAGGTTTGCTTAAATTCTATGCAAGGTCTGTAGACAAAATGTTTTATAGCATTATGACCGGAAGGTTAAGACTGTTTTAAACTATTTTTTAACTATTATTTTTAACATTTTTAACTATTATTACTTATGCAAGACTTCTTGTTTTGATCTAGAAATATTATAGCAAAGACATACTAAAAGTTATTTGTCTGTGCCTCTTGTCCCCAAAGAGTGAGATCTATTTCACTTGTGAAGCACACAGATATTGGTACTAAGGGTGAAGAAGCAGTGGTAGTGCTGAGGGTAGAAATTTATGAAGAAAGAGACGCTGACGAGGACTGCAATGTATTGGGAAGTACATTGGGACAGTATTGGAATGTATCAGTGCATGGTTGTACATTCAGAATGGAGAAATTCACTTTGCCCTGATGTGGATGCTATTGTTCAGGTTTGCATAGTTCATTGTAGCTTAGTCCTTCTAGAAGACTAATTAGCAAAAAATACGCTTTTCTCCATTTCAATATATATTTCCAACCATATAAATTGTATAAAGTAGTGAAAGACTCCTTTACACCTGTTGTCTATACAAAGTGTTTTTATTTATACTTTATTCCTTTTTTTCCCATTATTTTATATTCACACTACGCAGGTGAGGAGGTTAAGCAGAAACATAGGTAAAATTAAGTAAACATGGCACAGAGATGCTGTTTGTCTGTTCTCCAGCCCCATTATACAGCGTAGTACAGGTTATCACAGAATCACAGAATCATTTAGGTTGGAAAAGGCCTCTAAGATCATCCAGTCCAACCTATAACCTAACACTACCAAGTTCACCATTAAACCATATCACTAAGTTCTATATCACTAAGTTCTACATCTACATGTTTTTTGAAGACCTACAGGGATGGTGACTCAACCACTTCCCTGGGCAGCCTGTTCCAATGCCTCACAACCCTTTCATTGAAGAAATTTTTCCTAATATCTAACCTAAACCTCCCCTGGTGCAATTTAAGCCCATTTCCACTCATCCTATCACCTGGCACTTGGGAGAAGAGACCAATCCCCACCTCACTACAGCCTCCTTTAAGGCACCTGTAGAGAACGATAAGGTCGCCCCTGAGCCTCCTCTTCTCCAGGCTAAACAACCCCAGCTCCCTCAGCCGCTCCTCGTAAGACTTGTTCTCCAGACCCCTCACCAGCTTCGTTGCCCGTCTTTGGACACGCTCCAGCCCCTCGATGTCCTTCCTGTAGTGAGGGGCCCAAAACTGAACACAGTACTCGAAATTTAAGTACTTGTACTTATATTCTTAAAAATAAAATTACAAAGCAATTACATCAAGGAGCTATATCTACCCATTCTAAGAGTCCCAAGAAAGGCAAAATTTTGTATCTTCTATGTTTGTGAAAGGATGCGTTTTATGGTGCCTAGTACAAAAAGGTTATATATTGTGCAATGAAATTTCACGGTTGTGAAAAAGCCCCACCAGCAATTACAATCCACAGTGAAAAAATTAGGGATACTTCAAAATTAGCAAAATGACTTTTCCTCCAGAACAATCGAGAGTATATTCTGTCACTTTTAAGCTGTGACTTTTACTGTACAATAGTAGCGTACCTGTAGTTTGCATGGTATGTTGAATGAGAAGTTGAGGCAACATAATACAGAAATATTGTGTGATATTGTTACTATATTATATTTTAGTTATGGGTAGTAATCATATTATTGTTATTCTGTCACATCAACTGGTTCATCATACAGATAACTGTGAAGTGTGTTGTATAATGTATTTGTATTGGAGTAGTTGTGATGTAAATATGAAGAAAATTTAGCTCAAGTCATCAGTTATCCAAAATTTAAATTCACATATTTATACATTTCATTTTGTACCAGTTTATTCTGTAAACATGAAGGATATTTTAGTATAGCCTTTAGAGTTTCTGCTAATTTACACTGACATTTTTATAT
>VXAA01004923.1:7939-34775 GCA_013399115.1 Anseranas semipalmata | reverse complement strand
GTGACGGTAATTGGTGAGTGATCCCTTTCTTTATCTCAATCCTTGAGCCCTTTACATTGTATTTTCTCCCCGTTTTCCTTTGAGAGGGGGAGTGAGAGAGTGGTTGTGGTGGAGTTTAGCTGCCCAGCAGGGTAAAACCACCACAAAGGTATTTAAAAGACATATAGATGTGGTACTTATGGACATTGTTTAGTGGTAGACTTGGCAGTGCTATGTTAATGGTTGGACTTGATGACCTTAGATTTTTTTCCAAGCTAAATGATTCTATGATTCTATATATTTTTCCATCTGGCAAACTAGAAACATTTGTAGGACTTTATTTTTATCCTGCATACACAATTCATTTCACAGAGTAATATTCAAATTTATGTCTACACCCTTCACGGATATTTTACTAATAAAACTATGCAGATTAATAGCATATTTCACTAACAAAACTATGCAGATTAATAGCAGTATGGCTATCATTAACATAAAGGAAATAGTATTAAATTGCATAGATCATGGCTTAATAGAGTCTTCTCCATGCAACTGTATTTAAGTGTTATCCAAGCTGTATGCAAGTGTTCTACAACTTGTAGCCCTGGGGTCTCACAAATCTCTTTAACCTGTGGAACAAAGTGTTTGTTTGCAAAAACACAGCTTTTTTTACAGAGTTACTGCATTAATAAGCCAAAGGATGAGGGTAAAGATGGTGTTTCATATCGGTAGCATTCAGGTAAACAATGGGTCTTGAGAATCTCATACAACACTGGGGACATGGAGGATCAGATCTTCTGTGCTCTATGACAATGTATTGGCTGAACACTGTGAACACCTTAACCAGTCTATCCAGTCCACAGAGCACTGGCCTACCTCAGAGAGGTCTGGGATTGTTTTCTCATATGAGGCAGATTTCCCTGTAGAGGTTCGTCTGATACCTCTGATACAGTTTCCCTACCTGTACTGAAATCTGTCTCTTTATCTACCTGCCTACCTGCCTTATGTGTGGTGGGTCATCTACCTGGTTTTTGCATATACTGACAGAAGATGCAAAACACAGTAAAGGTCATGTCACAAATTATGAAGTTTGGTAAATGTATTGCCTATCTAACCTTACACAAATCTGTAGACAGAATGTCCCAAGTAATAATTAAGCTATAAAGATATTGGATATTTCTATTTACTGATATCCTTAGGGAGCTGTGTAATACAAGACAAAATGTCTAGTATTTCAAAGTGCGAACAATTCATGATAAACATTCCCCAAAGAGATGCCTTATTGCTATCACAAAGAATTTTTGTAATAGGAATTTCTTTTGTACAAGGAGAAGAAGAATTTGGTACTTTAGCATATTAAACAGGATTTTCATCAGAACTGTATGGTTCACAAAAGATTAACCTATCCCCTCAGAATATTCAAGAATCAATAAGAATGTTTCCTAAGTCCAAGCATATTACAACTGTTGACTAAACTAGGTACTCTATGTTCTGGTGAAGCAGAACTTCTCAGAAATTACATTTCTGCATTTGTTTATATTTTTGAAGGAAAGGGAGGAGTGGGATCTCCATGTTTCATTCATACCAGGCTGTATCAGATATCCTGTTATTATTCAAAGAACACAACTCTATTGAAACAAAATCAGGCATAATCTTTACTTCTACTGGAAATAAGATCAGAATAAAAACTAGGTGCCAGTTTCCAGAGGAGATCACTGCTAATGCTAGTCATTATACACATTTTTTAATTATAAGGGCATACCGAAAAAAGGGAGATTATAAACTCTCTCTCTCTTCTGTAGAGTTTGGCTGAGTAGTTTTGTAAATTACTTATTCATTGCTTCCTTAGTTTTGTTCTCCAGAAGTCCATTTTCCTAAAAATTGGCTTTATGCCTGCACAACTGAAGGTAATGTATCATATTAACATTAGCATGTTAATACAATGAAAACTAATTAGAAATACAGCAAATACACGCTAATCCAGATAGCAGCTTCTCATTAACAGGGCAAGATACTTCTGTTATTTGTTGTCCTGCATTCATTTCAACTGACAATTTTTAATAAGTCTACTTCCCTCAGCTGTCCTTTCAGAAATCTATTCTAGTCTGGATGGAAGCACTGTGATTTATTCCACCTCTCCCTGATCAGATGAGGAATGAAAGCATGAGCAATGCATCAAAGGGTCTCTGCTCATTCTCAGGGTAAGTAATGATTGCTTCACAATGTGATGAAAATTTCTACTAAACTTCATTGTTACAGCAACATTTCTCTCAGTAAACTTCAGTGCTATTAGTCTGTAAAAGGAAAGGTTTGTGAGGTCAAAAAAGATCATTATATTAAGGGAAAGAGATCTTGATTACAGAGCCACATAATGTTGAAGGTCTGCTGGGGTTCTATTATTCCTTTCATACTGGTACTACGTGAAGAAGCACAAAAGGCCAAAGCTATGCTAAAGTGTTCCAGCACTTTAATTGTACCAGAGGTACTGTATTAGTTTTAAGTGTTTGGCAGAGACTAAGGCACCTCAATCACATGAATTGCTGAGAACCATGGGAAAAGGCACGATTCTGTCAAAGGGAAAGGAGGCTTGCCTTTATGGCTGCACCTCTGGCATCTGCAGAACTGTACAGAATCTGTGGGAAAAGAGCTAGCAGTTTATGGCAGGTGAGTTTTATGGGTAGTCATTCAGCTCCCATCTGAATTTCAAAATACTCTGCAATAGTGACATTAAGTTCCGGGGAAAGGATTCCAGATAAATAAGTACTAATTGGAGTGGCCTTTTAGTAGATATTCTACACAGTTAACCATGGGCTTGCCAGGGGACAATGTGGAAAGCAGCTGTTGTCTGACACCATCTGCAAAAATCCCCATCCCGTCCAATCCATATGCTGCTATTACAGAAGAGTTACAGATTTACATAGAATAAAACAGTGAAAAACACTGAAATGGAGGTCTCTCCTTTCTGAATCCTGCCTGAAGTAGTTACCCCCTGCTCATGTAAGTGGAGGGGACAATCTGGGTATAAGTGTCTTGATTTGCTATTACTGAACCACTAAAAGGGAAAGGCAAGCTGAGCAGGAGGTGGAGCTGTTCTGAAGGCTTTCATCTGGTTTCCAGGGAAACCCATTTTTCAGTTATTTGCACGTTCAGCACATCTGGTTCATTTGGACTCTGGCTTTTTGAGAGTGATGAATGTGTCATGGGAAAAATGAATGGGAAAATAATTTAAAGAATTAATGGGATGGAAGGAACATAGAATTCTTTTAAAAATGCAGCTACGTTTTTCTTCTTCTCTTTCTCCCTCCCTTACTTTTTTAAACAAAAACTTTTGGACAAGATTTGATCTGCATTTTGCAAGGCTTTAGGACAGTCAAGGAAGTGCAGCCCCCTACATGAAATTAATCGTAATAGGTGTGGAAAATGTATGTATCTGTATATTAGTGTTACTGACACAAATGAGGATCATTGACTCAAGTGGCTATTGCAAGAAAAAAAAAAAAAACAGGCTGAAGAGAAATGGAAATTAGAACAAAAAAGGAATATACTTGTTTATGTGTTGACAGAAAACATCCTATTATTGTCAAAATAGAAACCATTTTATCTTCAGGAGAACAGCTACACTAAAAGATTATTGGTGGTCTAGATATAAACTAATAAGACAAAACAAGACTATTATCTAGCCATTTGGTCTAATATAAGGACAACACATTTAAGCAAGATTTGTAATACAGAAATTTTGAAGTACCTGCTCTTTTAATTGCAAATGTTAACTTTTTTCACTTGACCTGAATCCCTTTGAAGTCAATGGGAATTTTCTATTCTACTAGAACAGCTTTTGGCTTAATGACCTTGTTTCACAACAGAGTACTGAATGCTTTAGGCATTTCTGCTGTGTGCGCAGAGAGCTGTGCAAGGCAAGAGGTATAAAAGAGACAGAGGTTGGGACGGTTATTTTCCTGTTATGGAAACTGATAAACTAGTTAATGGCAAAGGAGTGCTCCTAAAGCCTCCTATTTTTTGATAAAAAGAAAACCTTCATAAGATCTATAGCTATATAGATAGTGCAGAAGTTTCAGTAATTCTTATATTTAGAACATTTTAATGGATACTGAGCCCTCAAATGTGTGTTTAGTCAATTTTTTAAAATCCTGACCTGCATGCAGGTGACTATTTTCTATTTCCATAACATGACATAAACTACATAGGTCTGAAATACACAGATAGGATAGCCTATATCTAGGAATAATCTGGACATTTAGAAGTCTGAAATCCTTAACATTAAGATTCCAGTTATTATCTGATATTTTTGAGAATTCAAAATGTGACATAGATTAAAGGAAAGAGAAAAGTCCCTATCCTAAAACATCCCCAATTTCTAGCAGATTTTTCAGCCTTAGGGACTGATCATCCTAGAACAGTGATATATGTGTGTCAAGTCTGCATAAAACTATGGTGACATACTCATATTTGGATTTTTTTTTTTTCCTTTCCCAGTGGGGAAGTAATCATCTTTTAAACAACAATCATTCAAAATGAAAGATATCAAAAAATATCGCACATACTCATGTTTTGTTCATTGTATTTTCATTACAGAGATATTTAGTGCAATTTAGGGTCACAGTGGTACATATTAGTGATATTGGTTGAAGTGATGCAATAAAGTAGAAATAAAATCCACCCCTTTTTTAACCTTATGTACTTTTAAATTATTCTTTTGTTTCTCTTGATTCTTTTTCCTTTATTATTTTTTAATTTATTTTATAAATATGCTGTCATTCTTTATCACATTCTTCCTTCCTTAATTTTTACTTTTCTGCTTTTGTTCAATTGTTTTTCATGACTTACAGGGCCTTGTAAGCCTGAACTATGCCAGGAAATGCTGTAGAAAAAGCTCGAAAAGGATTATATTATATAGTGTTCTACACAAAATTCTGAACTGTTTCCAAATGAATAAAAAATTTTATAATAGCTTTTCCTCAGGAAATGAAATTGTGTCTTAGTACATCAAAATATAAATGTTCATTTAGTACTCCTTCCTAAAATTAGTACAATATTCGGCTGTGTAAAAGGTTTGTTATTTCTTATACTTCACCTTTTTATGACTGAGTAATGTCACTATCAATCAATGCATATTGTTCTGTTAATAATAATATGGTAATTACTCAAGAGTCTTAGTATTTCACTGATCTCACCCAAACATCAGTCAGAGTCTTTCTACTGCCTTAAATTAAAGTTACTTTGGACTCTTCTAATCCTTTCATTTTATTTACAGCTTGTCTAGCTTACTATTTTTTTGTTGTTGTTGTTCATCAGTACCTAAGCTTATTGAATAAAAATGTGGTGCTAGGATTATACTACTATCTCATCAGCAGCATAAAGATAATGCCTTTAAAATAATGTTTAAGGTGATAGCAAAAAGTTATTAAATATGGAAGAGAAAAAAGCCATCTAAGGAATCAGTAACAATATTTGATGAAATGTGTGCAAAAGGGGAACTTGAGAATGCTAGTATAATAAAAAAGAAGTTCCGTGAGTATTTCAACCCACCTTTACTGCTGGAAATGTTGGAAGACTTCTATATTTTCCACATTCAGTGTAACAGCTATGTCACCTGACATAATGACAACTGACAAATGACACTATGTTATTTAACATAAGTACAGAGAAATTATACATGAATTAGAACAAATAGAGGAGTTAGATACTGGGACCAGATGGCATTCACTTAAGAAACCAGAAGGAACTTAAATGTGAAATTGGTGACCTCCTGCCCAAGGTGTGCAACCTACACATGGCAAAACCCACAATATCAGAAGACCACTAGGTTGTCAAAGTAACTTGTAAATCTGCCAGAAGAGCTCTAGAGAGCACCCTGGGAACTAAAGGCAAATGAGTCTGACTTCATCCCTTCATAGGGTCTATAATAAAAAAAAAAAGAGAGATCACTGATTACATGGGTGAACTCAGTCTGCTGGGAAGGAGTTAGCACATATTCTATTAAGAGAAATGCTGCCCCACTAACTTGCTGGACCTCTGCCAAGTTGTTAACCAGCTGGTGGGTAAAGGTAACCCAATTGTCGTAACTGGATTGTAAAAGCACTTGACTTTTTGTCCCGTACCAGATGTTACTAGAGGAAACTGAATTGCTGCAAGATTGCAAGAAAGCTCCCTTTTACAGATTGAGAGTAGTTAAGTTATAAGATGCAAGGGGAAGGATTTAGTGGTCGCTGCTCAAGATGGAGAAAACTAACACATGGCATTCCCCAAGTGTTTGTAGTGGCAATAGTTTTGATCAATGTCTTCCAGTGACCTCGAAGTTTTTGGGGGTCATTGGAACAGAGCTCTCTTGGGTAGCCAAATACCATTCTGCTCCAACATCAAGGACCTCACAACATCAAGTGTGTGCACAAAAAGATGATAGGCTTCAGTGTAGATACATGTAAGGTTTCTAGGGAAAAATAATCAAAACTGTGCTTACAGGATTCTGAATTTGGAATGGCATTTGTAATTTGGTAGGGATTAAAACTGACTACTCCCTGAAATAATAAGTTTACTGCAAAGGGGTATTGACAAAAGCCAAGAAAATGCTCATTGCAATCAGAAGGTGTAGCAAGGAAAAGATAGATGGAGTCATTCTGATGTTATACAAAATCTTGGTATGCTTGTATCATAAATGCTTTGTGCAGCTCTCTTCTCTGCATCTCCTTTAAGATAAATTCAAGTTAAAAAAATGTGCAGAGCATTAAATGAAAAGGAGAACAGAGCTAAATAAGGAGAAACTGAAAGATTACAGCTTTTCTATTGGAGAAGAGAAGGCAGAGTCTGGGTGTGACTGAGGTTTGCAAAGAGGGTGAAGCATAAGATCATAGAATCATAGAATGGCCTGGGTTGAAAAGGTCCTTAAAGATCATCTAGTTTCAACCCCCCTGCTCTGGGCAGGGTTGCCAACCACTACAGCAGGCTGCCCAGCGCCACATCCAGCCTGGCCTTGAATGCCTCCAGGGATGGGGCATCCACAACCTCTCTGGCAACCTGTTCCAGTGCCTCACCACCCTCTGAGTGAAAAACTTCCTCCTAATATCCAACCTAAATCTCCCCTGTCTTAGTTGGAAACCATTCCCCCTTGTCCTATCACTATCAACATATGTAAACAGGCGTTCCCCCTCCTGTTTATACGCTCCCTTCAAGTACTGGAAGGCTGCAATGAGGTCTCCCTGGAGCCTTCTCTTCTCCAAGCTAAACAAGCCCAGTTCCCTCAACCTTTCTTCATAGGAGAGGTGTTCCAGCCCTCTGATCATCTTAGTGACCCTCCTCTGGACCCGTTCCAAGAGCTCCACATCCTTCTTGTGCTGGGGGCCCCAGGCCTGCACGCAGTATTCCAGGTGGGGTCTCACCAGAGCAGAGTAGAGGGGGACAATCACCTCCCTCTCCCTGCTGGCCACCCCTTTTTTAATGCAGCCTAGGACATAGTCGGCCTTCCGGGCCGCAAGCGCACACTGCCGGCTCATGTCCAGCTTCTTGTCCAGCAGGACCCCCAAGTCCTTCTCTTGGTATAAATAGGATAAATAGATAAATATAGAATGGTTGTTTAACAACTATTAGAATTAGTGGGCAAAAGGAGGAAGATATCAGTGGAGGAGATCAATTTTAAACAGATGATTTACATTTTTTTTTTCAATCAGTGATAAACTTAAGTTATTTGTTGCCACAGAACGTTGTTGAGGTAAATACCATTAGAAGGTTCTCAAAGGGATGAGATAAATGTATGGCAAATTACTAAATGGACACTAAAGAGAACAGGCAGGGACATAACCCTCTAACATTCCTAATCCTGTGAGTGTAGATGCTGGGGAAGTATGAAAGGAATGTATAGAAGCATCTTCTGTTGTCCCTACCAGAGAAAAATGTATTGTTCCGGACAAAGCATAGTTCTGTTTGAGTAGGACATTTCTGATGTTCTTGTGTAAACTAAGAAGTAATAACAGACTGAGGCAAAAAGCATGTCCAATAACAGACTTTTTTTTTTTCTTCCTTTGGTTTAGTAGACAAATCACACCTTAATGAAAAGAAAAAAAATTGGGGAAAATTGGTACAAGAAAAAGAGTCAGATCTGTTTCTAATACATTTCTTTCTTTCTTTCTTTATTTTTTTTTTTGCTATTTTTTTGAAAAAAAAGAAAAAGGGAACCTGAGATATTTTAATACAGTATAAATTATTTTATTTCCTATAAGAATAGTTAAAGTCTTCTTTAACATTTTTGTTCTTTCAATTTACATCAACTACAAAACAAAAATAAAAAACAAATGTTTTGGCAACTGTGAATTTTCTTTCCTGCATTTGTTTGGGCTAAGAGTAAACAATACAAAAGCTCTGTTCATTTTCATAATTCTTTAATCATTACCTGTGGAAAATTTTTGAAGACTTTTGATATGAAGAAGTTTTGTTGGGGTACTCTTCTGCAGCAGCAAATTTAGAAATTTTTCTAACTGATTTAGCATACTTTCACAAAACTTCTCTATAGGAAAAAATTGTCTTAAAAAAAAAAAAGAAAGCAAAGTGGTCTGAGTAAAAATAGAATTAATCTACTAATTGTACTAGGAAAACTATAAAATGAAGATAAAATAACATCCGTAATTAATTTCTAAAGAGCTGTAGCTTTACTCGTCTTTTGGAAACATTACATTTATATAGTACTATGTGATATTGAATAAAACATTAGGCTCAAATGAGACATTGACAGAATGCAATTTGATATTGAAATATCCTGAAAAGAATGTGCAAAATTCAAGACATTTCAATAAGATAAGTATAAATTAGCAATGCAAATAAAAACATAAGACTTGTGATTGGGCTTATGCTTGCAAAGTTTGGGGGTTTTTAAATCCTTTTTATAAAGAAGTCACTTTGAATTTCATTTGCCAAATAATAACAAATTTGAGCATATTCCTCAACACTCTAGCTATGCAAAGTATCTTGAATGTGAAAGGAAACATTTTAAGAATAAAAAAAAAAAAAAACAGTGGTAAAGTTAAACCCACAGTTCCATACATATATTATTGGTAGCTAAATATAATTTTGTTGAAAGCAAAAAGCTAGATAATATTCCTGCACATACTGCTGAAATATAGAACTATGAAGTAAACGACTTATTTAATCAATAGTATTTTACCATTATAATCTACTATTTAACTGTAATTTTGATGTTGGCATTTTAAGTATATTTCAATATGTAGGAATGTAATATTGATACAGTATCAGGTTGCAGTTTGGAGATCTTGCCTTTTTTTAAAAAAAAAAACACAAGGGAAAATCTCTTAGACAAATCATTAAGTTTTGAGCTGGGGAATAATGCAGGGTTAAGTATCATACTTTTTTTTTTTTTTTTTTTTTTTTTACTTTGGTACCATGCAACTCAAAGAAATAGAAACCAGAAGGGTTTGTAATTTAGGTATAGTACACATGATTCTCATTTCAGAGTAGAAGGTTGCAGGACAAGGATGTGAGTTGCTGGTTTACACTGTCATGCTTGCTCACTTTTGAGATTTTTATCCCTTTAAAATTTGTATTCTGAGATCACACTTTTGAAAACAGGATACAGGTGAATATTCAGAAAAGTATAGTAAAATTATCAGTGAAGTGGAAAAATATATGCTTCCCATGTAATGATATTTGTTTGTAATATTTATTCTTAAAAAAACAAACAACTAACTGTAACTGGAATTTCACAACAAATGATCTGCCTTTTAAGGAATCTCTGAAGCCCCAATATAGTCTTTGTAACATATAACAGAAGCATCATTAATTCATATATATATATTCTTTATTTTTTTATTTTTTATTTTTTAAAGGGGAACTGAAAACATTACCTGCATTGGACATAAATTTTTCTTCAAAAGGCCCAATTTAGCAAATATTTTGCTAGGACAGAAAAAAACAGCTGAATTTNAAACAATCTCCAATCTCTCTCTCTCTTTTTTTTTTTTTTTCCCCCTTGATTTCAGCTAGCCTGACATTTCCTGCTTTCTTTTGTCCATTTTATTTTTAGAATAGCATATTCTCTGAGCATGAAACACTAAGTCATCACATCTCATACAATTCTGATAAACTGAAAATCAAAGATACCACATTTACATATAAAACCATGTGTAAGTAAGTTCTGTAATAAGAGAAAGGAAAATCTGCTACTTCCATTGCTTCAGAACTTTTCTTCACTTCATAATTTGCAAATTTTCTCTTCCAAATGCAAAGCCCTGAGGGACAGGGAGAGTGGGAAGATTTTGAAGGAGTATTTGCCATCCACTCACAATACAGAAACGCTTTCTCTAATATGGCAAGTTCTCTGTGTTGCAGGGACTGGTACTTTTCCTCATTTAAGTTCAGCTAGGGCACTCTAAAGCAAACTGTATTTTCTTAATGTTACTAAAATACCAAGGTTAAATAAATTACAAGAGAGATGTAGACTGTCATTCCCCATGTAGATACGAGTTCCCAGCTTTCCCATCCTCCCTTATCAAGAGAGGAATACAGAAGCCACATTTCTAATGCCCGGAACCCTGAAGCTCATTCCTCCACCTGCCTGGGTGGAGATCATTAGTGTCTACCTGATTTATATGTACCAAGCACAGAGGAAAGAACTTTGACTGTTGTGCTTCTCCAGTTTGTCTCTCTTACGGAGAATCTTACAGCTAAAGTAATTTCTTAATCCTTGTCACTTTCTTCATTTGTGACTTTGTATGTATATCAAATCTCATTTGGAAGTGGCCTGGGCTCCCTTCTGTAGCTTCTGTACAGGCAAAGTTAAAAATGTTCCAAGATACAGTTTTCACACATCTTTTCTATACCTTGAGAAAATACAGGTAGACTACTTTACAGAGAAGAAAGTAAAACCTAGAGCACGTTTGCATTTGGGTCTCTCTTCACTGTAGGCTTATTAAGATTCCCAAATTACTGAAGTGAAGGGAAGAGGAAGGTAATCAGATCAGTTTTTGTCAGTAAAACCTCAGTTAAGGCCATGAGACCCTTAGTTTTTGTATTACCCAGAGCTTCTAGAAGCAAATAGCCTAAACAAATCCTTTAACACTCAACCCAAAACATAGCACCAAACTCTCTATTTGTTCAAATATATGACAAAAACAAACAAATAAACAAACAAACAAACAAAACCAGCTGAATTTCTCCGCTACAGGATTGCGTGTTCCTGTACAGGCAATTTCAAAGACAAATTCAGACAATTTCAAAGAGATCCTGTGGTTGTTTTTAGAATATTTTTTCTGACTTACTGCACCTTTATTCTGCTTTTAGATATCCATTAATGACAGAAAAGTTACCGAGCACTGACAGAAGCATGCCTTCTCTCACACAGCCACTGAATGCCTGCAATACCATAGCTGTGTTATAAAGGGAGGAATTCACGCTAGTAGATCACAACTACAATAAACAAAGAAATACAACCAGAATAAAAATATATGCAATAATTTTGCTACATGAACAAAGCCACCTGACAGCAGCAAACATTAGCACATTTCTGTAAATCTGAGTCACTTGAACATTCACCTCTGCTTTTAAGTTTTCAAGATAAAGATAGAATTATTTTTGTGTGATTTACAATTGGCACCAGTTATTGTTAATTTATTTTCTGTCATCTCAAGCACACCTCTTTTGTGAATCGCCTCTTTATTAGCAATATTTGCTGTTAAAAGCTCATCTAAAGTGTCCACCGATTTCCCATATATGCTTAAGACTGCCTAGAATCAATTATGTTGTCAGCAGCATGTAATTGGCAAGCAGTGTAGATGGGCAAAAGATCCACCCACAGACAAGTGCAAAGAGAAAAATATCCAGACATGCAAGAGTAAGATGGTTTTTAACTAGCAGACATTTGAAAGGAAAAACAATAAGCTTCCCATAGCATTTTCATTGCCATGTATCACAATGCTTGAAATAAGAAATCACTGATATTAAAGATTATGACTGGATGCTAATGGTGAATTATTGGATTAGATTTTAATGATAGAAAATATTGTCTACTACTTTAAATGTACATCTGCTATGCTTTACATATGGTCAGTTAGGCTACTTTCATATGCAATTCAGCTGGAAATTTTGGTTAATAACAGAAGCATTGATGTACTCACTTAGGGGAAATATTTATATCTGTATAATTTTGGTAAAAGCTACTTGGTAATACAGAACGTCTCCTCAAATTTTGTGCTGACAGTTACCATAAAAGATGGAATATAAGCACCCAAGCTGGCTATTTTTCTATAAGAAGAGTATTTTCTTTTTGGCTTAAAGTCTCACTAAAACCAAATGTGATATAAGGCAAGAAGTCACTCCAATCATACTGTTCTTGTCTTCTTCAAGGACTGAATATTTATCGATATGCTTCAAGGAGTAAGCCTGTCATTCTGTTAATATTGCTGGAAAAGAGATGAGTGCAGAGATAAGATGGAGGAAAGGTAAACAAGGAAGGGATAAAATAATTAAAAAAAAATCTATAAAAGTTTAAGACTTCCAGCTAAACAAAATCCTCATAAACATTACAATTCCTGACAGCTGCATGAGCAAGGATCTACAATGGCTGTAGCCAGCACTATACAACACTGAACCATGTAATTTACATCTTAGTGAAATTAAACATAGTATAATGGTTTAGCTTCCAGGCAACAATACTATTAAATTTGCTGTAGCAGATTATGACATCATCTGAAACCCCAGGATACACTTTCAAGACAGCTATTGTGCTTGTAATATGTACTGCTTTTCTGGTTAGTTTTTCATTTAATTCATTGCAAGGATTATATTTTTCAATGGCTGCACATGCCATCCAAAATTATGGCTCTCAAATATCTGTGAGCCAAAGTAATGTCACTTAGGGAACAGAATTGATTTTATAGTAGGGGGAAAGCATGCAGAGGTTAGTAAATTACTTGATATCACTCAAACAATACTTGATATGCTGGTAATGAGTCTTCTCCTGACTTCTCTTACCCAAGATATTACTTCTTTCATATGCTATGTGTTTTGCCAATACATACTTCTGAAATTTCTATGCTTTTAAATTCCTACTGGTATTTAGTTGCCTACTAAATCTGGAATTCAAAATACTAAATCTGGATAATTCCATACTGCAACTATCAGGAAAGAACTAAGGGATTAAAATGCAATGTAAATAAAGAGATTGTGCGTGAAGAATCTGCTGAGGACCCTAGATGGAAATGAAAGCATGGATTTTCCCTCTTGACAGCATCACCTAGGAAGGTTTTCTATGATTATGGTACCACAAGTGATTGCCTCAGCTGCTCAAGGGTCTGGGCTCTGCTTCTATGATGGTCTGCCAAAAGTAGTTACACAACATGAATATTTGGAAATAGGTGGGGCAAACTGCAGTAAACTGCACAGTCCTGCAGTGACAAGAATAGTGATTAACATTATGTCCCCCTGAAATTTTATATAAACGCTTAACTTAATTCAAGCAGTCAGTGAGTCTACTCAGGGAGTAATGCTGAGCATTTATGTAGAAATTTGAGACAGTTTCTCTTCTTTTGTTAAAGTTAATAGTCAGAAATGTCTAAAATCAGCAGCATCTAACTCAATGAATTTGCCAGCCACACCCCCTGGTTTTGTGTCATAAACTGCAAAAATGACATGACAAAGAAAATATATACAAGGTACTGGAATTTTTCCAAGTTACACAAGTGTCTAGCTCTACATACAATGTTTATGACATATATTATGCAATCATATGCGTATAACTTGTAATATTTATCTGAATCATATAAAATTGATATGTATTACAATTCCCCTCTATCTTTATAATTAAAAATTCAAATTAAACACTGAGCTGATTTTTTTTATATGTATATATAAAAGCTATTAACTGCTGGAATACACCAGTAGCCATTAAGTGCTGAGACTTCAAAAGCAAGAGAGTTTATGCATATTCTAGAAGACCATAATAGTATAAAGGGAATATGTGGAGTCCTCTCATTAACACTTTACAGAAATCATGAAATAGTTTAACAAATTTCTATCAGAAAGAGAAATTAAGGTATTTCTTTGGTTCTTGCTTTATATTTTGTTGGGAACAAGAAAATGAATAAGATTAGTATTACTATTAGTCTCTTTGAAATATTACATTATGGTAAAGATTTCTAATGTAAGAAGTTGCTCTCCAGACACCAAAGCCAAGAATTAAAACAATTGTTTCTTCCCCTGTATCATTAATTTTATGTGATAAAAAGAGATATTGCTGCTTTAAAGAACAGCAAATTATGTGGTGTGACTCAGCAGAAATAAAACAGAAGTTACAGGCAAGATTTTCCTCTGATAAAAGAAGGGCTATACTTTTTACATTTAATCATTTTTTTTCCTCTTGATTTCAGCAGCACTTGCACATACCAGCAACCATAATGTTTTTTTAAGAGGACTGTTTTTTTTTTTTTTTTTTTCTGTGAAGTCTACCAGGCTGACTCTGGATAGAAAAAATCTGGTGAAAGTTGTTCACTGGCAGCTAAATTAAGGAGGATGGTGTGTCTTAATTTTTTATGAAAACTAGAAAATCTAGTAAGTCCTGTTCTTTAAAGATTCATAGTTCGCTAATATACTATCCGGGCTAATACTGTATGTCTTTCGATAAAATTATCACTAACTTATTCATAATGACAGGTGGATATGCCACATCTATTAGACATTGCAACATTATTCATACATCACAGAAATCAAAGAAGGGCATACAGATAAATTATCATTCAGAAGATGTGGAAACTTTCTCTCCTCTTTCATTGAATGCAATGGCATTTGCCAGTGGCCCTTGAAAGATTTCAATGTTATGACTAAAGAGACTAGAGACTAGAGACTAAACATAGATCAGCATTTTGAGACCACACAGATTGTGATTTTACATTGACTTTAGTAGAGTCTATGTCATCTGTTCTGTCTCCTGAACATAATCCCGAACTACTGCTTGCTCCAACTAACTGTGTAACTTGCCTATTTGAGATTCAGTGTTTTTTTCTATATATCAGTGCTCTTTTTGAGTTAGGATGGAGACTAAGGGAAAAAAAACTTTCTGGATGTGGTTGTAAAGATAGGCTACCAGCTTTCTATGTGATTTCTGACTGGCAGAGCTGTTCCGTGGAAACACAATAGTGTTTTCAGTGCCAGGAGACTACAGACCCAGTCTTTATTGCCTTTGAACAACTTTAACAAAAGTTGATCACTGTTTCTTCCATGTGTTTGACCTTAATGTGCCTTAATTTGGTTAATTAGCTAAATGTGGGTATATTTTCTCCCCTCAGTGCTCACCTGTCAGAGAAGTATTTCATTAAATGTGCACTCTCTTTCATAGCTGGATCAAAGGTATCAGGTCACTCTGTTGATAGTTGGTCTTTTGCATATAGTGTTGTGAAAATAAAGAAACATTCAAATTTAGCCATAGACTGATGGCAATTTATAATCACACTCATCAATGTGGCTGTCTGCTTTTTCCTGTCACATGTGTAAAATATTTTTTCTAGGTAACAGTAATGACAGAGATGTAAGCAGATGTATTCACATCCTTGCATGCCTGAGATTAAATGTTATTAATCCATTGGCTTCTAATGGAAGTGATAAAAAGTCACTACTGGTAAATTCTCAACTGCCTTTAATTTTGCTTGATGCGGTACAGTAATGCTTTTACATGGCACATTCAGGAAAATGGTGGAATTATGGTCCTTTCAGGTAGAAATAACTTGAAGATACGCTCTAGGAATGCATCTAATAGAAGATTTAAACTGGAAGTAGCCTAAAGACAGTCCCCCTTCAGCGTCCACAAGATCTTTCAGTATTAGCTGTCTCACTTTGCAAGACCAGTCCTATTGCGTTACACCACAGGGTCAAAAGACATGAGCTAAAGTGGCCTTCTCCAAAAAGAATGGTAATTTGATCTCTGAACTGCCTGTTCCAAACTGCTCTTAGTGGTTCAAGTAATGCAAAAATACAGCATGTGCAGAGTACAGCAGGTCAGTGTTTCCCACAGCTCCTGAGACCAGCAAGATATCTTGCAGCTGCCACTGTTATCTAAGTAACTGCAGCTGATGCATCCATTATTGTACTATGACTTTTTTCACCAGCTGAGTATAGGTTCTGCATAAACAGAAATGTTTGTAGATAGAAACAGTGCAGTAACTCAGAAAAGATGAGACGTATGCAATCACGACAGCAAAACCTCCAGTGAGGCTTATATTATTCATCTGAATCTAAACCAAATTAACTTTGGTTAACACAGAACACATAAATTCCAGGGATGAATATAGAATTCACAGCTGTTCCATCCCTTTCATTAGTTCATCCACTTTTCTTTGATAGTACCAAATTCCCAGTTCCTAAAGCATTAAATAATAATAATAATAATAATAATAATAATAATAAATCTATCCAAAGAGGAAGACAAATTATTACATTAGTTCAGTTTACTGTAGGACAGGTAGTGCTTTTGTAGCCTATTGCATAAACACAGAGCTAATCACTGAAAAGTGTGTTAATTAGAAGAGAAACAAACACATCTATGAGAGACTGATAGGCAGGTAACTCTTCTTGTTATTGTCCATAAAGTTGCTTTTAAGCTGGCTTAAAAGAGATCCAAAAGCAGACAAATATAAATGGTGAAAACAATAGCCATAAGCCAAGCCCAAAAGATACGATCCTTTTACCGTAGGTCCCATTTTCTTCTACCTTCCTCAGTGCAAGCGATACAACACACTGCCATTTTGCTAATTCTATGATATTTTCCCTCTTATTTCATTTATTCTTTTATAGCTGTTGATATTGAAAGGGATGTTTGCAAAAGCTAGTGAGTTGATTAATAGGTATTTTATACATCTGGTATTTCCTCATAAAAGACGAGTAAGCTTATTTCAATTATCATACCACCAACAAGGATGCAATCTGTTCAAAATGGCTGTTTACGAATGGCTGCTTTGGGTAATGGCTGTTTTCTTAGCGTGGGAAATGAAATATAATATTATTAAACAGAGATATGCAGAATGGTATGTCAACTTATCCCTCTTCTCAATGTTTATAGGCTTAATTTTTTATAATGTTTATTTTATTTTATGAGTCCAAATGTTAAAGTATCACTTATTTGAAAGGATCTAATTTCTTTTATTTCTTGTTTTAATGACCTTGAATATTAACATCCACAAATTCATGTGCAATCAGTGTGGAAAACCTGTGGTAGGTACTCTATTAATTCTGTTTAGACAAACATGTTATAATGAGAGAGATAATGAACCAATGAGGTTTTTTGTTTTGTTTTGTTTTCTTTTCTTTTTTTTTAGGTGAACTGTCAAAATGTTTACCCACAAGGCTAAGGCTGTCTTATTTGGTAGTTTTGTTTTAACAAACCACCTGTCTCAAAATGTCTCAAAATACTGCCTGATAATCTCAAAACTCCTGTGAAAATTCCTTGTAGGTGTGAAGGAAGGAAGTATATGTGTAAAACAGAATGGGTGAAAGGGAAGACACGAATGTGGTAAAGATTTTACACATAAAATAATTACAAAGTGTGTTAGATACATCAAATAGTGGCTGAAAGCACTGCAATACAAATTCAGCCTCCTAGAATTCATTAAAGAACAACCCTTTATTTTTGGAAACAGGAACCATCATACAATAACTTTGTAGGTTTCACTAAATAATATTTTGAAAGCTAAATATATCAGAACACTTTGATATGTCATTTATACATGTTCTGTTTCAGATACTCAGATATTTCAGCCCACAGTATGCAGATTTGAATTTCTATTCAAACCGTTTTAGGTAAAATCAGAGAAAAACATATTTCTTCAAATCATAAAAGGGTACTGAAATATGAAGTCTTATGAAAATATTAACAGCTTCAAAAATTAAAGTTTTTAACAGATGATAATTCAGCAGGAAGACATACAGTTTCCAGCAGATATCACGTAAATACTCCTGCTGAGTGAAAATTTCTTGCTGCCTCCCGACACAGACTCCAGTACTGCTGAGCAAACTAGTTTGAATTTGCAAACTATTAAAAAGGAATACCTCCTTTATTCTCTTCCCTCAGATTCAGAAGACTTGAGTAAGTTGAGTAGTTTGGTGTGAGTATCTTCCCCTGTGTATTTTCAACAGCTTAGTATGCCAACCTTACCTACTACTCCTCTTTTCTCCTCTTGGAGCAGCTAGCAGCATTTACCAGCACTGTGGAGCAGCTATAGCTGTTCATAGTAAATATGGCTGTAGTTCTGCAGCTGTTTTGATACCATTTCTGCTCACATAACTGTTCCTGCATTACTTGGTTCTTGTTAGGCTTCAGCTTTTCACCAATACTGTAATAAAGGGAAATAGCTGGGAGTTTTTCATGAGGGACTGTAATTCTGGTTACTCAAGATTAAATAGTCTAAAGAAAACTTTTTTTTTTTTTAATAGGAAAAAGCACTGAATTCATTACCTCTAAAATTAGGCCACCCTGAACGTCCGAAGTCATTTCGAATTTTGCCTTTGAAAATCTTAATTTCAGTTCCAGTCCTGCAAATTACTCCTTGTAGTTGTAATGTGTCAGTCTTATGAAGCCCTACGACTTCACTAATGCTTTCCTGAACTCCAGTGACTTCAGGTACAAAAGCTACCTAAAATGATATAACTTTGCCTATTGGATAAAGCTAAATCCTTTTGGCTGTGGTTTCTCATATGAAATTAATGAGAATTTTAGTCTATACTGCATAGCCAAACATGCTGGAAGGGCAAAGAAGGGAGGTAAATAGGACCATTTGAAAGCAAGCAGTGAAATGAATTCATTAAATTTATTGGGTGAAACAATTTAATGAAGAAAAATACTAATTAAATTATTAAAATCTAGATTGCAAGTAGTAATTAAAAAGACAGTTGCTATGCAACCAAAAGGTTTTTTGTGACAGAGTGCAAAAATATATTTGTTAAGTATGCTGGTATTTTGCTTTGACCTTTTTCAGTCACACACCTGCCCAAACTGTCTGTAGATACATTTTTTTAGAATGATAACATTAAAGATATCTGCAGGATTAAAAAAAAAAAAAAAAAAGTCTATTTGATTCAGTTAATGACTTTTATTATGCTGAAAAGGTTAAGAGTTAGGAAATTTATGAGATAAAAATAAATATATATATATATAATTATGTATATAATTTTTATGCTGATGTTTCATCAGCTTGAAAGGATTAACTTCTATCCCAAACACAAGACCTGATCCTGTAAGACACAGGAACATTAATTTTCATAATGTAGTGTATGAGCTAACCCTACCCCATCCTGAAGGTCTTAAACAAGTTAAATTCCTTATTTTTGTTAGAAACATAAACAGCTGTTGTTCATAATGACTGGAGGCAACTTCTAATGATCCTGGAATAATGAGGGACAAATTTGCTTGTCTTGGAATACCTAGACTAAGATGCAGCTTTATTTCTGTTAGAATTTCTATTTTTACACATGAAGATCTCTGATGTGATTATCTGATACTGATATAAGGTGGAGAGGGGACCAGTGTACAGATAAACAGTAACAGAGAAATAATTGTATTATGGGACGTATATATTTCTATTAAGAGACATAAATGTGTCCAGCATGTTTGTATAGTCCTCCGACATATTTCCCACAGTTGGAGAATATCAAAATCCTTTGGTCCACTGTGCAGTGCAAATGGGAAGGAGATTTGCCCAGAGAAGTTGTGGATGCCCCATTACTGGAAGTGTTTAAGGACAGGTTGGATGAGGCTTTGGGCAACCTGGTCTAGTGGAAGGTGTCCCTACCCATGATAAGTTGGGGAACTAGATGACCATTGAAGTCCCTTCCAACCCAGACCATTCTATGATTCCGTGATCTGGCTTGCTGAATCTAAGGCTCTTTGTATGGTGGTAAGGCACAGTATATCACAAGCTGATATTTCTCTGCTGTGAGACAGTTCTGCCTGTGTCCTTCATTTCTCAGGGTTCGTTGCTGGCCATATGATGACCCTGAACTCTGTTTGTTTTAGTTCCCATTAGTCCTGTATTTAAATCACTAATACCAGGGAAATGATGGGAAAACTGAAGTGGGTCTAACCAATCAGCCTCAGACCAATGCTGGATCACCACCCTGTGCCCACGAAAAAGGACTTGTTGTCTGGTAAATCCCAGTCAGCACTGCTGTTTGCTTCATAGTTGCACTTTGAATTTCCAGGAGGAGAGGGGAGCAACAGTGATTCACCTGGACAGGTATTCAGTAAACTGAAAAAAAAACAGTCCTGTTTAACCAAAATGGATTTTTTTTTTTTCAGATATGCAGTCCTATAGACATTAATTTGGCCATTTCTTCCCATTTCTTATGACTTCTTTCATTTCCAGGCATGAATTTGTTTCATTTATTTTTTCCAGCTAGCTGCTGAAAACACAGTATAGGTCTTACTTTTCAGCTGCTGGAGCAGAGAAACTATGAGATCTAATGCTAAAGTCTATGAATAATAGGAAGTTCATCTATAATCAGACATGACACTCTGTAATGACCGAAGATCAGAAAGGTATGTAACCATTTATGTACCATGTTACAAGTATAGAAGGAATCTAGGTAGAAGTGCTATTAAAAATAGATTTCTTCTTTTTCCTTTCCAGAAATAAGCATTGTTAGAAGGATTTCATTATTTAGCAGTAACCTGCCAATATGTCACCTTTGATTTAAAATTAGTCTTGCTTGGGACCTTTTACTAAAATGAAACTCAAAATTTATGTTTACTAGATAATATGAAATTATTTTCCTGGAAAACAGACTATACTCTTCAGAACTCAATCTGCATCTTGTAAAGATGCTTATGGAAAGAGTTTACCGAGAAATATTACACAGAAATGCTCACTAAAGTAGTTGGTATGAGAGAGGAAATAAATAGGTAATTTATTCTTCTCACTAGAGACAGCATTTATGTCTGCTAGGAGAGAAGAGAGCAATCATTTTAAAAAAATGCAATATTGTGTAAAAATTCCTGCACTTCCATGTTTGTGCTTAGTTTACAGTTCTTAAAAATGAGCCTGTATTCTCCTTTGTGTTCACAAAAGCACTGATGAGTTGAATTATGTAGTCACACTTCATAGTGTTCTTTTTTCCCTCAAATAACACAAAACATAAAAGGTTTCTCTCTCTCTCTCTCTTTTTTTTTTTTTTTTTTTTTTTTTTTTTTTTTTTTTTTGATCCTGTTTTAGCTTTTGTGTCTTTATTTAGAATTTCTGGTCTACCCATCAACATTATTATTTCTAGTCATGATACCTTTTGTCATCAGGTTTCTGAAAGTTTTTTTTTCAATATTTTGACGGGCACATATATGTATATCTGTATTGTTTATCGTAAACCATTCAAACACTCCTGAAATATATGAAAAAAAATCAGAAGGGTTGTTGAGAATCACCATAACAAAGATGTTTTTAACACATGCTATTTATTTATTTATTTATTTTATTAATGAAAGAGCATAACACTGGATTACTTGCCTGTCTGTAAAAATATATATATATATATACTGTTGTTTCTCTATATATTATATACCATTAAGTATACAGCTCTATTAAAATAGATGCAGAATGTGTTTGGGGGGATCAGTCTCATATCAGAGGAAATCAGATTTGTTGGTGTCCAGTAGAGCAGCAACAGCTTGTTTTTTTTCAAGATGGAAATTATGGTAGTGTATAAAGGAACCCCTGGGCTAAGAAATAGTAAAATTGTTAAATACATATGCCTCATTTCAATAAGAGAACTGTGAAAAGCAAGAGGTTGACCAAAAAGAACAAAATTACATTGAGTACAGAAAATTTACAAAATAGTGAAGTGGTCTATGGGAACGTTAAATTATAGCTTATCTAAGTGTTCCTGGCTATCTTCTATCTAACATTTACATCTAAAGTGAAGTTTTTTCAGTATATTAAGTCTGTCCTAAACATTTGACATATAGCTGAAGGTAATTTAGATTGTATTATCCTATAAAGACATAAACACATCTTGAAGACACAAAACACCACAACTAAAGTTAAATAGTATGAATGTTGTCTACCCTTGTATTAAATAATTATTGATAGGGTAAGATTACTGTAGTAAAATACAGCACTTCAAATTATTGCCATAATATTGAAGTTAAAATTTTACTTTTGAAAGGATATGTTAAAAAAACTATTCTTTTTCTCCAGACAATTCCACTGAAACAATTGAGCTTCTCAACACTAAAATATAACAGTTAATGAGTGAAAATGAGGTATAAATACAACAGAACATGCTAATTATAATTTGTATACCCTGATAAACTCTGTTGTATTGCAAATCTGTCTACATAATGCAGGTTCAGAACTACCATTAGTCTACAGTAACTTCTTTTCTCCACTTTGGCTTACAGAAAATTATAGAGGTCTGCAAGGACAAATGAGTGTGTTCCACTGCCCAGTGTAGTTACATCTCCTTAAAATATTTCTGTTTTCTTGGGCCCCAGATCATATTCAAATACAATGCGCAGGCAAACTTCAGCCTGGAAAGATAAACCTTCTAATATGGTATTATGTTTCAAAATTATTTGTAAACTAAGAAACAGTTGATAATTTTACATGAATATTTTATCCAACAAACTGCTGACAAGAAGCAGACTGTAAACTTTCACTGTAAACACCATAGTGAATAACTACTAGATAACAAAAATCACAGTAAGAAGCTTAAATACTCTTGACCCTGAGTAAGCTAGTTCAATCGATAAAATTAGTTTCCTACCTCAACTTTGTGAATTCCAACTCCTGTTAAAATAGAGAGAAAGAAAAGGATTTTCACAGGAAGAAGCAGAGAGGAAGATTTTGTTTAACAAATACTTCACTGAAAACAATCCAAGCACTTTGACAGCAAGGAAAGTTGCAACAACTGAAAAGTTCCCCCTACATCAATGAAAGAATTACATCAAATTTTTATTTTTCTGCATATAGTCTCAATCTGCAAAAAGTCTTAGAAATTTATTAAAACATTTTCAATGACACCCGAAGACACACAAAGTGAGGTATATTTTGTTTTCCAACGGTGGGAAAGGGAGACACAAGAATCTGTGACCAGACTTGCAGTTGAACAAATAAATGGAAAAAATACATGCAAATTATAGCCTAAGCATACTGTAAAAAGTCAGCTGCCCACAGTTTTATTCCTGTCTTAAAATATATGGTTAGGAAAGAGAAACTAAAATAATTTTTAATAGAATATGTGTGGATGTGAAATTTATTTACTACAAACTGCAAACAATTTAAAGAGATTTTCAGGAGGCTTTGAATTTGGTTAGCCACTATAAATTTCCTGCCCGTTTAACACACAAAACACTCTATTGCCATAAGAAGCTTATTCTCTTGTCATTAGCTACTTCCTAATGAAGTCATGAGCAGTTCCTAATGAGAGATGAGGAAAAGTTGTAAGGCAAGGTCAAGTTTTGAACAGAACAAAAAAAGTGCATGCAAAGTAGGATTTAAAGTCTTCTCCGCTTTTTAATGGCATTGGATTCTACCAAATATCAGAACATCCATATCTAATTACATATTTAAAACCTCAAATCTAGTTTGTCAACTAGATCACATTTCCCTGGGGATTTAAAAGTTTTCTAGAGGTTAAGTGTTTATTTAACTTTTTTATAATGTTTGTTTTCAGATCACAAAACCAGCAACTGGAACACTTGGTTTACCATATTTTAGGGGGGATTTAGAATATAAAAAAGATAAATTGCCTAATAGATGGCTGCAGGTGTTACTAAAAGACTGGAAAAGTCTCTACATAGCAAAGTAGCAAAAAAAAACCAAAAAAACAACCAACCAACCAACCAAAAAAAAAAAACACATAAAACATGTAATCTGCATTACAATTAATTTTATTTTCTTAATTTTATTGTGAAACAACAGCTTACATTTGACAACTTCTTCAAATCCAAATTTTGGACTGTAGTCTGCAACAAATGATTGTAATTTTATTTTCTGTAAGACAGTGGCCTGCAGAAATAGTCTGCAGAAGGTTCCAACTTATGCAAAAAGCCACTTCATATTTACATTTGAATAAAACAGATGAAGATTGTCTTCTTTCCTATTAACACCTCTGCAGGTGACCAATAAGGAACCCTCTTCCTTTGCATCCTCTCACTGACTCAATTTAACTTGAGGTGTAATAATGTCAGAAAAATTATGAAAAGCTCAAGAAAAGGAGCAAGTTTGTGGAATTAGAATTTCATATTATCGATGAAACCTGTGCTAATCTTCTGATCTTAAAAACTTAATCTTTTCACTTCTATTCAAATTGTTTAGACTCAATGTTTCCCTACCTAATAACAGCTCTCCAGACTATTTTACTGAGTCTTTGGGATTTTTACACATTTAATTAACTTTTCTAGAAATACATTCACTAGTCTTTAAAAACACTACTTTCTCATGAAGCTGAGAAGGTGGCTGAATTTCTGGGCTAACAAGTGATGTAAAACCCTGCAGACTTTACTAATCTCTTACTAACTTTCTTTGTTCTGCTCTTCTAGTTCTGTTTCAAATTCTAATTGCAGGCTTCATAGTTATTTCTTTTAATTGTTAATTTGAACTTCAAAATGTGCCAATTTATGGACTTTTTTTTTTTTTTTTTAATCTTCAGATATCCATAGCTAGTGGTAGTTAATATTGCAAAATTAGTTTTGGTGGAACATGGTAAGCATGGCAAGCACATTGGGCAGATCATCATTCAGTGATGAATCTGGATCATAATACAACAGTGTTAGAAACAATTTAGGAGAAATTGCCACCAAAGAAGGAAAGAGATCATCTTGTTAAGATAGCATCCTGTGTACTGACCCCAGTAAATCCTATGTAACAGAAGAATGACGGTGTTCCAAAAACAG
Source organism: Anseranas semipalmata (assembly GCA_013399115.1). Taxonomy (NCBI): domain Eukaryota; kingdom Metazoa; phylum Chordata; class Aves; order Anseriformes; family Anseranatidae; genus Anseranas; species Anseranas semipalmata. The sequence continues at coordinate 9,913 of VXAA01004923.1, read as the reverse complement.
TGCTGATAAGTTTAAAAATAAATAAATAAATAAATAAATAAATAAACTAGGAAAAAAAAAGTCAATAGTACATCATTTGGTAGAAAGGTAGGATGATCTATTGTGAAGAAGTTATTGGTGGAGAGCTCCTGTCAGTGACATTTAAAGGATTTGTAGCGCAGTTGTGCAACATCCTTGGTCTCATACCAGACATCATAGGAAGAGACAATTATAATCCATTGGTACATGTAAAGAATTACAAATTCACAGAAATATTAAGAGAGTCAAGTGTCACATTCAGATTTTTTTCTTGTATCAGACTACCGTGAGTGAGACAAACTCTTCTGAACAAGTCAGGATTCTTCCCTCCCTTCCTTCCTCCCTCCTTTCCTCCCTTTTCTCTCTAGCAGATATTTTAATCTTGATTTAGCCTGAGGCAGACTCTTTTTTTACATAGGACCATACTTCATGCTTACTCAGATCAGCCAGAAAACCACAGGTGGAAAAGTGAAGAAATCAAGCTTAATCTCAAGTGAATGCTTATTTATTTACATTTCTCTTACACATTGTGACTATCTCTTCTCAAATGTTGTGCCATTCTAACACAGTTTCACAGAACTTTTATTCTGGTTCATTAAGTTACTGAAATAACTTCAGAAGAAAACTTGCATTTTTAGGCACAATTTTAATACTTTACTTGATCTGTTATGGGAATATGGACCATCAGAGCTTCATTGCCTAAGAGATTGGATTAAGATTCTGGATTTTTTTTTTTTTTTTAAGTGGAAATTACATGGTGCTTTAAGTTTTCTAGATAGTGAGGCCTCAGGTGATTTGATCTTGCATGCTGCCTACCTTCAGTTCAATACTTGTATCACAAAACTAGCAATCTACTCTGGTTAATGGAGTTTAGTATTATGAAACAGGGTAAATCCTGTGATTAATTTAGGAGCTATAAAAATGTTTGGGCTACTGGTTTTGCACCATCATATTATATTTATATTTAAATCTGTGCTTACAGTATCAATTTACTTTCATGACTTTATGCATCCAATGTACATATGTTCTTGTAACAATTATCATGATTCCAGTGAAACTTTGATAAGTGGATGTCTATAGCCATACTAACTCTACCTAAGAAATAAGTTCATTATAAGACCTAAGAAATATATAGTACCTAAGAAATAAGTTCATCATAACTTCTCCTTACCTACAGACAGTTAAACAACCAAGAGGTTTTTCTATTACCCAACTCATCCTCTCCATCCAAGGAGACAAATTAATATGATAATGCAATGAGTTTAAATCAATTTATTTATTTATTTATTTTCACTCAGATGGGAGGCATTAAGGCATTGGGACAGTTTAGAATAGGTATTAGGAATATAAATAGTACATGTTTTATGTTGTATTTTTTTAGTTGATCTTTCCTGCAACAGGCCTTCTTAGTCACACGTCTTAATCAACAGATGAAATACCCGACAGCAGATGTTAATATGTCATCTTCTTGGTTACGGTGGTACACTAGCTGAACTGTATTATTTTGTTCAAGTTTCTTTGAAGTGACTGATATTTCACTATCACTTATCTTATTTTTTTTCTACAGAAAACATTGTTGGCCACAATACCAGTTGTCTTGTCTAGCCTTACTGACATCATGGGAATAGCATGAATATTTTTTGAGCTTAGCTGCCTGTTCATTGCATCACAAACAGCAATAAAATTATTGGTGTTTTGGAATTCTAAACAAAGCAATGCTTGTTTAAAATAAAATAGCTTTTTTTTTTCTTACTTCACCTTGAATAAAATAATTACATCTTATATCTAATTGTTAACTCTTGTTTATGGTATAAATGCACACGTAAACACCATAAACATAAATAAATAAGGTTGAAAATAAAAAAATATTGCTGGTATAAAATATATCTTCTCTTCTCTTCTCTTCTCTTCTCTTCTCTTCTCTTCTCTTGTCTTCTCTTCTCTTCTCTTCTCTTC
>VXAA01004922.1:14978-29693 GCA_013399115.1 Anseranas semipalmata | reverse complement strand
GAGGAGGGAGGGGGCCGGGCCGGGGCGAGGCGGTGCGAGGCGCTGTGCCCCCGGCAGGACGCGCGGTACTACAGCGAGGAGTGCGAGGTGGACGCGCGCGACCCCATCGGGGACTACGAGCTGTACAAGGAGACGTGCCGGGAGCTGCAGCGGCTCATGGCGGAGATCCAGGAGCTGAGGAGCGGCGGCCTCAAGGACAACGTGAGGGGCGGCCCGGCCCGCGGCACCGCGTCCTGCGCTTCCCCGCTGCAGCGGGGGGGGGGCCGTGGTGAGAGCCCCCGCTGGTGCCTCAGCCGCCTGCTTCCCGCCCGCCAGGCCTCCGAGATAGACGAGCGGCGCATCCAGAGCTGCGTGCACTTCATGACCCTGAAGAAGCTCAACCGGCTGGCGCACATTCGGCTGAAGAAGGGACGGGATCAGACGCACGAGGTACGGTCCCACGGGGAGCGTGGGACGGGGGTTTGGAGAGCGGAGACACGGCGGTTCCTGCCGGCGCTGGGTGTAGACGCGTGTGCACGCGGCTTCTGCACTGGGGGTTTGTCGGGAGCGAAGCAGAGGCTGTAACGGCCGTGGGTTACGAAGCAGGGACGTTTCCTCGTGTAACGGTGAGTCAGAAAGCTCTGTCTCAAGAGTCTGACATGCTGCAGGCCTGAGCAATGTGTGTTGGTTGGCTCCAAAGCTTTTACCCAGACATCTCGAAGAGTTTTTCGCAGTACACGAGCGTTTATTTTCATCGCGTCACCGAGGAAACGGGGACAGAGGGGGACTCGGCCCACGTGCCCTGGCAGGCCTGCCTTGTTCTTGTCCCCAGAACGTGCTGCGTCCTTGAAAGAGAACAGCGTCAGTTTGATGCAATGGGCGTTTGCTTTCCCAGCCCTTGAAAATGCCTTTTTTTCCCCTAAATTCTTGCATACCCAAAAACCCGTCGTCCCTGGATGATACCAGGGGGTGTGGGTATGGATGATTCTGTGGGAACAAAGTCCTTCCCGCTCACCCTAGCGAGCGCTTCCCACGTGCCCGGGGTGCCTGAGAAGAACGCCCTCGCAGCTCCGGTGCCACCACGGGTGCGTCCAGCTCTGCGTCTGTCCTGCTCACTGGCCGGGTCTGTGTTTCAGGCGAAGCAGAAGGTCGACGCCTATCACCTGCAGCTCCAGAATTTGCTCTACGAGGTGATGCACCTGCAGAAGGAGATCACCAAGTGCCTGGAGTTCAAGTGAGCGTGGCCGGGGGAGGACGAGGAGCGGCTGCGTGTTTGCCACGCGTCCCTGATGCGATCTTTGTGTCTTTGCAGGTCAAAGCACGAGGAGATCGAGCTGGTGAGCCTGGAGGAGTTCTACAGCGAGGCCCCCACCGAAATCAGCCGGCCCGACATCACCCTGACCGAGCCCCACCAGCAGACCCTCGCCCGCCTGGACTGGGAGCTGGAGCAGCGCAAGAGGTGGGTCGGGACGGGGCTCCCTGCAGGCACCCCAGGTTGTGCAGCTACGGGGTGAAACACAGGGGAACAAGAAGGGTTTTAGCGCTGTTTTGAAACCATCAGCTTAGAGCAAGCGGCAGATTTGCTGTGTGACCGAGCCCTTGTCACGCAGAGTCGCTCTTTGGGCAGAGCTGGGCTGGGTGGGATCCTTCCTGTAGGTCGGGGACTTTCGTTGGTGTGCCTGGTGGAAGAGGAGCCCAGGAGGTGCTGGGGAGCAGGTCCTGCCTGGGCGCTCAGCTTTCCCTGCTGCCGCTTCTGCGGGGCGAGAGGCGGCAGCACGCAGCGGTGCGGGCGCTCACCGCGTTCTCCCCCAGCGCGATGTATCCAGGGCTGGGAGAGTCCCGGCGAGCTTCCATTTTCCTCGGCTCTCCAGCCAGTTACGGAGGAGCGCTTGGTAGCGTGCTAAACCTCGATTGTCAGGAGCTTACCTTGGAGTCTGCTGAAGTGACCCAAAGTGGAGAAGTTTCTTTGGGGGCTTAGCGAGGTCAGGAGGAACCCGCTTGGGTCCTGGCGGCAGAGCTGGTATGGGGGAGCTGAGGGAAGATCCGGTTGCTGCGCTCAGTGCAACGCTGTGCTGAGCTTCCCCTTCCTCTCCCTGCTTGTTTTGTGCCTCCACTTGTCCTTGGCGTTGCGAGCCCTTGGCGTGTCGCTGTGTCAGCTCTCCCGGTTCCTGCAGAGGCTTTTGTCGGGTCGGGAGAGCTGGGGCCGATGACCCAGGCTGGCCCCAGCAGGCTGCAGCGCTGTGCTGCGTGGCGCTAACCAAATTCCCCCCCCTAGGCTGGCGGAGAGGTACAAGGAGTGTCTGACCATCAAGGAGAAGATCCTGAAGGAGATCGAAGTGAAGAAGGAATATCTGAGCAGCCTGCAGCCTCGTCTCAACAGCATCATGCAGGTACTCGCTGAACCCCGCAGCAGAGGGAAGGGCTTTCGGGAGCGAGCCGGCGCCGTGCTCGGGGCGGTGTCAGCGAGGCGCAGCGTCTGGAGCCCCCTCCCTCGCAGCCAGCGCGGCAGCAGGGCTCGCAGCCCGGGCCGGAGGCCTCGGATCCCGGCTGAGCGAGCACAAGTGTCGGCGCTGCTCCCCGCCTTGCCGGGTTTCTTCCGGATCTCCTCGTTTATGCGGCAATTCCTGCGGAACTGCGGATGAGGATTCGGTACGCGAGCCTTTCCCCAGAGGGCAGCACGCGGTGCAGCCCCTTGTGATTGCCTGCGAAGGGAAGAGCAGGAGACGGAACTGGGTTATTTCCAGATCCAGAAGTTTTCCGGCGAAGGCAAGCAGCCGGCACGCGGGGGGCTCGCCGTGGCTGTCCCCGGCGTTTGACACCGCACCACGGCTGCTCGCCCGCTTTCCATTCTCCCGCTGGCCATGGGGTGAGGGAGGCGGTGAGGGGGGCGACCCGTTCTGTCCCCAGCCCCACGGGCTGTCCCTGTTGTTCCTCCAGGCCTCCCTGCCTGTCCAGGAGTACCTCTTCATGCCGTTCGACCAGGCTCACAAGCAGTACGAGACGGCCCGACACCTCCCGCCGCCTCTCTACGTTCTCTTCGTCCAAGCCAGCGCCTACGGTCAGGCCTGCGGTGAGCACCGGGGCGAGCGCGGTCCTTCAGGGACGCTGCGAGAGGCTGTCACCAGCCGGGGCCGGGGGGGCGACGCTCCCCCCACGGGCCAGATTTCACCGCTGCCTGCAGAAAGCGCTGCCCTGGGGAGACTCGAGGCGCTGGGGCCCATCCTGCCCGCTCTGCTGCCGCGTTCTGCTGAGCCCGGAGCCGCGAGGTGGCCCCGCAGCCGGCACGCTGAGCCAGCGGCATTCGAAACGTTGCTTGCTCAGCTTCGTTCGCCAGAGGAACTGCTGGCAAAGAGCTGCCTCCCCGCCTCTGCGCCACGACGAGCTCAGCGGGGGTGACCGCAGCCTGCGAGCTGGCCCGGTGCTGGCGCTGCCACCCGCGGGGTGGGTGCCAGGTTGTGCCACCCGTGGGTGGCGGTGACTCCGCGGCCGGGCACGGGGTGTCTCTGCCGCCTCCGCGGAGGCCCTGCCCCGCAGCTCGCCTGGAAGCGTCTGTCCCCTCGGCAGCTTTGTGTGCCGAGCCCTGTTTGGGGTGCTGGTTGCAGCCAGCTCCTCCTGAGTCGGGATTTCCCAGCAGGGCTCAGGACCCCCGGGGGTTGTCCCCATCTCCTGGGCTGCGCAAGAGCTGCGGGATCCCGCTGCGCAGCAGGGATGGGGCGGCTTGCCCAGAGCAGATCCCTGTAAATGGGCAGGAGCCCAGTCTCTCTTGGATCTTGATGGGTATTTGGCCTTTATGGCTTCCAGCAACGATCCCTCGAAACCCGATGTTTTGCCTCCTCGGACCCCATCCTACCAGGAGATCCAGCGCCGTGGTGGCCCCGCAGAGCCCTCTGGCAGCCACCTCTTCCTGCTGACCCTTCCTTTGAGCCTCGTGGGGCTGTGCCTTGCGCAGCCACGGAGCAGGAGCTTTTCAGGGCAGCGCTGCAGCCTGGGTTTCCTTCTGCAGGCTCAGGAAATGCCGCACAGGGATGTGCTTTTGTGGGTTGTAGCCCCCCAAGCTCCAGTTTGGCCACCTTGCACCGTAGCTTTTGCAAACTGCCTTTCTCACACGGAAGAGGGATTCGCAGCTTAGTTTTCATGTCTCCCGTGTAGATAAGAAGCTCGTCGTGGCTATCGAAGGCAGCGTAGAGGAAGCCAAAGCCCTGTACAAGCCACCCGAGGACTCGCAGGGTGAGTCGGGCGGAGAGGCGGGTGTGTTGGGGGCTGGGTGCTGGCACGGGGATGCTGGGTGAAGATCCTGGCAGCTGATCACCCTTGTCCCCAAACCCTTCCTGAGCACTGTGCACGGCCCCTCGTCTGTTGGAGCGACTTCTAGTGGTGGGGAGGGTTCCTGAGCAGGGCGTCACATCCCTTTCACTCGCGTCCCGCTGTGGCCCTGCTCTGGGGGGCGACGATGACTTCTGGGGGGAGCTGTGGTCTCAGAGAGAGGAGCTGGCGGCCCCGCTGGGTGTGGGAAAGCCACCTTGCCACGGCACTCGCTTACACCCCTCTCTTTGTGCAGATGATGAGAGCGATTCTGACGTGGAGGAGGAGCAGACCACGGTAAGGGATAGCGCCGTCCCCTCCGGGGCCTCTCCCAGCACAGTGACACGTGGGCAAACCCATCTGCTAACGGGGAGGTGCTGGGGCAACTGGGCCCGAGAAAGGCTGGGGACTCATCTCGGGACGCTGGCGGTGTGCGTGGAAGTGTGGTGACATTAAACGTGGCTGTTTGGAGAGGAGGGCAGAGCTGGCCCCGCCAGAGCAGCTGGGCACCCCCTGTATGTCCCTGCGAGGGGACAGGCTGCGTTTCCAGCTTCGGTCCTGAGCGCAGAGCTGGGTACAAACCTGCCACGCTCGTGCCCCTCTGCGCTCGCATCCCATCGGCAGCCCTGCTCGCCCTGCAGCTCTCCTGCTGGAGCTGCTCCACTTTGTATAAATAGCCTCGGGTCCCCGGCACCTGCCAAAAACGCGGCTGAACCCTGCACCGGGGGCTGCTCGGGGCCGCGTTTAGGTCCTGCCTGGATGCTGGAAAGAGACCCCGTAGGGAAGGTCCTCAGCTTCTGCCCCTCTCTTTTGGGGTAGGCCCTCGGCCCTGTCTCATAGGGGCAGCTCCTGGGAGCCAAAGAAGCGGCAGCACCCCGAGTTGTTTCGTCCTCGCCCTGTGGCGGGACGAGGGTTCCCTGCTCCCCTCCCCGGGGCTGGGGCATTGGAGCGGTGGGTAGGGAGGGAAAGGGCAGCAGGGGGGGAGCGGGGCTGAGGGGTCCCCGGGAGCGGTGGCGCGGGGCCGACGGCTCCGTTCCGCTCTCCCCAGAAGCGGCGCAGGCCCACGCTGGGCGTGCAGCTGGATGACAAGCGCAAGGAGATGCTCAAGCGGCACCCGCTGTCCGTCACCGTCGACCTGAAGTGCAAAGGTGAGCGGGCACTGGTGGCCCTTGGCACCGAGGCGTGTGCCAGCAGGCCGGGGCGATGAGAACAGAGGGGGGCAGTGCCGGGGCCTCGGCCCGCTGCCCGGGGGTGAGCGTTGCCTTCTTGGCAAGTCCTGGGTGCCCCGAGCTGGAGCATAAAGCAGCGTTGTCCCTCCTCTGTTCCACAGATGAGAACGTGCTTCACCTGACCTTCTACTACCTGATGAACCTCAACGTCATGACGGTGAAGACCAAGGTGACCACTGCCGTGGAGATGACGACCGCCATCAGTGCGGGGTGAGGATTGCCCCGAGGGTGCTGAGCCCAGAGCTGGCCGTGGGTCCCTCACTGAGCCCGGGGCTTGTCACGAGCGCGCTGCCCAGGTGTGCTGCCGAGCTCTGGTCAGTGTCCCATCAGCAGAGCGACACCGCTAGGGGTGGCATGTGGTGGCAATGTCCCTCTGCTAAGAGCCCTCTGTGCCCAGCGAGTCCCTCCCCAGCTCCTCTGCGGGTGCTGCGGACCCTGCGGGTGAGGTTTTAGCCTCAGTGCCTCGCTCTGCCTTCCCCGGGGCATCGCAGAGACCTTTGTGCAGAGCCGCGGCGTGCCAGCGCTGTCCCGGTTTGTCCTTGAGTGGGTGAAGGAGGCCCCGGAGAGCAGGCTGCGCCTCTGCATGTGAGCAACACGCACCTTGCAGATCTCACCGCCCCCGCGGTGTCCTCCCCATGAGTCCCAGGGCCGTGCCGGGAGCCCTGCCAGGCTGCCGCAGCTGCGGGCAGCATCCTCCCTCCCTCCTGCCACATCCCCGGGACTAAACCAGCGGCAGGGCAGGTCGGGAGCCGCTTAGGAGGGCAGCACCCAGGGGGAAGCTCTCCTGCCTGCCCGCGTGTGGTCACCGGCCTGCAGCCAAACCGCTCTCCTCCCTCCCGCAGCCTTTGCCTGGCAGCTCCCTTCGCCCGCCCGCTCTGCGGGTCACCTTGCCCCGAGCGCCAGCGATGCGGCTGCCTCTCCGTGGGCTCCCGAGGGACTGCTTGAGCCTGATTTGCGTGAGCGCTGGCTGAAATGGCAGCTGTGGGAGCCTGCCCAGGGAGCTCGGATCAGCTGCGAGCTCTCCAGCGGCTCTCCCGGGCCGGGAGGAGGCCCCTGAGGAAGGGGGAGGCAGGAGGGGCTGGCCTGGGCTACCCGCAAGCAGGTGCCACCTCCCAGGCTGTCCCCATGAGGCCTCCCGCTCCTCCTGGCTTCTCTTCTCCCTGCAGGTGCCCAAACCCCGCTGCGACAGGCGGGTGTCTGTCCTTCCAGCCTGTGCAGCCGGGTGGAGGCTTCCCACAGGGTTCCTGTGCAGGTGCCTCCTGCTTTATTGCCCCAGACCAGCGAGGCTCCGGGTTGAGCCAAACCGCAGATCCTGCAGCACCTTGTGCTTGTAGGGGCTTGTGGGTAGGGTTAGACACGAAGACATTTGTTCAGTTTAGCAGGGGAATTCTTTATCGGGCCATGCCCTGCACATGCTGGCGTTTTTTGTTTTCTCCATACCCAGATTGTCATCAGTAGGTTTCAGAGTTAACGCACCAGAGTGCCTTTGAGCAGCTCCCTGGGGACCCAGGGAGATCGTGTGCTGGGATTTCTGGCTTCTGTACAGCCAGGGAGGAGACATTGTCCGGAGTGGAACTAGGGGAGGGCCGATGTGGTCCTGAACCCCAGCTTGTGGGGCTCGTCTCTGGGCTCGCAGCCTAGTGGGTGCCCCAGAGAGATGTGGGGCCCGGGCTGCTGTGTGATTCATCTCTGCCCTCCTGCCAGCGACCTGCTGTCCCCGGATTCCCTCCTGAGCTGCCTGTACCCGGGAGACCACGGGAAGAAAACCCCCAACCCGGCCAACCAGTTCCAGTTCGACAAAGTGGGGTGAGTGGGCCGCGGGCAGCCGGCGTCTTGCCGCTTGGCGTGGGCTCGGGGTGGAAGAAGAAGGCGCCTGCCCCAGGCAGCTGGTGCACGGGCGAGGCACTGGGGTGGTGTAAAGCCTTCCTCTTCGTTCCCGCAGCATCCTGACCTTGAGCGATTACGTGACAGAGCTGGGGCATCCCTACGTGTGGGTGCAGAAGCTGGGCGGCCTGCATTTCCCCAAGGATCAGCCTCAGGCACGTCTCGCCCCCTTCCCTCCCCTCTCCGTCGGGGTGCCGAGCTGGGCTGGCAGGTCCCTGAGACCCCGGAGCTCCAGCTGGCACCCGCTGCTCCCAAACCGCGGAGCGCCCTTGGCTGGGGCAAGACCCCCAGGCACGGTGGGGACGTTCCCTCCTGCCCACAGCACACGGTCACCGCGGACAACTCGCTGAGCGCGAGCCACATGGAGATGACGGTGAAGCTGCTGCGGACGAGGCTGCAGTCCCGCCTGGCTCTCCACAAGCAGTTCGCTTCCCTCGGTGAGTGCCCCCGGCTCCCCACCCGCAGCCTGGGGACGGGCTGTAGCGGCAGGATGCTCTTGCCCAGGAGAGCTGACTGCCTGATGCCACCCTAAAGGGGTGCCACAGCTCTGCACTGCCACCGCGCCTCTGCGCTCGGTGGTGGCAGGGCCCTGAGGCCGCCCTGTTCGGGTGGGAGAGGAAGGCTGTGCCTCCTCTTCACATCCAGCACCCCTTTGGGACCGGCCATCCCTGCGCTGGGAGCCCATTCAGGCCGTGGTGGTAGGAGAAGCACGTGCCCAAGCGTGCCCAGCACCCCTTGAGCAGGCCGGGCACGTGCTGCTGAGGCTGTGAGCAGCAGCAGGATCGCAGCCGAGGCTGCTGCTGCTTTCTGGGCTCTTGATGAAGATGTCAGAAGGATAAGGGATGTCCCTGGACTCCGGTTCTGCTGCCACCTGCAGCATCCACACCCGCAGGGCAGGCAGAGAGCTCGTCCCCTGCCCTGCTCAGCCTTGTCCCTGCTTCCAGAGCACGGCGTGGTGCCAGTGTCCAGCGAGTGCCAGCACCTCTTCCCTACCAAGATCGTCTCGCGCCTGGTGAAGTGGACTGCCATCCCCTTCGAAGATTACGCGGTAGGCGCCGAGCGCGAGGCCGTGTCCTCTGCGGCTCCTGTGCTGTGCCTCGGCACCAGCAGCCGCTCACTCCTCGTCTGCCCTCGCAGGAGCTGCCCTACACCAAGGATGTGCTGGAGGCCGGCTTGGCCGAAGACACTCACCTCTATTACATGGCCCTGATAGAAAGGGGAACAGGTAGGTGTTTCCTTCCCCTGGCAGTGGCTAATTACCAGCTGCGTGTGTCACTCCCGCACCAGGGAGGCCCCATGGGCTGCGGGTGATGTTTCTGCCCTGCCCTGCTCAGCCAAGCTCCAGGCCGCCGTGGTTCTGAACCCCGGTTACTCCGCGCTGCCGCCCATCTTCAGCCTCTGTCTGAACTGGAAAGGAGAGCGAACCGGCAGCAACGACGACAATATTCGGGTAAGCAGGGGCGGTGGGAGAGGAGTCTGGAGAACTGCTGGCTTTTTGGGGTGTTCTGTGCCCTTAGAAGGGAACTATGGGGGTGGGCTGGTGGCTGGGAAGAGCAGAAAACCAAGCTTGCACCGTACCGATCCCTCTGCCTCTGCCAGGCTATGGAGAGTGAAGTCAACGTGTGCTACAAGGAGCTGTGGGGGCCCAAACCGGGCTACCAGCTCCTCACCAACCAGCTGCAGCGCCTCTGCATGGTGCTGGACGTCTACCTGGAGACAGAGCCCCACGACACCAGCGTGGAGGGGCCCAAGGAGTTTCCCCAGGAGAAGATGTGTCTGCGCCTGGTCAGGTGAGAGCCCAAGTGCCCTGGGGCTTCGCTGTCCCCGCAGGCAGCGAGCAGGGACCCTGGTGGCATTGCTCTCCCCGCACCTGGTGCCAACCAAGCCTGGCTTTAAGCCTTCTGCTGCCTGCGAGGATCAGCACCCCCGGCCCTTTCTGGGGTGCGCTGGGCTCGTGGGCTTGCATGTACTCGCCCGCTGGGCTTGCCCGGCTGGAAGCAGGCGCCCGGGGGCCAAGCTCTCCTTGTTCTCCTCTTCCAGGGGGCCCATGCGCTTGAAGCCGTTCAAGTTCAACTACCCTCAGGGGTTCTTCAGCCACCGCTGAGCCCCGCCGGGCTCCCACCCTGCGCGCTGCTCTGGGACCGCGCCTCGGCCTGCCCCCAGAGGGGAGCGTCCCCGTCCCACCGTTTCGGTTTCTTTTCTGAGGTTTTTGGGTCTCATTTGAGGTTTTGTAACCGAAAGGATTAAATGCTGAACTGAAGGAAAAGCCTGGGTGTGTGTGTGTGTCCTGGTGTGTGCAGATGGCTGAGGCTGGGGAGGGGGATCCCTGGGGGCTGGGGCAGGTCCTGTCCCTTCTGCCTTGGCCCTGGCAGGTACGTGTCCCCCACGGTCCCCTTGCCTGGGCCCCTTCCTGCCTTCTTCCCTCCCTCCCCACCGCAGGGCCTTGGTAGCACGGGACGGAGGTGGATAGCAATAGCCCCTCCTGCTTCCGCACTGCAGCCCTGGCCTGGCCTTGGCCGCACCGCCGCCTGCCCGCTGACTCGGCACAAACCCCTGAGCCCAAGGGGAGGTTCGGGCTGGGACGCGTCCCCGCTGCAGGTCCTGTCCCACAGCCCAGGTGGCAGAGCTGGGGCTCCGTCCCTGTCCTGCAGCCACCATCCCTCCTGGTTCCCCACCCTCCTGCTTCTCCAACGTGGGCAATTGGTGCCAAAGCAACCCCCCGAGGGCTCGCAGACCCTCTTCCCCTCCCATGCAGGTGCTGGGATTTAAACAGAGGAGGAAAAACAAAATCACCTTTGTGGAGCGGGACGGGGCCTGGCCCTGTTTGCAGGCACCCCCTGGGACGAGCGGTCCTTCGTGCCTGCCCGCCAGCTGGGCCCTGCCCCGCTTCCCAGCCAGGGCTGGGCTTTTCCCCCCGGAAAGCAGGGAGGTGAAGGACCTGGCCTTGATGCCACGCGCTTTGGAAAGCCCCCCCGTCACCCCCCGTGCCACCCCAGCCCCGGGTGACAGATCCCAGCATCCCTGGGCCAGGCTTTGTGTCCCTCCACCACCTCCTCCTCCCCTCTGCCAAGCACCGTCAGCAGGAGCCGGGCCGTCTCTGTAAGCACTTTATTTGGTTATTGCACGTAAGCAATTAACAGTGGGCTCGAGTTTCCTAGTGCACGCTGTATTTCCGTGCGCGTTCCCGCGCAGCGCCTAGCCTCTTCCACCGAAGCCTGCGACAGCCGGGGTCAGCGCCGGAGGGACCGGCGTCACCCCTGGGCGAGGGAAGGACTCTGCCAGCCAGCCCGCGGCACGCGTCCCATGCAGCCGGAGCTCTGCGTGGCGCTCGTCCGTCCGTCGCACGTACAGAAATAACTGCACTTAGCGGAGAAGGGCGGGTGGTTCCCCCGGGGTCCCTTCCCCTCGGGATAATTCAAGTGTTAAATGCGGCGCTCTGCGGATATCACGTTCTGCTACTGAAGCGATCATAACATACCACCGGAGCGGGGCGGCGAGGGGCTGTGTCTCTCACGAACATATTGCTAAGGTAGGGCCCGGCCGGGGGGTCCCTCCCCGACTCACCCTTCGGAGGGGAGCGGAGCAGCTCCCGCACCCAGCGGTGCTGCCTGGCGGCCGGGGCTCCGCTCACTTCTTCCCCGCAGCCGGCACCGGCTCCGGGGCTTTGCTGTCCTTGCTGGGGGGCTTCTCGGCCTTGGGGGGCTCTTTACTGGCTTTGGGCTCATCTTTGGGTTTGGCTTTGGGTTCCTCCACCTTCTCCTTCTTTGGTTCCTCCACCATTTTCTTTGGTTCCTCCACCTTTTCCTTCTTTGGTTCCTCCACCACTTTCTTTGGTTCCTCCACCTTCTCCTTGGCCTTTGGCTTCTCCTCCTCCTTCGCAGCTGCTTTGCCAGCCTCCTGCTGAGGTTTTGGCTGAGCCTCCCTCTCAGCTTTTCCTTCCTCTGCAGGTTTGGGGCCGGCCTTGGAGGTCTCCTTCACCTGCGGGGCCGGAGGCTCTGGCCCAGCGTCCGCCTTCTCTTTGGGCTTCTCCTCCGCCTTGGCTGGGGCATCCTTCTTGGGAGCTTCCTCTTTCCTGCCCTCCTCAGCTCTGGGCTTGGAGGGAGCCTTCTCCTCCTTGGGCTGCTCTTCCTTTGCAGGGGCTTTCGGCTCCTTTGGAGGGGAGGGGATGGGCTCCTTGGCTGGTGCCGCTTCCTTCTGCGGAGACTTGGCCTCCTCCTTCACAGGAGGCTTGACTTTTTCTGGGGACTTCACGGCTGGGGTCTTGGCCTCCTCCTTTGAGGGTGTCGGGGGTTTCTCGGGAGACTTGACAACTGGAGTCTTGGCCTCCTCCTTTGAGGGTGTCGGGGGTTTCTCTGGAGACTTGACAACTGGAGTCTTGGCCTCCTCCTTTGAGGGCATTGCAGGTTTTTCTGGGGATTTGACAGCTGGGGTCTTGGCCTCCTCTTTGGAGGGTGTCGGAGGCTTCTCCGGGGACTTGATACCTGGGGTCTTGGCCTCCTCCTTTGAGGGTGTCGGGGGTTTCTCTGGGGATTTCACAGCTGGGGTCTTGGCCTCCTCTTTGGAGGGGGTTGCAGGTTTTTCTGGGGACTTAACAGCTGGGCTTTTGGCCCCTTCCTTTAAGGGGGTTGGTGGCTTTTCTGGAGACTTGACTGCTGGGGACTTGGCCTCCTCCTTTGAGGGAGTTGGGAGTTTCTCTGGGGACTTCACAGTTGGGGTCTTGGCCTCCTCTTTGGAGGGGGATGCGGGTTTTTCTGGGGATTTGACAGCTGGGCTCTTGGCTTCCTCTTTTGTAGGGGGTGTGGGTTTCTCTGGGGACTTCACAGCTGGGCTCTTGGCCTCCTCCTTTGAGGGGGTCGGGGGCTTTTCTGGGGACTTGACCGCTGGGGACTTGGCCTCCTCCTTTGAGGGGGCTGGGAGTTTCTCTGGGGACTTCACAGCAGGGCTCTTGGCCTCCTCCTTTGTAGGGGACTCAGGTTTCTCTGGAGACTTCACAGCTGGGGATTTGGCCTCATCTTTTGCAGGAGACTTGGCTTCTTCTTCTCCACCCTCTGCTTCAGCTTTCTCCTCTTCTTCCTTCNTGGGGTCTTGGCCTCCTCTTTTGAGGGTGTTGGGGGTTTCTCTGGGGATTTCACAGCTGGGGTCTTGGCCTCCTCTTTGGAGGGGGTTGCAGGTTTTTCTGGGGACTTAACAGCTGGGCTTTTGGCCCCTTCCTTTAAGGGGGTTGGTGGCTTTTCTGGAGACTTGACTGCTGGGGACTTGGCCTCCTCCTTTGAGGGAGTTGGGAGTTTCTCTGGGGACTTCACAGTTGGGGTCTTGGCCTCCTCTTTGGAGGGGGTTGCGGGTTTTTCTGGGGATTTGACAGCTGGGCTCTTGGCTTCCTCTTTTGTAGGGGGTGTGGGTTTCTCTGGGGACTTCACAGCTGGGCTCTTGGCCTCCTCCTTTGAGGGGGTCGGGGGCTTTTCTGGAGACTTGACCGCTGGGGACTTGGCCTCCTCCTTTGAGGGGGCTGGGAGTTTCTCTGGGGACTTCACAGCAGGGCTCTTGGCCTCCTCCTTTGTAGGGGACTCAGGTTTCTCTGGAGACTTCACAGCTGGGGATTTGGCCTCATCTTTTGCAGGAGACTTGGCTTCTTCTTCTCCACCCTCTGCTTCAGCTTTCTCCTCTTCTTCCTTCTCTGCTTCAGCTTTCTCCTCTTCAGCCTCTTTCTCAGACTCCTCCTCTGTCACCTCCTCGGTCACTTGGATTTCCTCTGTCTGCTCCTCCACAATCACCGTCTCCTTCTCCGATTTCTCCACCACCTTGACTTTCTCCTCACTCTTCACCTTGATGTTGGCAGTGATGCTGGGAGCCTTGGGGACCACTTCGGGGAAGGAGACCATCCCAAAGCCGGACTCGATCCGATATTCCTCCCCTTCCAAGAGCTTTCTGCCAGGAGGAGACCACAGCGGGGCGGTCAGCACTTGCCTCTCACCTCCTCCCACGATCAGCAGCTGCCCCCCACGCCCTGCAGCTGTATCTCCCTCCTTCCCTGCTGTCTGCAGCCCGTCCGACCCCGCTGCTCCCATGCCCTGGCCAAGACCCCCCCCATTCCCTTTGCCAACCCCATACCTATAGGCAGCAATTTCAATGTCCAGGGCCATTTTGACGTTGAGCAGGTCCTGGTACTCGCGGAGCTGAGCTGCCATCTCCCACTTGGTGTTCCTCAGCTCGCTGTCAAGCTGCTGGATGGTTTCCTGTGACAGACAGAGCAACTGGTGCCATGCGGGGTGACATGCGGCGCCCCAAAACCGTCCCCAGGTCTCTCACTGGGGTGCCCTCGCAGAGGGGTCTGCACCCACCTCCCCTGCGGACGCAGGGGCTCTTTCAGTTTCTCCCTGGGGGAGCCCTGGAGCCCTGCACCGCCTCAGCTGAGAGCCCCAACGCTGCCAGCCGAGCTCCCGACAGCAGGGGCAAGCTGGGGCAACGTTTCTAGGGCTTGGGTGAGGCTGGTGGCCACCCCAATGTGACCGTGACCAATGTCACGGGCAGCAGACGCGGGGCACAGCTCCCAGACAAAACAGTCTGGATGCAACCTCACGGTCTGGGTCCCTGATCGCCAGGAGCTGGGAAACGGCTGCTCCAGGCACAAGCTCGTAGTGTTTGTTGCTGGTCATCAGCATCTCTGAGGCTGTAGCACCAGCGCCGCTCCTCCCTGGCAGCTGGAGGAGCGCTCTGCGCCAACTGAGAGGTCTGGGACTCTGCCCACTGCGCCACGTTACCTGGTAGGACAGAACATCTGCATGGTGGCGCTCCTCCGAGTCCTGCCTCTGCCTCTCCAGTGACTCCTGGGTCCCTTTGAGGGCTTCGAGCTCGGTGGTCTTGGACTGGAGCTGGCGGCGGTACTCGGAGATCTCCTCCTGGGCCAAGCGGATGGCGTCCGTGTTCACCTTGGCAACCTCCGAGAGCTTGTCCAGCCTCACTGCAGCAAGGGAAAGGAAAAGCTGCAGGGAGGGAGGGAGGCTGCAGCCCCCCCCTTCTTAGGGAGCCTCAAATCCTTTAAGACTGCAGCTCCCCTGCGTGCAAGTCCTCTGCAGAGCCAGCCCTGCGGGGTCCCCCTTCACCAGCCCCCACTCTTTGTGCTCGCGCTGCGCCAGGGAGGTGAAGGCACCCGAGCGGGACAGGCTGGGCGGGTGTTTTCTTCATCCTGGACTTTTTTCCAGTGTAAAGCTCCCTATTCCCTCGAGCTCCTGCCACAGAGCCCCACCGCACCACCTCGCCGTGCTGGGCTCCGGCCAGACGCACCGCCCGGGCGGGCAGCCCGGGGACGGGCAGCGGCAGGGGG